>JAJAGP010001350.1:0-55000 GCA_025084515.1 Ancistrus triradiatus
TTCTCCTGAAGCTGCTTGTCTTTCTCCTGAAGCTGTTTGTTTTGATCCTGAAGCTGTTTTTCTTTCTCCTGAAGCTGTTTGTTTTGATTCTGAAGCTGTTTGTCTTTCTCCTGAAGGTGTTTGTTTTGATCCTGAAGCTGTTTGTCTTTCTCCTGAAGTTGTTCATTTTGATCCTGAAGCTGCTTGTCTTTCTCCTGAAGCTGTTTTTTCTGATCCTGAAGCTGTTTGTCTTTCTCCTGAAATTGTTCGTTTTGATCCTGAAGCTGCTTGTCTTTCTCCTGAAGCTCTTTGTCTTTCTCCTGAAGCTGTTTGTTTTGATCCTCAAGCTGTTTGTCTTTCTCCTGAAGCTGCTTGTCTTTTTCCTGAAGCTGCTTGTCTTTCTCTTGAAGCTGCTTGTCTTTCTCCTGGGGGGTATTTCACAATGCAGGTTTAGTGAAAACTCGAAGTAAGTTGACTCAGAGTTTACGGATACTCTAGGTTTCCGGTTTCACAAAGCAAGTTCAGCGTAACCTGGAGTCAGTTACTCCGGCAACATACTCCGTGAAGCTAACCTGCTCGCTAGCAGGTTTACTTAAACCAACCCTGAGTTTTTATCACATCGAAGCACATACACTACGGAGAAATCTCCGTCGGGAGAGGTTGATCAGACCCCGCTTTAATGTTTCCTCGTTCCCTGATGATTATCTGTGTGAGCCTTAGCGTTTCTCAGCACAGTCCATCATTTCTATTAACAATCTTCTCCGCTATCAATTGCTCATATGACACTCAGTGGACACGCCCTGAGTTCGGAGCAAATTCTTTGTGTTGCGCTCCAGGTTTGTGCCAAAGGGGAAAAATCTGAGCATATTGAAGCATATATGCTGAGCATATTCTGAAGCAGCCGTCTTGTCGCACTGTCAGAAATGTGACGCTTGCATTAAAACGGTTACTATAAACCTTTATGGTGTTCCCAAGTCACAGAGCCACAAACCTGATCAAAGAAGAATCCCACAGAATGTCAGGTATCAGTCTAAGCAACAAGTAATTTATGTAGTATGAAGCTTTGAGACTTGAATCAGTTAATATGATTTTAATATTAATATGATTTTAGGGTTTCCAAGTGTGATTTGCTGCATAGATGGCACTCTTTGCTAAATGAAGGAGATTAAGTGAATAGGACGTTTTTCCACAACATTCATGTGCAGGTAGGCCTAAATAATAGCAACTTTGCATTACAAATGAAATACAAATCACAATACAGCCACTGGTAGAAACTGGAGAAGACTAGACAGTTCAATTATAACTTTAACTAATTTTACTAATATTTCAAATTAAAAAAAGACAATGGACCTAATTGGACTTTTGTTTCTACAATAGTGTGCATCACAGTTTTTCAAATATGGGAGGGTTACTGGGTCAGATGAGCTTCCTCCAGGGATGCATTCAGCAACAGGTCACCCAGTGTTTTGAATGAGGGCCATCTCTTCAGCCTCTCCACCAGTTTTTTGGCCTTCAGCCATTTTCTATTGGTCAAATTTGAACACATCCAACATTGAGCAAATTGGGAGACTTATATGTATAAAGGTATGTAGGTGTTGCTTTCAAATAGATAATATGAAATACGGTTGGAATGGCTGAACAATTTCCTTTTTTCTCTCTTAGGGAATTTCACTAGCTACTTACATATGTGACATAACCACTGAGTATTATTTAATTATGTAGGGTAGCTAAATAACATCACGATTGCGTCTAATGATATTATACCTCACTTGTTTTAACTATATTCAGTTCCTGATAAGTAGCTACATTTTGTGCTTGCTGGGTTGCACCTGCATAAATATTAACATGCGCACACACGTAAAATAAAATAAGTGGAACACTCGGAATAAAACCTATTTGGCTACTGTATTATTTTTTCCTAAATATATGCTCAAAATATATATACGCACCTATTTCTAACTCCACTGGGTTGAAGTGCGAGGATTGAGCCCGGTTTTTCTCCCCCGTTGCCGTGCTGATCCGTGTTATCTGTGTTCCATTGATGACGGCTTTGTATCTCCTCGTGCACGAGCTTTACTCGGGGTTAAAGTAACACGGAGTTGACTGAACTAACCGTTATCCCCCGTTCTGAAACCGAAAACTCTGAGTTGGCCAGTTCAGGATCGGTCAACCCAGAGTTCAGATTTGAACTCAGGGATTGTTAAACCTGCTTTCTGAAATACCCCCCCGGTCCATTAAGGAGAAAGCTGGTTTATTCGTCCTCAGTTTGATGCGCCTTTTAAAATTTACGACTCTGGTGGGACTCGAACCCACAACCTTTGAATAGCCTCAAACGCGAGCCTAGAAGGCCAATGCTCTATCCATTGCGACACAGAGCCTGACAGTTAGTGCAGCCTCGCCACTTTTGGACAGAACAGAGCAGTTTCTAATTTTGTCTGCCGCGTTGTTGTACAGCTTTCAGTTTATTCATCTTCACGTGTTTGATAATAAACTATAGCTCGCTTTATTATTAGTAACGATGTAAAGGTGAAATTATGCAGAAAGTGCAGATGCATAGTTCTGATTATGTTATATATAGTCAAATGTCAACTGGGAGTGTTTAAGGGTTAAATAGGTTTAAGCACAAACAATAATAACGTACTAATTACTAATTACTAATTACTAATTAATCATGTTTGTTTAATGATCCAGAACGATAACTCACTGTAGCACTGTGATTTAAAATAATCGCCCCTTTATTATTATTTCCAAAAGTATTCAGTCACTCGCTGTTTGACTCCTCATGACAAATGCATGACACATGCACTACAGGGAACAAACTTACAATTAATGCATGAATTCAAATACTATTAAGCTAATCGTAATCACATAGAAATATTACCCAACGTAATATTCATTTTATCGGCTTACATTAACAATGTTTCACTGTTCATAGGCAAAGACACTGTGCATGTATTTTATCTAACATAACTTTATTTACAATGCTTCTTGCGTGAAAAACTGTATTCTTAATATCAGACTCCACTGTCAAAAAGTCGTAGGAATTAACAATACATCTAGGAGTCCGTGCTAAAACTCCCAGTCAAGTTTCATCTTGGTCCAAGTTGGTTTATGCGGGTTAACGCTGGTCTGGTGATGGACTTGTGGATCATCAGGCCCACTTTACTGGGTCACGTGCCCCACTAAAATGACGACGGTAAAAAGTAGATTTTGTCCTGGGATGGTTGAGCATAACTACAGAACACTCCACGCAAATTCACTACAGGTACTACATTTCCCATAATGCCACAGCAACTTCCAAATGCTTGTAGCACAAACTAAATTAATGCAATTAAAAAAATAGTTTTGTGTTAATTTGTTATTAGTTTCTCATTCACGGCAGAGGAATGATTTATCACTTTGGTGTGAAATCACTCAATCTATTTAGTGTTTAACAGGTTTATTTTTCATCAGAGCTGAGCCCCAGTACAAGTAGTCTAGGAACAGCCCTGGTCTAAAACACACTTTGTTTTTAAACAGATGTGTAATAAGTACATAAAAGAAACAGACTGAAGTTGACTGATTGGAAAAAACCTTTATTGAATAAGAAGATAACTGGTAAACTAAAGGGAAGCAAAGGCAGTAAAACTGAAATTGCACCACTTTTGTCATGAAGTTTTGTTTATGTCACAACCTACCACGAAGGCAGCGTTAATCAGATGCATGAAACCAAACCAAAATACTATGTGGTAAGAATCATGACCGCAGGTCACCACGTGAATCTTTAATAGAAGAGAATACTCGCTTTGTATTCCACCTTTTAACCTGTAATATCAGAAAACGTTCTCAAACAGCACACAGCAGGGGTTAAATGAGGTTTGTTAACTGACTTCACTAGTGCACCAGTTCAGGATGCTCTCCTACAAACATTTTCAACACCCAAACCAAATCAATCAGCTTATATCAAACGTATAAATCAAACATAATGCTGGTTTGTTTCTGTTTCTTTTCACCCCATTTTTTCTGGTCAGATTTGAGGCACTGATCTCTGGAGAGCACAGGTCACAGACGTAAGGGTGTACAAATGGGACGCCAGTTCATCGCAGGTAATGCTGTTGCTCTTATATTACTTAATTAAACAGCTGGAAATAATGTAATGCTCCTGATAACCAAAAACAAAAGTCCACCTCAAAAGTTCATGTTGCCACATCATGGCACAGTCAGTGAGCGATGAGGCACAGTGGAGTCCGTATCCACTCTTGGTGTTTGGACTGCGATGGAGGCAGACTGATGGCTCAGGATGCTGTGGCTTCCAGGCTGGTTTGCACTCGGTCATGAATTTATTACATACCTACCATAGTTGGGCATGTTATGAAATACACCTTCCTCAAGGAGATCGTAGATCATGTTTTACCCAGCCATCATGTGGAAATGACCAGCACAGATATAATTTGTTGACTGATCTTTCTCAGATGAAAACAGTCCATCACCCAAAAACTGACACTGAGAAAGATCTGGTGGTCTGGATGTGCCCAGTGAAACAGCCCATCAGTGTAGGTCAGACGTACAGTACTGTGCAAAAGTCTTAGGCCACCGTTAGGTTTGTTGTTTCAGCAATGCTATAATGACCATATCAAACTTGGATTTGTCACTCCATAGTGCTCCTTTGCACTGATGTTCACTCCAATCTGTATTTTCTGGTTGCATTCTAATAAAGTCTAGTCCTCGATTTACCATGGCGATACGCTCCGACAAATACATCATAACTTGAATTTATCGTAACCAGAGGAGTTTAACATATACTGTATGCATCGTAACATTGAACATGCTTAAAACACGAAAGCGACAGTGCCCTCTCCTTACTACATTTCCCAGCATTCATCACTCCAGTCACATGAACCCTTATATCACGCAGGTGTGTATCGCAGTGCGTAGCCTACCTTAAACATGCTTAAAACACTTACGTTAAACTACAGTTTAACAGGTGGGGGGTGGATATTATATTTTTAACTAAAGAATCGGAAACACTGAAGATGTGCAGCAGAAACCCGAACCAACCCAGCTCGTTAATACACTTAATGGAGGTTTAAGTCAAGATCCAAAAGTAGATCAAATCAAAAAGGCTCAGCAGTAAATACATTAAACTCTTTGATTGCGTCGAATACCGAAGGGGAAAGTCAGAAAGCCAACAAACGCGCTAGAAACACAAAATTACACACTGAGGTAAATTAGTATGACTAATAAACCAGCAAACACACTCAGCTCTGGGTGTTAATGCAGGTCCCATTCTCTGCATGCTCCGGGTTTGCTTTGTTTCTCGCCCACCGTCGCTACCACTCAAGATATAGAGGAGAACTCCTTCAGCAGGACGTCCTGACTCAGAGTGTTGAGCGAGACGTTCTTCCTGACGTTCAGGCTGATCGAGCGCACCAGCTCCTTGAAGAAGCCAGTCTCCCTGGGCTGCTCCGAGTAGCGCTCGAACTGGTCCAAGCCGTCCTGCAGCTTCAAGGTGAGCGTGTCGTAGTTGGAGCGCACAACTTCCAGCACCTGATCCTCGGAAAGCTGGGAAATGTGGTTGACGGTGGCATAGGACTCGATCTTGGGGTTGAAATGGTTGACGATGGCCCGGACGTTGATCAGGGCGTGGGTGACCTTGCTGGCGTGCTCCTTCCACTGGCCGACGTTGGTGGAGACCCGGAGCACCATGCAGTAGAGGTTGTCGAAGACTTGGTGCATGCGGACGATCTCGTAGTAGAGCTCGTCGTAGCTGCTCGGCGTGGGCAGGAACGTGTCACCATACGTGATGAACATGTTGAACAGGTGCACCACCTGCAGCGCCAGGTGGAAGATGTTGTGCTTGGACAGCAAGACGGTCTCGTTCGAGAGCAGGAACTTGAGCAGGTTGATGAGCGCCGACCAGAGCTCGCGCCACGTGTAGTGCAGCCTGATCCGGCACTTCTTCTGATAGCAGATCAGTTTGTGGATGATCTGGACGCACCTGACGTAGAGATCCATCGGAAAGTCCTTCATCATGTGCGTGACGATGAACTCGACCATCAGGTCCAGCACGGCGCAGGCGAGCGGCCGGGACGGAAGCTGCTTGTCGGTGGCTTTCTTCCTGTGCCTCATCGGCATCCTGTGCAGGTTCACCCGGAAGTTCATATTGTCGTCGTGGAGGAAGGCGTCCGCGTACTGGTCCTCGGCTATGCAGCTGAGGATGATCAGGCACAGCCGGGCGCTGTTGAGCCGGTGCTCATCCTTGGTGTCCTGCATGACGATGGATGAGTATTTCAGGAACGTGATGAGCAGGTTGCTTGTCTGCAAATTTGGATCCAGAGGCAGCTCGGGATTGTGCATCATGTCCAGAGAGGGCGGGGTGGTTCCCAGTGGCGTAGTAGGAGTCGTCGGGGTCTGGGCGGCTGGCGTCACGGCCATGTTGATCTCGTGATGGCTCTGTGCCAGAACGGTAATGAAGTTCCGGTTTAGGTGAACCGCTTCGTACAGAGCGAGCAGGATGGCCTCGTTGGTTTGCACCGACAGCTTCTCATCGGCGTCGGCGATGAACATGCTGCCCACCATACTGGTCAGGGTGGAGAAGAAGCCACTGTGGTTGTCCTCCTCTTTGTCCTGGTACTGCCGGTTGTATTCGGCGAGCGCCTGGTGGATCACCATGCCCATTCCGGCCAGAGTGGTTTCGTCGTCCACGATGGACAGCTTTACGATGTAGGGGTTGACTGATTCATACTTTCGATAGTTCACCAGCAGGGCCAGAAGAACCACGGCGTCGTAGCCGTGCTGCGCCCTGCTGGACACGTCAGACAGGATCTGCAGTATGGCCTCGAAAATGCTGTTGATCATGACGTACTCGAGTATGGTATTCTGGCTGATATTATCCGTGACCGTGACCAGACACAGCAGTAGCTTCAAGCACAGGCTCTTGAGGCTCTCCGAGCCGTCCCCGCAGAGCAAGCCGTCCAAGCTTTCCATCAGGTCCTTCATCCGGAGCTCAGCTTTGTCAAACCCAACCAGCATGTTGATGATGTCAAAGCCAGTGGCCGACTTGTTCTTCTGGTGCACGCCTCGGAAGAGCGCGCAGAGAGTCTGCAAGGCATTCACCACCTTGATCTGGTGGTCTTCCTCCAAGGCTTGGACGCAGTGGTGGAACAGGCTGTTGACGTTCTCCTGGATCGTCACGACCTCGTCTCCGTCCAGAGACTCCAGCTTGGCTTCCAGGTACTCCAAATTCACCTTCATCAGGAAGAGCTCGTCCCAGAAGCGAGGGTTAGCCTTGGCAGGATCATCTTTCGTAAATATCTCGTCGTACATCAGCACCACCTTTTCCTTGAGGGGCTTCTTGGAGGAGGAGGACCTCTTAAGCAGACCTGTCTTCTTCTCCAGAGCCATCGCTTCACTTTGTAGCTTTACGATCAGTTCGGTCTTCGCATGTCTCGCGCACAAGCCACCGTTTACCAGGACGGAACTTCCGGCTACATCCGGTGTCTCAAAAGAGTCGGACCGATGTGGAAAATGGCACCCCTGTACTTCTGAGTGAGCGTGTTATATGGATAGGAATAGCTTCTGGATTGCTGCTTTAATGCTTACAGATATCTGATTAATACAGCTAAGACGAAGAGGGGTTTCTTTAAATGAGTACATTTTTGTATGAATTCCATTCTGGCACATGAGGTAAGCCCTTCAGCGACAATGGCAGGGAACCAATAGTAGCAAGGAAACCGATTTCCTTGGTACACCGGTCGCAAACCGTGTTGTTTGATTGGTCCAGAAAGCTACACGTCATTTTTCCGCTGCTTCCATGTAAGGAGCATCCAGAATGGCGGATTGATAACAAGCCCGCTGTTCAGTTGTTATTGATGGAAACCGTTTGTGTGAGTATTTACGTTCCACTTCGCTAAGCAAACACATCGCCGACTCGCTGCAACATTTTCCAGTGTTTAATAGCTTACGCGAAATTGCCAGGCTGAAGCCAACCTGGGCTGCACGGCGGATCGCGCGCTAGTTAGCACGGCGGCTAACTGGTAACTGGAACCAGCGCAAATAATGCGCATACAGCCGAGCGCTTATTAAGGCTGATGGCAGTGGGGGTGTGTGGGGAGGACTGCCGAGTTTAATTCGCGTTTAACCTGTAAAAAAGGCCATAAAATATACGTACATGCAAATGTATAAGGTTTATCCACACTTTGTTAGCTACGTCCGTTGCCCATATAGGTGCGCTGTACAGTAGGTCGTAGCATAGTTTTATTTGCTCCTCTTTTTTTCTAACCGCACACCCACTAAAAAACACGGTGTCAAACATTAACTGAGTTCTTACCTCCATTTTAAGCCCTCATTCGGTGAGTTTCGAGCTGCAAAATTAAAATAACGGCCATTATTCATTACTTGGCATCGTGTGCTGAGCGCTCGTCACATCAACAGAAAACCGTTAGAAATTAATTCAAATTTCGGTCTCGTGCGTTAAATAGTTGTTCATATACGACGTTCGAGAAAGTTCTCGCTGTTTCACAGAGACGCTACTTAAGTGCTTTGGGGTTTTTTTTCGATCGAAAGTAAAGATTAAAAGTAAAAATTTTTACAGAGGTTTTTTGTGTTTTATTGCCATGGGCGTTATAAAAATATTTTTTAGTGATTGTTATTTTTATGTGACGCTACAAAGTATTATCAGTCCCTTTGCCCAGTCCATCAATGGGAAAGAACACCAAACACCACAACTGTGAAGATATTGATGTGACCTTAATGTGAATAACTACACCAGTGTGTTGGGACTGTACTAAAAATGGTCCCCTACCCAACTATATGGTGGTCCTTTCTATGATTTACAGGGTTGAGGTGCTGGTGGACCTGTCCAGCTTTGGCTTGTGAGATTGAAACATGACCAAAGATGAGCTACAGTGCTAATCACAGTGATGGCTGATGGCTAAAAATGGCTGGTGAACAGTTACTCAGTTGTTGTTCTTTCAGTTGGGCAAGGGTAGAGGGTGCAATTCGTTCTCAGAACTGCTTTGTCACTGATAAATGGTTCAAAAATGGCCAAAAACACCCAGAAGAATGGTTAAAGATGGTGGAAGAACAGTTAATGTGGTGTAACCAGGTTAGAGACCGAGGTTGACTTTGCTGAGTACTGCACTGACATGGTATCTGTCATGGAATGAGTACGAGTGTATTTGGGCCAGCATCACTTTAGGCAGACCTTTGATTTGAGAGTAGTCCATTACCGAAAAGTCCTGTGATCTCTGATAAAGGACTAGAGTTGGAAACGCACAGTATACATGGAGACCGCAGCTACAGATCATACTAACAATGGTCAGTATTGGTGTGCCCAGATTTTTTGGTCTGTTGGGCCATTCTGAGCACTGCATTGTCACTCATGTGGCAGTATAGGTGCTCGGTGGTGGTCCTAGGATGGTAAATATTATTTATGGATGTGTTAGTGCCTTGACACTGGCTTAGGTGTATATCTGGCTTGGTGGCGGAATAAGATACTCTGAAGTACTGTCCCAACTAAGTATCACTGTTTACCTTTCCAGTTTCAGTCAGTATGGCAGACAAAAAAAGCAAGTCTTCAGGAGTGAAGAGGGTGCTGACCAAAAAAGAGCAGGAGGAGATCAAGAAAAAGGTTTGTGCTAAACTGAGTGATGTTACTTCAGTAACTGAATGTGTTGGAGTAGTTTTAGATTTGGGCTCACTTTATCCTTTATTGAATATATACAATGCCTTGCAAAGGTATTCGGCCCCCTTGAACTTTTCAATCTTTTGCCACATTTCAGGCTTCAAACATAAAGATATGAAATTGTAATTTTTTGTGAAGAATCAACAACAAGTGGGACACAATCATGAAGTGGAACGAAATTTATTGGATATTTTAAACTTTTTTTTTAGAAATAAAATACTGAAAAGTGGGGCGTGCAAAATTATTCAGCCCCTTTACTTTCAGTGCAGCAAACTCACTCCAGAAGTTCATTGAGGATCTCTGAATGATCCAATGTTGACCTAAATGACTGATGATGATAAATAGAATCCACCTGTGTGTAATCAGGTCTCCGTATAAATGCACATGCTCTGTGATAGTCTCAGAGTTCTGTTTAAAGCGCAGAGAGCATCACGAAGACCAAGGAACACACCAGGCAGGTCCGAGATACTGTTGTGGAGAAGTTTAAAGATAGTTTTGGTATCAGGAAACTGCAAATCTACCAAGACCCGGCCGTCCCTCTAAACTTTCAGCTCAAACAAGGAGAAGACTGATCAGAGATGCAGCCAAGAGGCCCATGATCACTCTGGATGAACTGCAGAGATCTACAGCTGAGGTGGGAGACTCTGTCAATAGGGCAACAATCAGTCGTACACTGCACAAATCTGGCCTTTATGGAAGAGTTGCAAGAAGAAGCCATTTCTCAAAGATATCCATAAAATGTTTGCCACAAGCCACCTGGGAGACACACCAAACATGTGGAAGAAGGTGCTCTGGTCAGATGAACTTTTTTTGGCCACAATGCAAAACGTTATGTTTGGCGTAAAAGCAACACAGCTCATCACCCTGAATGCCCATCCCCACTGTCAAACATGGTGGTGGCAGCATCGTGGTTTGGGCCTGCCTTTCTTCAGCAGGGACAGGGAAGATGGTTAAAATTGATGGGAAGATGGATGGAGCCAAATACAGGACCATTCTGGAAGAAAACCTGTTGGAGTCTGCAAAAGACCTGAGACTGGGACGGAGATTTATCTTCCAACAAGACAATGATCCAAAACATAAAGCAAAATCTACAATAGAGTGGTTCACAAATAAACGTATCCAGGTGTTAGAATGGCCAAGTCAAAGTCCAGACCTGAATCCAATCGAGAATCTGTGGAAAGAGCTGAAACTGCTGTTCACAAATGCTCTCCATCCAACCTCTGAGCTCGAGCTGTTTTGCAAGGAAGAATTGGCAAAAATTTCATTCTCTTGATGTGCAAAACTGATAGAGACATACCCCAAGCGACTTGCAGCTGTAATCGCAGCAAAAAGGTGGCGCTACAAAGTATTAACGCAAGGGGGCCGAATAATTTTGCACGCCCCACTTTTCAGTTTTTTATTTCTAAAAAAAGTTTAAAATATCCAATAAATTTCGTTCCACTTCACGATTGTGTCCCATTCATTGTTGATTCTTTACAAAAAAATACAATTTCATATCTTTATGTTTAAAGCCTGAAATGTGGCAAAAGGTTGAAAAGTCCAAGGGGGCCGAATACTTTTGCAAGGCACTGTCTGTATAGAGATAAATGGGAATGTGACAAGAGCTCTAGCTCTTGTTATAGGGTTGGTGTGATAGCCGCTTTGGCAGCTATACCACACACGGCAAGGATGTGAATCAACAAAGTCACTCCCTGTTAATTAAGCAGCCATAAGTCCATAATTATCATTTAGTCCCCAAGCGCATCCGTTAAAATGGGTGTGGATATTTGATTTGGATGTTGGCTTTGTCTTTAATGGTTGCTTACATAGGTTTGCATTATGTATTTATCCAGGAAGCATTTCTTAGCCAGGTTTGCCCTCCTGTCACACCTTTGTGTGTTGCAGGAAGAGGAAAAGGCAGCTGAAGTGTTTGAGGAGTTCTTGGCATCATTTGATGGCAGTGAGAAGGCCGGAGTGAAGACGTTCGTACGAGGAGGGATTGTAAACGCCACTAAAGGTGAAACACTCTTCATCATCGTCTCTGATGTGAAACGTGACCCGATATTATTGATCAATACATATTTTTCCCACTACAGATGAAGAGGCAGCGGAGGTGAAGAAGAGTAAACTCTACAGACCCGCTTCTAAGTTCACTCCCGGACCTCAGAGTGCCTCACCTGTTCACTCTTTAGAGCCCCGGAAAAATGTAAGCGCTCAAGCACTCCTCCAACCAAATGTTTTACAAATGCAAATGACTGCTGAATATTCCTAATAGTTATGTAAAGGTTCTCAAGAGGTGCAACGGTTTACACCTCAGGCAAGCATGAAAAGCGTCTTTCTTTAAATAAAATCATTGCTGCTTAATGATTGAACTCACTTTTGTAAGTGTAGTTCTATAACCAAATAAAATATACATATTTCCTTCCTTCCATCCAACCACCCTTTATCCAATTATCCTGCCATCCATCCATCCAATCAACCACTTAATAACCAATCTAGGGCCAGATTCACAAAAGCTTTCTTAAGTCAAAGGCTAAGAAGTTCATAAGAATATTCTTGAATAAAAACTTAAGTCCTCAAATATTTTCTTAAGAAAATCTTCATTGTTTTCTTACATAGGCTACGTTGCATTTTAGGAAGACAGATTTTGAATTTAACGTTATTTTCTCTACTTAGTTTAATCCGCTCAGAGAAAAACATCAAACCAAGCTTTGAAAGAATTTTAGCGAACACGATATAGAGGTGACGGAAGAAGAAACAGCCAATATTCTTCACTTGTAAGGCTTTTAAACTTTTGAATTGAAAGTATGCAGCTGTATTTCCAGTTTTAGATTTTGATGTTTGCCTTCAACTCTTTCAGCAATGAGGCTATGGTAAGGTTAAAAACATTTAAGAACATAATGTTTTCAAGAATACCACTCCTTAGAATTGTTCTTAAGAAAAGATTTAGGAATACTTTTTATTAACAAGTTATTTTAAGAATAACAGTCTTTAAGAAGGAAGCACACATTTCAGAAGATTTTTCTTCCATCCCATAACCTCCTGTTTGACAACCAAAGATTAAACCGAAGATCAAACCATCTGTCTTAGAACAAACTGACCAACCGTCCAGGTTTTCCCACCCATGCTTTCAACCAACATACCATCCAGACAACCGTTCTGAATTACACTCCTCAAAGTGGGTTTATCAAACCATTTCACTCACTGATCAGCCTGATTTTCTCCAGGTTGCTAAAAAGAAGACGGAAGAAAAGAAGAAGAGTAACCTGGAACTGTTTAAAGAAGAACTGAAACTGTAAGTGTCTTTGCGGTAAATGGAAAGTGGACTGCGACTGTCAATAAATAATGATGCGTTTAAGTCATTTATATTTAAGGAGCGGCTGCTTATTATTACTTGATGACGATGCAGTTTCCTATCTGCACTGTGCTCTTATTTGTAGCCCTTATGTTATAACCCCCCGAAAGTAGTCGATACACAGCGTTTATCCCCTTACTTATATGTTCAGTGATGCATTTCCGTGTCGTTCTACAGGATACAGGAGGAGAGAGAGGAGCGTCACAAAAGGAAGAAGAACGACCCAGGAGGGGTCCACTCTGATCTGGACCTGTCGCTGGCACGCCGCTCAAGTGAGACCTGCTTTTAGCGCGCCGGGGTTTTATATAGTAGCAGTGGGACTCGCTGTTCAGTTATTAGTACAGATAGTCCTCGGGTTACGACGCAGATCCGTTCCTAGGTGGCGATTTTCGGTGTAAGTCGGAACACACGTACATACTGTATGTAAATAACATACTGTAAGCACTTATCCTATCCTAACACCCATCCTAACACAGTAATTGTCACGCCGGCTGTAAGTTTCAGGAAGCACACGCAGGGAGAGTGAACTGAACACAGACAGCGTTTATTAAAGAAACTGAAACTAGTAACCGACAAGATAACGGCACATCAACGAAGTGCTGAACAGAAACGGAATACTAATCAGGTGGTAGACAAGCGGATGATGGATCAAAGAGGAGAGGTAGGTGCGCGATACGAGAGATTAAGATAAGGATAACAGACGCGATCGGAAAGGACAGAAAGAGGATACGGCTAGGATAGATGGAGACTGAGTGAGATCTACTAGGAAAGGGTACGGTAGAATGGCGAGAGATAGATAATGGCTTGGCAAGAACGCGGTCACGTTAGAGACGTGATAGCGCGGGGCTTGTTACGCGGTAGGGACCACGAGACAGAGCAACGAGGATGTGGAGGTGCCCGGTATATATAGGGAGGAGTAAGGTGCCAGAAAACAAGAGGCAGGTGTATGTGTGTGTGTGTGTGATAAGACAGAGGAGGAGAGAGAAGGTGGTAGAACGTGATGGAAGGGCGGCGTGGTGCACAGGTGCACGAGTGAGCCGTGGGAGAAAGTGCGCGTAGGTTGGCGTGGTGCGAGAGCGAACGTGGCAGTAATTATCATAAAAGAGCCACGTAACCGTGTATTCTTCCGCCACGCACACCAAACACGAACGCGATATGACGTTTAGGACGCAAAACCACTTAAAGTCGAAAAAAGACTTTATACAGTAAATGGGACATGCGTCGCAACTACGAAACGTCGTAACTCGAGACCGTCGTAACCCGAGGACTACCTGTACCGTATTTTTCGGGCTATAAAGCGCACCGGGTTATAAGGCGCGATATCAATGATCGACTGCTAACGGATCTATTTTCATACATAAAGCGCACCGGGTTATAAGACGCATTAAATGAAACAAAACTCTTAACTTCCGTCGGAAGCTCAGTTTGGTCTTTATCTGCCGCAGGGCGTCTTCTTGCTTCCTCCACTTCCATACCATTGATTCGTTAATGCTGAATTCTCTCGCAGCTGCTCTATGTCCATGTTGTACTGCGTGACTGATAGCGTTGAGTTTGAAATCCGCTTCGAAAATAAATGAATGAATGCACATACCCTAATGCTGAAGCACATACCGTATTACTCCGCGATGCTGCGTACTACGGTTGCCGTAAGCTTGGTAACTTACCAAGACTGTGCTAAAACATTTTGACAGATTTCTGAGCGCCGTGTACCGTCTACAATCGGTTCTAGGTCAGAAGGCTCTCAACCACAATTAATTCATACATTAGGCGCACCGCATTTTAAGGCGCACTGTCGATTTTTGAGAAAATTAAAGGATTTTAAGTGCGCCTTATGGTCCGAAAAATACGGTAAGTGTAAAGAAACGAGTCGAGTCTGCAGTAGGAAAACTGGACACAAGGAACGAGTTCAAATTCTACGACATAATCGACCTGCCTTGGGTCAATTGGCATCTCTTAAGTGTTAAACTGTATGAAATGGCACCTTTGGGGTGCCCTGTAATTCGCCAACACTGTACAGATGGTATGGTGTGTTCATTTGATTGAAAATGGTTTCTTATCTTTTATGTCTATTACTTTTATTTGTATTCTTAAATACAAGTCTTAAATGTTTTTATACTATGTGTTTTTCTTTCTCAACAGGCTCGATTTCTCAGATGTATAAACCCTTGGTGTGTTTTTAATCCGTCTTGTTCGCACTTTTATTCTGATTTATTTAATTCTATTGTTTTCTGTATTTTTTCTTAAATCTGAAACGCACTCTGAATAGCTGCGGTGTACGACAGGTGCCATATAAATAAATTTGCCTCACCTAGCAAGAGAGGTACCCAGGCTCCCTCTGTGTTTGGTTTCAGTATTCGATGACGATCCAACAGTGCCAACCACGACTAATCTCTACATCGGCTGCATCAATCCCAAGGTAGGCGCTTCTGCTTCTGCTGTTAGTCAAATTCAACCTGTGGTTTGTTTACTATAAGCGTTTATCACGGTTAGTAATATGCTGAACGTTCACACATTTCTTACGTCTTGCTTTTCTCTGGTGTTAGTTAAATCAGCCATGGTTACTAGGATTATTAATTATGAATACACTGGATTATGTTGCTGTTAACTTTGCTGCTACAGTCCAAATCCGAACTGGTCTGAACCCACGAGTTTTTGCCCGGTAGTTTGTTAACATCTTGCTCGGTCCACTCTTCAGATGACGGAGGAAATGCTGTGTAAGGAGTTTGGCAAGTACGGCCCGCTGGCCAGCGTCAAGATCATGTGGCCCCGGACGGAGGAGGAGAGAACCAGGGTGACCAACCGCGGCTTCGTGGCCTTCATGACTCGCAAGGACGCCGAGAGGGCGCTGGCCGCTTTGGACGGTAAGAGCGCCCCCGCTATTCCGTGCCGCCTCTTAAATGGACGCTCGGCTCACGTGACTCCGCCTCTGCAGGTAAGACGGTGATGGGATTCGAGATGAAGCTGGGCTGGGGCAAGGCAGTCAGGATCCCCCCTCAGCCCCTGTACACGCCGATGGGAGTCCTGAAGCCCACGGCACCCCCTCCCCCGTCAGGCCTGCCCTTTAACGCCCAGCCCCGGGACCGCTTCCGCAACGACTTCACCAAATCTCGGGCTCGGGCGCCGGACGACTTCTACAAGGTGAGAATCAATCGGTCAGGAAAGAAACAAAGCCGGTAATGAAGTGAGGCGTGGCACAGAAGCGGGTTAGGCTTGGGGTAAAGGCTTCCTTTGAGGTAACGGACCATTGCGAGAGTTTTTCCTCCTTACAGTCTGTGTAATCTGTGTTAATTAGTACCTAGTCTGGTAGTTAATGACCCCTCCGTACGTGCCACATGCTTGCCGGATGACAGCCTTAAGCAGCAGGTGATAGGAGTAGGGTTGATGTGGAGTTGAGATTAGAACAGATCCTGCTCGGTGAGGATGTTTTGCAGAGCTGTTTGCTTTTTTCCTCCACGTGCATCCACTGACGATCTTGTTTGTATCCTCATCACGTGGTGTGACGTCCAGACTCTGTACGACGCCGTAGTGACAGTGGTTATCCCGTCCGAAAGGTACATGCTCTCTCTCTCTCCATTTGATATTCCAGCACACACACACACACTCACACTTGTCTTTCTATCTTTGTGAGGACTTTGCTCTCTAACGCTGCTCCTCCGCCTCACCTTAACCTCAGTAAGCTGAAAAATCTTTGAGCTTTGTCTCTGTGTCTCTGTTTCCCCCCCCTTTCCTTGTCGGGGACGTTGGGTCCTAACAAGGACAGGTAAACACGTCCGCACTGAGACGCACAGCAGGCCCAGATGGCAGTAATTAGCCTGACACGCTCTTCAGTTAGCCACTTTATGTAACTCCGTAGTACTGCTGAGAGAGACGCAGAAAGCCGGAGTAACAGCAGGGTGTGTGCACGGTTAAACTCGGACCAAAACGCAAACCAAAAAGGTGGCAGCCAGCAGGAGGGTGAGGGAGGAAGGCGCACTCGTTCATGCCCTCATCCTCTCTGTGTTTTGTACGGGCAGGAACCTGCTGTGCCTCATCCATCGGATGATCGAGTTCGTGGTGAGAGAGGGACCCATGTTCGAGGCCATCATCATGAGTCGGGAGAAGGAGAATCCGGAATACAGGTGTGTGTGTGTGTGTGTGTGTGTGTGTGTGTGTGTGTGTGTGTGTGTGTGTGTGTGTGTGTGTGTGTGTGTGTGTGTGTGTGTGTGTGGTTTTCATTATTATTTTTATTATTTATTCATTTTTATTATTACTAATGTTACATAATATTACAATAATAAATTATTTCTATGTTGCTATTGGTTATTCATTCATAAAATATTTCCACAATATTTTGAATTATTTAATTGTTTTATTATTTTTATTACAATACTTTTTATTTCTAATTATTATTATTATTATTATTATTACAATGTTTTCTGATTAATTTTTTACTAGTTATTCATTTCTATTTATTATAATATTTGTACTATTAAATTATTTGTATGTTTTAATTAATATAAGTGTTTTTGTTTAATTATTTGTATTTATTTATAAATTTTATTACAGTAATTGTAATTGATTAAATAATGTCATTACATTGATTTATTAATTATTATTATTTTTATTATAATTGTTTTATTTAATAACTTGTTTTATTAATTATTAATTTTCATTGCAATACCTTTTTATTTACTTATTTGTTTATTCATTTCTAATTATTTATAAGTTTTGTATGTTTTAATTAATATATATACTTATTTATTATTTCATTATTTGTATTCTTATTAATAATGTTATTACAATAATTTTGTTTGCTAATTAAGTAATTAAAATAAAAATATAATTACTAGTTTTAATTATTCATTACTATTTGTATTAGTTATTTTATTTAATGTTGTTTTATTAGTTGTTATTCATTTCTAATTTATTCCAATATTTTTTTTATTTGATTATTTGTATGTTTTAATTAATTTATTCCATTATTTCATTTTCTTTTTATAGTTTTTAATGTTATTACAATTTCTATGTTGTAATTAAGTAATTGTTAAAATAAAAATTATTTAATTGTTTGCTTTAATTATTCATTACTATTTATTAAAATTGTTTTTATTATTTATTAGTCATTTCTAATTATTACAATGTTTATTTAATTACTTGTTCTATTATTATATAATTTTTATTATTGAGCTATTTAATTATTTGTATTTTTTGTTAATTTTTAATTACTAATTATTATTATTATTATTATTATTATTATTATTATTATTAAAATGATGATTTTATTGACGTGTATATGACTGTAGCTAAGAGGGACGCTCCGGTTGTCGTTGGTGTTGCAGGTTTCTGTTTGAGAATCAGTCTCAGGAGCACGTGTACTACAGATGGAAGCTCTTCTCCATCCTGCAGGTAACCCCGCCCACCCGGAGCCTGACGCCGAGGCTCAATTCGCCTCCGAGTTGTAACCGGTCTCAGACCCGGACCCCCCGTCTCTTACAGGGCGAGAGTCCGAACGAGTGGAAGACCACGATGTTCCGGATGTTCCGGGGCGGCTCGCTGTGGAGGCCCCCCGTCCTCAACCCCTACCTGCATGGAGACGAGGAGCTGGAGGAGGAAGCCTTCCCTGTCCAGGAGGAGGAACTGAAGAAGGGGCAGCTGAAGGCCGAGTAGGTGCTGGTCCGGGGTCAGACGTGTGCGTTACACAAAGAGGCGCCGCCGATGACGCGTTTGTGTTCGTTTCCGTCGTGTTTCAGGCACAAGGAGCAGCTGGAGGTGTTGCTGAGGGGCCTGACCCCCCGCAGGGCGGAGATCGGAGACGCCATGCTGTTCTGCCTGGAGAGGGCGGAGGCGGCGGAGGAGGTGGTGACCTGCATCGCCGAGTCTCTCTCCATGATCCAGACGCCCCTGCAGAAAAAGGTACATAAACACACCCTAGAATGGACACACCCACTCTGTCTCCCATTCCTGCAGAGTCCTGACTGCGTGTTCTGCCGCAGGTCGCTCGGCTGTACCTGGTCTCCGACATCCTCTACAACTCCTGCGCCAAAGTCACGAACGCGTCCTACTACAGAAAATAGTACGCTGCCCTCCCTCTCCCCCTCCTGCTTCTCTCCATCCCCATGCTCTCAGAGGCGGCTCGTTCTCACTCGCACCACTGCTTTTGTTTCCTCCAGCTTTGAGTCGAAGCTGCCTCAGATCTTCAGCGACATGGGCGAGGCGTACCGGAACATCCAGGCCAGGCTCCAGGCCGAACAGTTTAAGGTGAGAGAAGTCCAAGTCACCATTACAGTCCTGTGAAACGTCTTCTAAGCTCTCACCCCCCCCCATCTGTCTGTCTGTCTGTCCGTCCGTCTCTCCGTCTGTCACAGCAAAGGATCATGTCTTGTTTCCGGGCGTGGGAGGACTGGGCCATCTATCCCGAGTCGTTCCTGATCCAGCTGCAGAACATCTTCCTGGGACTCATAAAGCCTGGAGAGGAAATGCCGGACAATACAGAGGTGACTGCAGTCTGGAACCATGGGGGAAATGATATGTGCTACAGGCAGTGAAGAGAATACCAGAAATGGGACGGGAAACGCTTCACACATTTCCTGTCTAAGGCCTCGGTATTCGATACAACGCCTAGGGAAAGTGTATGAAAGCATACTAACATTTTTTATTATGTGTATGAAAGCAACACTAACATTTTTTATTACAGTCGTATGAAAAAGTTTGGGCACCCCTGATACTTTTCATGATTTTAGTTTATAAATCATTGGTTGTTCAGATCAGCAACTTGAGTTAAATATATCATATAGCAGATGAACACAGTGATATTTGAGAAGTGAAATGAAGTTTATAGGATTTACAGAAAGTGTGCAGTAATTATTCAAACAAAATTAGGCAGGTGCATAAATTTGGGCACCCCAGCAGAAAAATTACATCAATATTTAGTAGATCCTCATTTTGTAGAAATAACAGCCGCTAAACGCTTCCTACAGCTTCCAGTCTGGATTCTGGTTGAAGGTGCTTTGGACCATTCTTCTTTAGAAACATCTCCAGTTCAGTCATCTTTGATGGTTTCCAAGCATGGACAGCCCACATTTTCAGTAATATTCATGTCTGGGGACTGAGATGGCCATTCCAGAACGTTGTACTGGTTCCTCTGCATGAATGCCTTAGTAGATTATGAGCAGGGTTTGGGGTCGTTGGCCTCGGTGCAACTTTGTCACTGATTCTTGAACATTGTTCTTAAGAATCTGGAGATATTAACTGGAATCCATGCGACCCTCAATTTTAACAAGATTCCTAGTACCTGCACTGGCCACACAGTCCCGCGGGCATTATGGAACCGCCACCAAATTTTACTGTGGGTAGCAAGTGTTTGTCTTGGGATGCTGTGTTCCTTTTCCGCTCCTTGTTATGTCAAATAACTCAATTTTAGTTTTCATCAGTACACAGCACTTTATTCCCAAATGAAGCTGGATTGTCCAAATGATGCTGTAGCACACACTCAAGTGACTGTTTTTGTGGCGTGTCTGCAGAAAAGGCTTCTTCTGCATTACTCTCCCAATATACAGCCTCTCCTTGTGCAAAGTGCGCTGTATAGTTTTGAACGATGAACAGTGACACCATCTGCAGCAAGATGAGGTGTAGGTCTTTGGAGGTGGTCTGTGGCTTGACTATGACTGTTCTCACCATCCTTCGCCTCTGCCTGCCTATCTGAGATTTTTCTTGGTCTGCCACTTCGGGAGTTCCTTAACTAGAACTGTGCCTGTGGTCCTTCCATTGCCTCACTATGTTTCCTCACAGTGGAAACTGACAGCTGAAATCTCTGAGAGAGCTTTTCCCTTTCCCTGAACCATGATGTTGAACAGCCTTTGTTTTCAGGCCATTTGAGAGTTGTTTTGAGGCTCCCATGTTGCCACTCTTCAGAGAAGATACAAAGAGGAGAAAAACTTCCAATTGGCCACCTTAACACTTTCTCATAGTTGGATTCACTTGTGTATGTAGATCAAGGGTCAATGAGCTTACAAAACAAATTTTGTGTTCTCATAATTAGTGCTAAAGGTATTCAAATGACAAGGGTGCCCAAATTTATGCACCTGCCTAATTTAGTTTGAATAATTACTGCACACTTTCTGTAAAACTTATAAACTTAATTTCACTTCTCAAATATCACGGTGTTCATCTGCTATATGATATATTTACCTGAAATTGCTGAGCTGGACACAATGATTTTAATAAAGAAAAAATCATGAAAATTATCAGGGGTGCCCAAACTTTTTCATACGACTGTATGTAATATGTGTTTTTATTCGTTATAATTACTAATTATTACATTCATGTTTTTCTTTTCATATATGATTTTATATAATTTTATTTGTTTATGATTAATGACTATATTATAGTGGGGGGTTTTTTGTGTGTTTTTTTTTTTTTTTTTTTTTTTTTTTTTTTTTTTTTTTTTTTTTTTTTTTTAAGTATTATTGGTTACTAATTACATGAAGTTTTTTCATTACATACTTTTACTTACTAATTACATTATTTTTATTTGATTATGTAATATTTGTATTTTATTTACTAACATTATTTTTTCATTATATTTGTATTTTATGAATTGTATTAATACTAAGTATTATTAATTAATTGCTTTGACTATTATTAATTACTAATATTTGTTTATTAAGTAGTATTAATTGCTTATTTCTTTATTACTTTTTGGTTAATTATTATTAATTACTAATTACACTATTTCATTATTTGTTTGTTGACTAAATTATTTTTATTTCATTTTATGAATTAATACTAATTATTCATTTGAATTTTGTTTTTAAACTATTATTACTAATATTTGTTTTTATTAAGTATTATGATTATTATTAATTTAAATATTACTTTTTTGTTTAATTACTAATGTAGTTTTTTCATGACATTTTATCATTTACTAATTACATTTTTATTTCATATATTTGTATTTTTTATTTACTAATTACATTTTTTATTTCATTATAATTTTCTATTTTATATGAATAATTATTAATACTAATTTCATTATTTAATTTTGTTTAACTATTAATTACTATTTACTGTTTTTAAGTATTTTCATTATATTTTTATGCATTATTAATACTAAGTTCTTTGTTATATGCTAATTATTGCATTATATTACTTTTTTGTTGTTTAATTACTATTAATTACTAATGTTAGTGAAGTTGTCATTACTTTTTTTATTTCATTTTATAATTATTTGTATTTTTATTTACTAATTACATTATTTTTATTTCATTTTTTTATTATTAATATTTACTAATTACATATTTTTATTTCAGTAGAATTTTGTATTTTATTTGAAATGTTATTTAATTGGTTTTTAACCATTACTAATATTATTTATTAGTTTAAGTTAGTTAATTATTTAAGAATTATTAATTACTAATGTTATTTCATTATATTAGTATTTTTACGAATTATTAATACTAATCATTAATTTGAGTTATTATTAATTACTAATTATTAATTATTTAATGCAGTAAAAAAAAAAAGTTTGTGCCCCACTAGCCCACTAATAGTTTGGTCCAAGCAAAACTCATTTGAATTTAAACTGTGCTATTTCCTACATCCCCACAAGAGGGCGTTAAAGCGTTTAAAATGTCAAGCTTTCGAACGTGCAGTTGTTGTTGTGGAACTACACAGTGGAATTACAAGTTAGGGTATTGTTCCACATAAATAGTTTGTTTTTATTGTTTGACTTATTGATTTGAAGCAGGAGCGCCTCCCTGCTGGAGCTAGGGAGCAGAAAGCTAGGAAATAGGAGTGCCGGAGGGATTTTCTGCATTTAAACGAACGCTCTTCCTCGTCAGAGCTTAATTTTGACAGCCCCACAGAGCAGTACTGGTGCACCCTGGGTAACATAGTATCCCCCACCCCCTTCCCTCTACTCAGCAGCCCGCTTCTCCGGATTTGGACGGCGCCCCCTTAGACGGCGTTCCTCTGGATGGGGCGGAGCTGGACGGGATGCCGCTGGACGACCTGGACGGATCGCCCATGGGCTGGGAGCCGGCATCCATCGACGGGGTCCCTGTGGACGACCTGGACGGCGTGCCGCTCGGCTCCGCCATGGACGACATCGACGGCGTGCCGCGTGAGTGCTCAAGTCTGTTGTGGTGCAAAAGTTTGTGCACCCCGATGGATACGACTTAAGGTTGTCTGATGCAGAGGTGGAGTAGCGTCTTTACTCGTGCTTCACTAACGCCGAAAAATGACGTGCAGACTTTAATATAATTAATTAAAGCTATTATGTAGCTATTAAAATACTAATGGGTTGCCATGTTGGTACAGGAAAATGTGATTTGGAAATTACAAATTTGGATAAACAGATGATTTGATTGTAGTTTGTCTTGTTGGATATATTAGAGCTGATTTGAGTGGTAACTAACTGTGTGTGTGACAGTGGACGAAGGCATGGATAAGACGTTACCCAGCATCGCGCTGTCTAAATGGGAGCGAGTGGATGACGTGGAGGCTTCAGGTACTGAACGTGCTTGTATTTACATTTTAATCAAAGCGAGGTTATTCTTAGAAAATAGTCCCTTAAAAAAAAGAATTGGAGCCTGTCTTTGGCTGGGACGTAGCTTCAGTGTGATTCTGCTTGCTTTCTGCAGCGTGGCTGAACATTTAAACAGAATCTTGTGCTGTTTTAGTACAAAATGCTTTTCTTCCCTCTTACTACCAGCCCGTTTGGACTGACGTCTCATTTCCTTGTTTCTTTCCCCAGCCAAATCCAACTCCGAGGACGAGCTGGGTGCCAAGTAAGAGCTGTTCCTTTTAGCTTTACGTTAACTTTAACGTCATTTTCATTAGACACCCAAAAAATGCAGGACAGCCTTTTCCCTCCCTGATGAACCAGGGTTTATATGGGTTCTGCTCATCTGTTTGATCAAATAACAGAACAAACCTGGGCCCAAGACTGCACAGACCTTGGGGCAACGCAAAATGAAGGCGTGGGTAGTAATGAACCAGCTCTGGGGAAAAAAAAAAAAAAACCACAATCCAAACTTACTTCAAAGCAACATTTTTAAATATATATAGTAATTTATAGTCCAAAACAAAAAGGTTCCATTTCACCCAAACATCCAGAACCTAGAGGCAGAGAAACTGAGTTTTCCAGAGCCGTACCTCTAAACCCCGCCTCCATCTAGTTGGCACAGTTACACCCATAAGACCCTCAATCCGTACCGGTCGAGTCCAGTCCTAAGTCGCTTTGGATACGGGTTCCTGTTCGAACCCGTCCCGCTCCTGTCTTTTCCCCCCAGCGACGCCAAAGACCACGAGGCGGACTCGGCGGAGGACAGCAGCAGCGACGACGAGGCAGCCAGCCCCAGCAGGTTCGAGGGGGCCGAGTTCAAGAGCAGCCTGCGCAACTTCGAGATGTCTGAGAGCAAGCGGACACGTCTCCGAGAGCTCGAGGTGAGCGCGGAGCCTTACTCCCAGGAGGCACTGTGGTCCTTGTTCGGTTTAAAATAAGTCGGTGTTTGCTTGTTAGGTCAAGGTGATGAAGTTCCAAGACGAGCTGGAGTCGGGCAAGAGGCAAAGGAAGTCCGGGCTGAGCCTCCAGCACCAGGTTCAACACTACAGAAACAAGCTGCTGCAGAAGGTACACACACACACACACACACTCGCGCTGCGCCTTAATACGCGAGCCAGTTTCAGAACTCGTACCTTCGCCTCGCCGCAGGAGTTCGACAAGGACGACGAGGAGAAGAAGGACAAGTCCGGGAGCAAGAAGGAGCGCTCTAAGAAAGAGGAACGCCGGGACCGCCTGGAGGACAAAAGCAAAGCGAAGGAGAGGGAGCGTGAGCGTGACCACGAGAGGAGCAGGGGGCGGAGCCGAGAGGGCGAGGACAGGAGAGAGAGGTGAGCGTATTTTCCTACAAGACGCCTCCTGTGTTGCTAGGTTCTAACTGGGACTGTGGTAGCCTAGTGGTTAAGGTACTGGACTCTGGACCAGGGTTCAAATCCCACCTCTGCCAAGCTGCCACCATTGGGTCCTTGAGCAAGGCCCTTAACCCACAATTGCTTGGATTGTGAGGTTGTATCAATTGTAAGTCGCTCTGGATAAGGGAAATGTTAAATGCTGGAAATGTTTAAAAAGGAACACTTGATCGCCCCCTGGTGCTGGTTAGCTTAACTTCGATTCGATTCTTGGCCTGAAAACACTAAATGTCTTGGTTTTTTTTCTGCAGGACGAGGTCTCGATCTCCTCGCAGGTCCAAGCGCTCCCGCTCGCCGTCTCCGCAGCGCCGGTCGCGCCGGTCATCGTCCCGGTCGCCTCACCGCTCGCACAAGAAGTCCAAGAAGAGCAAACACTGACCTCCTGTAGGCCAAGCGGCTCCATGGACTGTGCCCTGATCTGCTCACACACCTACACACACACACCTGTTCCCGACACGCTTCGGACTGGGTCAGAACTGACACTGTTCGCCTCCCACAGTCCTCCTGGCTGCTCCAGTCCCACACAAGGGCTCGGCCTGATTGTTTTGTAAAATGACGCTGATTTGTACAGATGTTTTAGTTTAGCTTTCTTTTAAACCCGAATCAGACCCTCCCCCGGTTTGACCGTGTTCATGGCAGGAATGATCTTTACAATAAACAGCTGTTGGTGGAACCCTGTGGGCCGAAGGCTGTTATTATTGCTGTATTTAGAGTCACACCTCTGAGACAGGACGATCGGACCCCGGTGTTCGTTGGTTTCCCATTTTTTTCCTACACAGATGACATGCAAGCATGAGATGATTGGAGATTGGGAGTCAGGGGGAGGTCCTGCACCCTTACCCCCTCCGGCTGTACATTAGAGTTAGTTCAGGTCCAGGAATCGCACCAGAGTCCTCCTGTTGGGTTTGGTACACGTTTGAATCTCTTAAGCACCTGCATTTTCTGTACCCGCTTCAATCCTTATCAGGGACCAACAGCACAGGGCCTAAGGCGGGAACCAACTCCAGAAAGCAAGTCTCTTGGGCGTGGGAGAACATACAAACCTCACACAGGCCGCAATTCCCTCTACACATTAAGAGAAGAGAGTCACCCTCGTTCACCCCCAGGTCTCACATGGAACCGTTATACTTTATTCTCTTTAAAAATCTCATGGTTCTGTGTTTTTTTTTTTACACAAGCCATACCATAACACTGATGGACACAAAACAGCTTTGAATCTGAAATGCACGTTTCCGGAGTTCCGTCTGGACATGATAGAGATCAGTGTGAGTGAGTGTTGGCATGAAATTTGGGTTCAGAGGGTCAACGAGGTCACAGGTGAAACCAGACCGGTGAAAGCACAACCACACGCTAACGAAAGCATCATCAGGTTCACTCTGCGATGCCCAGGACGTCAGGTAAACAGAAAACCGAATAATTAATGAGAACAAACACTCGATACTGCAGAACAAAGGCCTCGGGCTGAACTTTAACTCGTGGTTTATTCACCTGACACTCTCATTCAAGGCTGGTTTAGTTTATTAGAGCGCTAATCTGGTGCTTCTAGAGCATTCTCCAAGTTCTTTTAGAAGGCTGGGTTTACAGCAGTGACTCAAGTCAGGCTCACTTAACGCGAGACAAGCCGAAGACTTAAAGTGATTTAAATCAGACTCCGACGCGTCTGGGACAGCAGGGCTTCGACTGACTCTTAAGCCCAAGGATTGGAGACTCAGTTTGGACTCCACAGGTTCGGGAGATGAGCCCCGACTATTCAACAGAGTTACTATGGGTTCAGGGATCGCACTCGAGGCCTCCTGTTTGGTTTGGAACGTCAATTTGAATCCATAAAGCTGCTTCATTTTCTGTATCCGCTTCAATCCAAATCCAGTGGCACAGGGCCTAAGGTGGGAACCAGCCCCACAGTCTAATGTCTGCATGAACGTGGGAAAACATGCAAACGTCAGGGACTCGTGCCCTGAGACCTGACTCAGACTCCCATCGCAGGGACTTGGGCCAAAAAATCCAACTCGGACTCCGATTGCAGGGGCTTGACCCTTAACTCGGGCCCTGAGACCCAACTCAGACACATAGGGCAGGGACTTGAGACTGGGGCCATAAGACCTGTCTCAGACTCGTACTGCAGGGACTCAAGACTTGGGGCCATGAGGCCAGACTTGGACTCGCACAGCAGGGCTTCAGCCCTCAACTCAGGACCCGACTCCACTGAGACCCTCAGGACTCGGCTCAGGACTCGTGACTTGACTAAGGATCTTTAATGAGGAACGGAGGAGCAAAAAATAATGAAATGGTTAATGTAATGTTAACACTATTTATTAACTGAATTACCTGAAGCAGTTGGGATGAAGCACAAAGCCTCAGAGCTCCAGTCTTCATTAATACTGATCGGTCTGACTTATATCACAGGTGTAAATACGTTGTGTGTTGTGTTATGTCGTGTTGTGCATCTCCACCGGTCGGGCTGCACCATGTTTATGACCCCTGGCCCCCCATGAGTCCGACCTCATGCACGTTGGGTCCATGAACAGAAAGAAAGGAGGGCGGGTCAAAGAAGAAGTGCGTCGGGTTGTGGAATTCTGGAGCCGTCCTTCACCTCCCTACCTTCTGGGTCCCTGTTCCCTGCAGAGAGGGCGGGGCTTAATCACCTCCCCGAATAATCCTCGTCCCAGAGCACTCGCCAGGGGAGGGGGGCGGGCTGAAGGTCGGCCGTGCACAGAGTCTATGGACAGAAATCCCTTTAGAGAGCTGTACAGTTCTGTCCTGATGAGGGCGCTCTCAGTACTTCTTGACGTTGACGAACACTTTGATGGCGCCGGTGAAATCGGCCGAGAGCAGCACCTCAGTGTGATCCGTCTTCAAAGCCCCTGAGAGACAGAAACCCGAGTTAAAGCGGCTCTTCAAACAGGCAGACAGGCTGCGGGTAGGGCGGTTGCCGTGGTTACCTGACGGGATGGGCTCCGAGTCGTCCGTCTCGTCGCTCCTGCACTCGGCCTCAGGTCTCTCCGGCCCCGCCTCCTGAGGCACGATCAGTCCCGGGTGTGGCGCAAAGATGGCAGATGTCACCACGGCGTTATGGGCTAAGAGGGAGAATGAGTTACTGATGCGTTTGAAGGTACAGGATGGAGCAGAGACCAGGGCTCAGTGCAAAGCAGGCCTCGTTCCCTCAAATCATTCCTGCCACGTCATGTCCTACATCACAACTGCGACTTCCTAACCCTGCTCAATATCTCAGAATCGTAACGTCATGATGCTCTTTTCTCGCTCGATACCTCACAAGCATGACTTGATACCTGTTTGATATCGCAACTGACACTTCCTAACTCGCCGATCTTGCTCGATATTGTGCAACTTGCATGCGACTTCGTAACTCATCTCAAAAATGCGACTTTGTAACTCATTCTTGTTCACTATCCAAAAAATGCGACTTCGTAACTCATTCTCGTTCAATATCTCGAAAATGCGACTTCGTAACTCATTCTCGTTCACTATCTCAAAAATGCGACTTCGTACCTCACCGCTCTTGTTCACCATCTCGAAAATGCGACTTCGTAACTCATTCTTGTTCAATATCTCGAAAATAATGCGGACTTCGTAACTCATTCTCGTTCACATCTCGAAAATGCGACTTCCGTAAACTCATTCTCGTTCACTATCTGAAAATGCTACGACTTCGTACCCTCACCGCTCGTGTCACCACCGAAAATGCGACTTCGTACTCATTCTTGTTCAATATCTCGACAATGCGACTTCGTTAACTCATTCTTGTTCAATATCCGAAAATGCGACTCGTAACATCATTCTGGTTCACTATCTCGAAAAATGCGACTTCGTAACTAATTCTTGTTCACTATCTCAAAAATGCGATTCGTACCTCACCGCTCTTGTTCACCATATCGAAATGCGACTTCGTAATCTTCTTGTTCCATATCTCCGAAAATGCGGACTTCGTTAACTCCTCCTAATTGTTCCACCTCTCGAAAATGCGACTTCGTAACTCATTCTTGTTCAATATCTCGAAAATGCGACTTCGTAACTCCTCATAATTGTTCACCATCTCGAAAATGCGACTTCGTAACTCATTCTAGTTCACTATCTCGAAAATGCGACTTGGTCAAAAAGAATGAGTTACGATCTCGAAACTGTGACTTCGTAACTCATCCTTCTTCACCATCTCGCACCGGTCACGGCGTTCTTCTTCGATCTCTCTCAGCGCTGACCCTGTAACTCATTACAGCTCCCCCTCCTGTGTGGATACGCACTGAAGCCGGCCCCTGTGATCTTTAACAAAGCATGCGCTTTACCTTTAATTCCTTCCCAGAAGTCATTGCGGTCTCTCCGTACAGAGGTGAACTTGCTGAGGTCGTGGTAGGTGCTCCAGATGTAGACGTACTTGTCCTCGGAGCCACTCACGATGAAGGAGTAGTCGTGGCTGGGAGAGAACGGCTCAGTTAGAGGAGACTCGGGGAGAGAGCGGCGCACCGGCCCTTTAAGGGAAGCTCTGCTCACCTGAAGCTGGCTTTGATCTGGCTGCTGCTGTTCACGTAGCCTTTGTACTTCATGGAGAGCGACAGGTCCCGCAGGTCGTACAGGCGGATCCGCGAGTCGTTTGACGTCACCAGGATCTGCGGGGGACAGAAATGCAGGGCGGGTAGAAACGTGCCGGAGCCGGAGGTTCGACGGAATCACGAGCGCCGCAGTACCTTATTCTCTCCGGGCAGGGGTTCTATGCCTGTGATTTTGCGCCCCACTCGGTTCCGGCCTCGGGTGGAGCGGACGTGAATCTGCGTGTGGTACTTAAGGCGCTGCGGAGGAAACGCACACCATATTCCCATCTGCTTTTAGTTCCGGGGCAAAAAACGTCATTTTTTTAACTGGATTCGGACCCGGAACGTTAACTGTTACCTCCGTGTCGTAGAAAATGCAGCGTCCGTCGTAGGTTCCGATGACGGCGTACTTGCCGTTCTGGCAGAAGTTGGCGGCGGTGATGAGCCGCGTCTGGACATTCCCCTCGTTCACAGAGCACCTTTCTTATCCGAATTTCCACAAGCGCAGCTTCCCGTCCAACGAGCCGATCAGGAGTACCGGCGTATGACAAAGAGCCGGAGCTTCAGCCCAGCGTCCTTTAATCACACACACTCACTCCACACACCTCACTCACACACTCACTAAAAAACTAAATAACAAATAAAATCAACAAACTCAATTCAAACACAATAAAATAAAACACCTAAATAACATCAAAAAATAAAAAAATATCAATCAATCACCAATAACTCACTCACCAAACTCACTCACACACTCAATCACACACTACTCAAACAACATAATACCCCAAACTAAATCACTCACTAACTCAACACACTCACTCAATCAAAAACTCACACCACTCAAACACCCACAACACTCACACACTCCACTCACCACACTCACCAAAATCACTCACACAACTCACTAAATAACTCACTCACGCAAACACTCACACACTCAACACACTCACACCATAACACAACTCAAAAAAAGAAAGAAAAAAAAGAAAAAAAGAAAAAAGAAAAAAATAAAGAAAAAAAGACAAGAAACAAAAGCAAGAAAAAAGACAAGAAAAAAAGAAAGAAAAAAAAGACAACATAGAAGAAAGAAAAAAGAAAGAAAAAAAGAAAGAAAACAAAAGATAAGAAAAAAAGGAAACCGAAATAAAAAAAGAAAATAAACAAAGAAAGAAAAAATAGAAAGAAAAAAAGACAATAAAACCAGAAAAAAAAACAAGAAAAAAAGAAAGAAAAAACGAAATCAACAACAAAAGAAACAAAAAAGAAAGAAAAAAAGCAAAGAAAAAAAGAAAAAAGAAAAAAAACAGAAAAAAAGACAAGAAAAAAGAACAAAAGAACAAAAGAAATAAAAATAAAAGCAAAAAAAGAAAAAAAGAAGAACAAAAGAAAAAAATAAAGAAAAAAAAGAAAGAAAAAAAAGAAAGGAAAAAAAGCCAAAACCACAAAAAAAAAGGAAAAAAAGAAAAAAAGAAAAAAAAGACAACAAAAGAAAGGAAAAAAGCAAAGAAAAAAACGAAAGAAAAAAAGAAAGAAAAAAAGAAAGAAAAAAATAAAGAAAAACAGAAAGAAAAAAAGAACGAAAAAAAGAAATAAAAAAAGAAAGAAACAAACGAAAAGAAACAAGAAAGAAAAAAACCAAAGAAAAAAGAAACGAAAAAAATAAAGCACAACAAGCAATCATCAAAAAGAAAGAACCACAAACGCAAGAACAAAAGAAAAAAAGAAAAAAAGAAAGCAAAGAACGAACGAAAGAAAGAAAGAAAAAAAAAGAAAAAAGAAAGAAAAAACTAAAGCAAAAATAACGAAAAAACATCACTAAAAAACGCAAAGAACAAAAAGAACTCAACAAAAGCAAAAAAATAACTCAAAAAAGTAAAGTACAAAAGTCACATCACTAAGCAACACAATAACTAAATACAAAAAAATAAAGAAAACAAAAATAATCTAAAAAAAAAAACACAAAAACGCAACAAAAAAAAAGACAAAAAAACACTCAAAAACCAACACAATCACAAACACATACACTCACACAACACACTAACACAAACACACAAAGTAACAAACACACACTTCAAACACACACACTCACAACACACACACCACAAACACACATCACAACACACAAACTCACACCCACACTCACCACCACACACGCACACACACACTCACACACACACTCCACACACAACTCACACACACACTCACACACACACTCACACACACACACACACACACACACACACACACACACACACACTCACCCTGGGGTGGAAGGCAATCGCTGTGACGAAGTCTATGTGCTGGAAGCAGCAGAGGCACTCTCTCCGGGATATGTGCCACAGGCGCACCGTCTTATCCATGGAGGACGACAGCAGAAAGTAGTTCTGCAACCAGCACCACACAGCGATCAAAATCAAGAGCACTGTCGCCATCAGGGGCAGCAGCCACCAGCGGGATTCCATACTCTTACCTCGAACCTCAGCTCTAGCCCTAAACCTAGTCCCAGCACTAATCCCAGTCTTAATCCTAACCTTAATCCTAGTGCTATCCCTATCCCCAAAGCGAGGCCTAAAATTAATCCTAGTCAATTACAGCATTTAGCAGACGCCTTTACAACTGACAGTCTTACAATCCAAGCAATTACAATCCAGGCCTTGCTCAAGGACCCAACAGTGGCAGCTTGGCAGAGGTGGGATTTGAACCCTGGACCTTCTGGTCCATAGTCCAGTACCTTACCCGCTAGGCTACCACAGTCCCGCAGGAAGTAAGTAGTCCTATCTTAACCCCAATCCTAGTCCTAACCTTAATCCTAGCCCTAATCTTAACTCTGAACTTATCCTAGTCCTAACCTTAATCCTAACCCTAATCGTAGACCTAACCTTACTCTAGCCATAATCTTCACCCTAATCTTAGCCCTAACTTTATTCCTAGTCATAATCTTAACCTAGCCCTAACCATAGTCTTGGCAACAGCCCTACCCTTATCCCTAAACTTTATCCTAGCCACAATCCTACGTTAGTCCTAACCTTATCCCTAAAATTAATCCTAGCCCTAGTCTAACTCTGACCTTAATTCTAGTCCTAACCTTACTATAGCCCTAATCTTAACCCAAATCCTAGCCATAACCCTAGTCTTAGCAATAGACCTAACCTTAATCCAAGTTCTAACCTTATCCCTAAAATTAATCTTAGCCCTAGTCTAACTCTAACCTTAATACTAGCCCTAACCCTAAACTTAATCCTAGCCCTAACCTTAATCCTAACCTTAGCACTAGCCTCAGGCCTAACCCTAACCCTAACCATCACACTAAATCCTAAGCCTAACCCTGAACTTCTCCACAGATTTAGTCCTAACCCCGACTCCAGCCCGTTGTGAACAGAACAGGCCTCACTCTCACCTTGGACCAGGACAGGTCGAGAAGGTCGGCGGTGTGGCCTTTGTACTTGCAGAAGGGAAGCTGCCTGAATGGGAGGTTTCTGTCTTCGGTGTCCGAATCGTCCAGGACTGCCGCGGCCGGCTGAGAGACACGAGGACAGAACAGAGCTTAACCTAACGATCCTCACAGCGCACAAGGAATTCCTGGGGGTGTGTAAAATCAGGAGGTAATCCTGAGTCAACTCACCCCTCCCTCAGTGTCGGACTTGGAGGAGCACAGACTCTCCTGAGAGGGGGACGGCGAGACACGACCTAAGGGAGAACAGCGCGTTAGCCTATCCTAAACAGGTACGTGAGAGGGGTTCAGTGTGTAAGTGCGCTCACCCTCGGTGTTGTACTTGATCCTCATGTTGTTGAAGAAGTCGTAGGCCTTCTTTAGGACCCAAATCCGGACCACGTTGTCCTGGCCGGCCGTGGCCAGCAGCCGGCCGCAGTGAGAGAACTTCATCGTCCACACCGCTCCCTGAGGAAGATTTTGAGCGATCAAGTCAAGTCAAACGTATCGGGTCTGGCGCCTTACACGCTAAGAACGTCCGCCCTCACCATGTGCTCCCCGCTGAGGTCCTGCACCAGGCGGATGTGGTCGAAGTCGTACGGGCCCTTGAAGCCGTGCGCCGCCTTGAATTTGACGGGCCGCGTGTACGGCATGCCCTCGTCGTCGCTCGAGGACGGCTCGTCCTGCTCCGTGTGGAACACCTCGTCCCGGACGCTGCGCACCTTGTTCACCGCCCGCTCGCTGTACTCCTCGGCCAGGTGCTTCGCCCGCTTCACCGACTTCCCCAGCAGCTTCTTCAGCTGAGTGCTGCGCAGGGCAGCCATCAGGTCAGGCGCCATACAAGAGGACGAAATCGTGGCCATTACGTTTAAACCCCTAGATCAAACAGGCCTACAACAGTGCTGCTCACCTCCAGCACAACGAGTGAGGATTTTACTTCTATACAACCCCTCTGAGCCGGCCTAGTGGCAAGAAAAAACCCTGTAAATGCTACAAGGAGGTAACCTCGACCCCATAAGGGTAAACTTGCAGATAGGAGGTGGTAACTAATGATCCAGAGTCTTCTTTTGTAAAGACATGGCCTCCATTTACAGCTGAAAAGGACATTCTTTATATGAGGGATGTAACTGTGAGCCCCAAGCCCTCGAGGTCGGTTAAAATAAGCAGCTATACTTTTGGAATTTTTGAGTCCTCCTAAGGTTTGTTTCTTAGAACATTTTAGGAGGTTTCTCCTTCCCACTGTCACCCTAGGCTTGCTCAATTCAGTTCGTAAAGCTGCTATATAAAAGAGCAGAAGTTATTCTATGGTTCCAAAAGTATTTGAAACACTCTTCAAGCCGTTTATGACTTCATTCGGGTTAATTGCAGCGATTATACTCCGTATCACTGCTCCGAAATGCATTGATGGTTGACGATGTTAATCTCATACGGCTAATTCCAGCGCCTCATCTATTTAAGACCTTAACGCAACTCGTGGGCGGCCGCTGGAGCTTTCTTACGTTTTCTGTTTGAGCTTCCCTCCGTCCGTGTCACTCAGCGCCGGCTGATTCTTGTCGTCGTCGTCTGACTGGGCCGCATCATTCCTGTGGAGAAAGGACAGAGGGGGCGTGTCTTTATAAGAGCTCGGATATTGCGCACGCCACTCCGTACCCCAGCGAACCTCCCGGGGATCAGAGACTCGTCACCTTCCGGCGCTGCAAGAGGAACCGGAATGCCTCCGAGCGAGACATGAACCTACGACGCCAAGAAAGAAGGCGAGTTCTGGCATGAGCAGCCCTTTATGAACGGCCGGTCGTAGAGCCGGGAGCGGGCGCGAGCCGAAAAGAGCCGTGACGGTGAGAGGAGATTAGCAGCGGTGTGCCGTGGCCGCGGGGAAGCAGGCACGCGCCGGATTCGCTCCGCCATGCAACGAGGATAGATTGGAGCGTGGAGAAGGGGATTACGGATACAGTTCAGGCCGGATGGTCCCCCCCGCGGGCCCGGCGCTGCGGCGTGACGTTCAAACGAGATCTAGCGGAGCCTCCGTGGTAACTCATGCACACGTTACCGCAAATCTTCCCTAAATGCTCTAACGCTCGGGTCCGATTGGCACTTTGCTTTCTAGCCCTCATTAGGGCTCGTATTTATATACATATACAATGCCTACGTGATGTACTCCTTGGTCCTCCTCATGATGTGCAGCGTGAGCGGGTTGATCCCCGTCGGCAGTTTCTCCTCGGCCTGGTTCAGCGGGATCTCCTCACCGGTGTCCAGGTTCTTGATCATCACGCTGGCCAGGATCTCCTAGAGAGGCAGGCAACACCAAACATGAACAGCTGGAATATAATCATGGGAATAGTCCATACAAATACAGAATACCACAAAAGTTGCAGTACCTCGTCTGTGAGCTCTCGACCAGAGTTCGAGCGAGGCCTCTGAGGTCCAGGGGTGTCGCTGCCGCCAGGACTGGGCTCTCGCTCGTCAGTTTCCTGTACACACACATAAGTATATACGCACTTTGTTCTAGACCAGCGTTTCCCAACCTTTTAGAGCCACGGCACATATTTCACATTAGAAAAATCACAAGACACACCACCAAACAAAAATGTCACCAAAAGTACATTTCTTGAAATATAATGAAAATCTAGTCTCAATTTATTAACTCACTCGGTGTGAATTGTGAGTTATTACAGAGCAATTAAAGAATAAACCCGCTGTGTCTCTGAATAGTTTGACCGTCTATCGTCTTAATATTCCCATTGACGCTCTTGTTTTCTCACCTGTGCGGTGACCACTTTATCCCCGCTGGTGGCGCTGGCGAGGTCCAGGGAGTGCTGCAGCTCTTTAGCGAGGCCTCTCACAGACGAGTTCGGACTAACCAACCCGCACAGCTCCTCTGCTGGATCTGCACATACTGACCATTTACAGGGGGGGGTCTATCCCAACCTCAGCGCTGTGTACGAATAAAAAAAGCAAGTATCTCTAAAGCCTTACCCTCGAGTCTCGTTGGCCGCATCGCGTCCTGAGACTTTTTGCTGGGCGGGAGAGAGGGGCGGGCTGGGGGCGGCGGTCTGGGAGGCGGCGGGCCGCTTGGAGGGGGCGGTCTGGAGGGAGGAGTCTTCTTTGTGCTGGCGACGATGTCCGGCTCAACCGTGAACTGCCTGGGAGGTTTGGACGGCCCGGACGAGTCCGACTCCGCCTTGTCTCCGAGATCCAAGATGTTGGCTGGCTTGGGGGCGTCCGTGCTCTCGGTGGCGCAGGCCGGGTTCGCGTCGGCGGTCTGAGCTGGTCCCAGGGTGCTCGTGATGTCCGGAGGAGGCGGCTGATTCGGTTCCTGAGAAGCTCCGCCTGCGACGTCCGGTGCCCCGCCCTGTGACCTCGGTTCCTTTGGTCGGATATCGGGCTGCGCTTCGGGAACCGGTTCCGGGAGTCCTGACATTTCGGGGAGTGAAGGCTCTTGGGCTGCGGCTGGATCCTGGACGCTCTGAGATTTGACTTCGCAGTCCTTGTCTTCAGAGGAGGCGGAGCATCGGTCTTCGTCTCGGAGCAGCTCCTCGACACTGCCTCCTTTCTGGCTCTCCTCTATAATACTGTCGATGATCTACGAAGAGGACGGAGGAAGAGCTAAGTCTTATCGACCGGCCAGTTCGAGAGCTTATATGCAGTACTGTGCATAAGGAGCTTATATGCAGTACTGTGCATAAGTCTTAGGCCACCATTAGAATAAATACACCAATGTTTTAGCAACGGTATAATGACTACATATCTCAGTCTCTATTAGAACAATTTGATCAGGTCTTTTTGAATGGGTAGGAGCCAAGACCACTTTTTTCCCGAAGGGTAACGGGGTGAAAGAGCTAAGACATGCCAAAGCTCACAAAAACTGGAATGAAGATCAATGGAAAGGAGTATTATTGAGTGATTTTTGGTCAAATCATCTTTACAGCATTGCTAAAACAACGAATCTAATGGTGGCCTTTTGCACAGCAACATAGCTCCCTTTACAATACAGCATTGTCTCAAAGCAGCTTTACAAACAAGCCTAGGGCGACAGCAGCGTGGAAAAAAACCTCAATGTGATAAGAAGGAAACCCTGTGTACAAATCAGCCGAATTTGTGGTCAGTGGGCGTTTTGTTAGCTATTGCAACTAACACACACTCTCCAGACTGTGCCAATCGGTGTGCTTTCGCAACCTTCGCAACGTCCTTCTCTCACGACATCGCGTGTCGACGCCTCACTTATTCCCCACGCGCCTCAGAGCGGGCCAACACCGGATCGCTTGTTTTCGACGTCGATATCATTTGGTTAATGGTTACAAGAATATCATTTAATCAGCTCATTGCAGGAACCGAATGCTTTTATAGGGGCTCCTGAGTGGGCAAAAAAGCCCCATTCTCTGTGCCTGGGACTGCAACAGCTGCAGTGCTCATAACTAGTAAGAAGTACGTGGCAGCTCACTGGCAAAGATTTGAACCGTGAGCTAATGGGCACTTAGTAACACCACTCCAGTAACGATCAATCGGTGGGTTGAAGATGGCAGAGACTACGACTGGAGCAGCCAGGCTACTTGTTTTCCCCTCAAACCCTGCCCACTGTAATGCCAGTACACACAGTTAAGTCTGGAACTTGGCCAAAACACACACACACACACACACACACACACACACACACACATATGCAAACATGCACACAGTTATGGATAAGAGCTCGCAAAGGTTCTCCAGACGTGGACTCAGGACATCTGTGGGCACTTTCATAAGTGGCAGATATAGACAGGTTCAGCTTACGGACACACCAACCTGGAGTGAGTCATCAGGTCGAGGCTCGGGTGCAGCCGCTTCGTCCTGAGTCAGGTTCTCCTGGGCCTTGGAAAGCAGTTCAAATAAAGGCACGGCTTAAATCGACTGACATCATGCATACGATAAGGTCCCCAGATGAGGGGGTCACCATTAGAGCTTTTCTCTGTATTATATTATTATATCCTGAAATATTTAAGCCTAGAGGACGCCCCCATTTAGGGGCACTTAATGTTAAGATGTTATCAGCTTTTATTACCTTTTCTATTATTATTTGAGGTCTGAAAGCACTGTATCGTTATTATTTGGTCAGCGCTGGACACTGCTGCAAATACACCTTTATTTGGAATTTGTCGGTAAGGTATGGAATAAAACAAAAAACAAACAGGCTACTTACAAACAGAAAAAAAACACAGACAAGTTTGCATTGCTCCCTTACATGCGTTTCAGATTGTCCATTACAGATTTATGACAGTTTAAGTACTACCCAGGTCTCCACTGACTGAGAGATCCCAGATCAGTCAGGTCTAAAGCGAGGATTATGAACCCAGAGCCAGCGTGTGGTGTGGGCAGTGCTGATTCAGCACTCCTGCCACACACAAAGAGCCTAAATCAAATAAATCCTAAAGGGCTCACAGTTTGCGCCGCCGTTTTATCTTTCCCCAACATTTCTAGACCTGAACCGCAAAGGAGATACTAACAATAAGCAGATTAACTCGTCCATACCTGTGGCTTGGCAAGGGAGAGCTTCGCAGGGGACCTGGAGAGACAAACACACCAAGAAAGGGGGTTTGAACATGCTTTACTGCAATGCAGAGCTGTGAAAAAATTTTCTGGTCTTAGATATTAAGACACTCCTATCAATATGGTACAAAATGGGAATGGAATTTTTTTGGACTATATTGTTATGAACTTTATGGGCTCAGTCCTGGCAAGGATTTAAGCTGTGAGTCAGATTAAGCACCTCGGATGAACGCTGTGGAGGCATTTTTGGGGGCGTCTCGACCTCGCCACGCTTCTACCCTTTGGCATAGTGATACAAGATTAGGCAGATTAATCAGAATACAATACAAGCACTCAAACTCCGTCTACAATAAATAACAATAACAGACTGGCATCTTCGGCACAGTTCGCCCTTTGATCCCAGCCGCGTGACGGGAACTGTTTGCAATGTGTACACTCTGCTTTTCAGAGCAAACCAGAAGGCAGGAGTTACTCGAAACAAAATGATTTAGGTCGTACAACCGACACAGAGTTCAAGACGCTCCTCAGGGTTCCAGCTCTGGGCTAAACAATCAGCCTTCTGGTTAGAAAATGCTTAAAGTGTGAGAAATCAAACTCGGCAAACCAGCGAGGCAGTGGAAATACAATTCTTGGCCAAAACCAATATGAAAGTTAAACGCACCGAGAACAACAAATATTACTGATGCCTCAGATGAGCAAATGTTAAAGGAGGAAACAGCTGGCCTTGAGGTCCTGAGTTCGAACCCCAGGCTAGGCTTGCAACATAAAGCTCGGGTGATGTGTCACCTTTGTCAGGGTGTGTCTTAAATTCTTTGCTTAAACCCTGCACAAATCCCAAGCCTACCAAGGTGCTGCCTAACCTGAACCACACACACTGGCCCTGATGCAGTGTTTGTTTTGGATATGCGACTAAAACGTGCTCAAGGGTCCAACAGCGGGAGGGTCAGGATTAGACCTCACAGCCTTCCCTTCCCATAAGAAGTCAGGACTAACGGGACAGAGCCACACCTTCACACTTGTGCTTAAGGCAGATGTTTACATCCCAAGCGACGTACAGCTGGGCTGGAATGGATTTAACCCTACAGCCTTCCGTAAAGTAAATAACCACAAACCAACAGCGACAACCGACAACACCTAACTACGAGACACTCCTGCATTTCAGCCACAAACGACTCCTAAACAACGTCTAATCACGCAGCTGAGTTTAAATCGTGACATCTGGCACTATAAACAAAGAAATATAGAAATAAAACAACATTTCTGTAAGAAGTTTTACTAAAAAAAAACGTACACAACCAAGAAGCAGACGGTCGCACCACAAATTGCGCCTTCCTCTCACCATAGTGCACTAGATACAGCTCACGCGCAGCTGTTTTACGCCCTACGTATTGCGCCAAAGTAGAGCGTGTGCGTTCATTTGACATACGGCCCGACATCGCTTTGAATCTAGAAATTTCTACACTGCGAAAACGAACGAGTAGACAAAGCAGACATTGACACCCAGCTCGGACACTCACACGTTAGGTGAAGGACTCAGGTTGACATCTTCGTCGGCGTCGAAAAACTCGTCCGCGTCACTCGTATCCGACGCCATTTAGGTGTACCACAGTGCTAGCCTAGCCTAGCCTAGCCTAGCCTGCTAGCCAGCTCCAAGCAACGGGGAGAAAAGTCGCCGCGACTGAAACGTACTGACAAGCGCACAGAGTTTCAGTCAAATGGCGAGTTTGAATCATAAACCCTTCCTCCAAGCTACGAGGCTGACAGCCGGCTCGCTAACATGCCCACGGCGCTAGCGCAGGCTAACGAGAAATAATGGGAGAGGCCACTGTCACTACCCGTCCAGCACCGCGCATGCGTACATCGCCGACGCTAGTGACAGCCGTCCAACTGTAAACACTAAAGTTTTGCTAATTAACTTTAACTTTAATAACGCAGGGTCTCCAACGTTTATCAGCACGAATTGTGACTCCACTCAAATTCATGTCCTGATATGATATTAATAAACGAAGTGGCAGCGGGTAGTGTGGGTGCCCCACGTCTCCAGAGATTCAGGATCGTGCCATTAATTTAATAGACTTAAATAGACTTTAACGTTAAATTGTAGCGCTAATAAAAAGGTTTGCGAATCACAAAAGCATCCACAGTTACCTTTTCCAGTCTAACGTACGGTTCTGCCAATTATTTATTAATATAAATACATATTTTCTCTGGTTGCATCACCTGACCGACTTCATTCATAAACAACACTTATTTGCCCAAACATTTATTTCCCTGGGTTTCTTTTTGGGTCATACATCAAGATATAAACTATATCTGTTTAACCACGACTCAAATACGTTCTTGTGTCAATAATTGTGGAAGCCAATTAAATTCAGACAAAGCCCAGTAGCTGGTATTAGACCTCTGTGTCACACGGGACGGCAGATTCGTCTCATAAACACGCGAAACGCCAGTTCCATGGCTGTGTAGTGCTTTGTGGAAACAGAAATGATATTGTATGTACTGTATCACAAATATTTGCTATTATACACTATACTATTTACATGCAGCGTGTATAAATACACACATAGTATGTGTATATACATAAATATATGTGCGTGTTTATGTATCACAATCATAATATTGTGTTTTTAGTAGTACATGTTATTATTTTGACGCTTGTTGAATCAACCACTCGCTGAATCGCATCACAGCTGCTCAGACCGAACTTCTTTTAGAAACAGAGGCGTTGAGAGGCTGTTGATTGACAGCCAGGTGGACCAATCAGCGTCTTAGCAAGGCGACCGCCTTAATGCGGCGGCCAATGACAGCGATAGAGGCGGGCCGCGGCGAGGTCCATGAGTGGAGTGGATTTAAGGGGTTTAAGAAGAAAACAAGGACGAACCGCGTCTCCTGAGGTGAGTTACCATGTTTCGAAACTTTATTCGGCTCTTTTTTTCTCTCTCCACCGCCTCAAACTCTTCCGCGACCCTTTAAGCGCTCGTGTCCAGTTTGAGCTGGTGCTACATGGAGCTAGTGTGCTGTTTTGCTAAACCCAGTGGAGTGTAATGTAGCCGAGCTTCTGTTCGTCCTTCCATCAAATCCGCATAAACTGTACGACCCGTATAAAGTGGTCCTGGGTGTCTTAGGGAAGCTCGCGGTGTGTTAAGCTCTGCTCTGAAATCACACCGACATCCACTACAGGTGAGGCTTGGCTGTTTCTTCTGTTAGCTTAGCCTGCTAAGTTTGAGAAGTTGGGGAATAAACGTGAACAGACATGTCGGGGAGAGAGAGAGTCCGGTCCCAAAATAAGTCCTGTGTAAGAGGTGCAAATGGAGCATACAGTCATTGTGCTGTTATGTGGGAGATCCCGGGCACGGAGATCCTCATGATCATGAAAAACCTCAGGAAAACTCTCATGGACATCACAAAGATCAAGAAGATCACCAGTGAAGACCAGGAGGGACTTCCTAATGGATCTCTGGAAGATTCTTCTGAGGAACGGGAAGATCTTAATGATCTTAAAGATCCTTGTGGAGGACTGGAAGGTCCTCGTAATCATAGCGAGACTCTTGTAGAGCTGGAAGGTCCTGATGGAGTTTAAGAACGTCCCCATGGTCGGGGTGAGGCTCTTGGACATTAGGAGAGTCCTCATGATCGTGGCGAGTCTCTTAGAGATTATGTTCATGGAGATCCTCTTGGCGATCTGGAAGGTCCTCGAGATCATGGCGAGCCTGTTGGAGTTTAGGAACGTCCTCGTGGTCAGGGTGAGTCTCATGGTAATTAGGATGGTCCTCATAATCACAACGAGCCTCTTGGAGATTCTGGAAGTTCTCCATGGTCATGGAGAACCACTTGGAGTTCTAGAACGTCCCCATGACCATGGAGAACCTCTTAGAGATCTGGAAGTTCCCTTGATCGTGTACGGTCTCTTGGAGATGAGGAAAGTTCTTGTGATCTTGGTGAGTCTATTGGAGATTAGGAAGGTCCCGATAACCATGACAAGCCCCTTTATACTTTAGGATTGTTCCCATGGTCATCAAGAGCCTCTGAGATATCAGGAAGCTCCACAAGATCATGGAGAACCTCTTGGAATTTAGGATCATCCCTATGGTCATGAAGAACCTGTTGCAGATCTGCAAGGTCACCATGATCTTGGTGAGCCTGTTGGAGTTTAGAAACGTCCAAGTGGTCAGGGTGAATCTCTTGGAAATTAGTAAGGTGCTCATAATCACAGTGAGCCTCTTGTAGATTTGGCATGTCCCCATGATCATGGAGAACCTCTTGGAGATCTGGAATTTGATCATCGTGGGCCTCTTGGTGTTTAGGAAGGTCCCCATACTCATGGAGAAGCTCTTGGATATTTGGAAGGTCCTCATGATCATGATGAGCAAATTGGAGTTTAGGATCGTCTCCATGATCATGTAGATCCTCCTGATAATTAGGACGCTCCCCATGTTCATGGAGAACCTCTTGAAGTTTAGAAGGGTCCTCATGATCGTGGCTAGTCTCATAGAAATCACGATGGTCCCGATGGTCATGGAGAACCTCTTGGAAACTGGTAAAGTCATCATGATCATGGCCAAGCTATTGGAGTTTAGGAAGGTCCCCTTGATCATGGAGAGCATCTTGGAGATCTGGAAGTTGCCCATTGTCTTGGGGAATCCCTTGGAGATTTGGCAGGTCCCCATGATCATGGAGAGCCTCTTGGAAATGAGGAAAGTCCTCATGAACATGGTGACCCTATTGGAGATTACGAAGGTCCTGATCATCATGACAAGCCCCTTGGACTTTAGAATCATCGCCATGGTCGTTGAGAGCCTCTGAGATATCAGGAAGCTCCCCAAGATCATGGAGAACCTCTTGGAGTTTTGGATCATCCCTATGGTCATGAAGAGCCTCTTGGATATCAAAACGGGGTCAAAATAGGGACTTTCCACAACGTGATAATTAAAAAAAAATGACAGCACACCCTCCTGTATTTATAGAATGTACAGTCTTTTCTGTCTGGCCAATATTTTAAAAGCTGCATGATATAGAGCTCTTTTGGCCTTGGCTACATGGCAACCGAGAAATCCAAAAAAAGAGCTGTTCTACCCGGAGGCGATTAGCTTAAACCGGAGCCGTCCATCATGTCTGCAGCGTCATCGGATCCGTCAGACTTTATTTCCTGAGAGGTTTTTCTCAGACGAGGTATTTTTTTATTATTTTTTATTTATTTATTTTTTCCTATCTAGGCTATATAAAATATGACTTGGATTATTTTTGATCTGTCGGTAAAGCGATGCGTTGGTCATAGCTGTAGAAACTTGTTTGGGCTTTGTTTTGTCTAGATATAGGGATGCATAGGTGTGTTGCTTTTGAATGAAAAGAAACGAACGCAAACTTTACAGGGAACGAACTGTGTACACACAAACACATGGGCCGGTTTGTATTGAGCTGTGGTGTGTGTTTGGAACAGGTGCTAGGACCAAACAAAACAACTGCCCAACAACTGACGTTTTCAGAGCTGCGAAGCAAACGCCTGCGATTGTGAAACTCTCTTCTTTTTTAAACTCTTAATTTGTGGTCGACCCCCAGCAGCTCCCGCGATTCCTCATCGCTTAAGTAATCCTGATGCTCCGCGTCAGCTGGCGCGCGAGTAAAACCCTTTCCCAGCGGAGCTTGGTGTTAAGCGCTGGCCTTGTCATCTCTCTCGTCGTCTGCAGAGCCAGCGTGGCAACTGGTGCCATGACCCAGCCCCTTGTGCCTGTTTCCGTCAGCGTCTGTGTTGCTGGGGAGAAGCGGTTTTGATTGAGGGCGCTGACAGATGCTTATGGAGGCTCTGAGCGCCCACCCTGGTGTGTTTGCCTTCTCGGATTGTCAGCGTGCGAGCAGCCCGGGATGACACCGCGCTGTTTTGGCGTCTTATATAACCACGATACATGGCAAAGCAATTGTTTTAGGAAACGCTGATATTCAAATTAAGTTCATAAAGGACTGAAATGGAGGAATGTGGCTGTTTTAGTGACTCAAATTATACGAGCTGACATTTGGCTCTGCTGTAATATACTAAGGTGTAATCATTATTTTTACACTCGACAAGCCAATCATTTGCTCTAGCATAACATGACCACTGGTATAAAGAGTTTCAGAACTGTATCCAAAGGAGTTGCCTCAGGAAGCTGTGGGATTAGGGCTCGACTTAAGACGATGTGGATTTGAGGCTTGATTTGAGCAGCAGGTTCTGGGGATGACAGTGAGGGCTTCGAGTTTAGTCGAGTTTGTCTCTTGCCTTGAGAAGCTGCAGGTTCGACGTTTTGGTGTAGTTTTTTTAGCTGACATGGTTGGATTTGAACCCTAGACCTTCTGGTCTACAGTCTAGTACCTTAAACACAAAGCCACCACCATACCTGGTTCTGGACTGTTTGTGGGTTTGGGTCTGTTCCCTTCTGAAGTGGAGGATTAGGAGCATGACTTAAGGGGCTGCAGGTTTTGGACTGTCTTTAGAAACTGTGCTTGGGAAATTGTTGATTTGGAACACAACCTCAGTGGCTGGGGTTTGTGACTGTTGCCTGGAGAAACTGCAGGTTCTGGCCTGTTTGTGGGTTTGGGGCTGTTCCCTTCAGAAATGGAGGACTAGGATAAGATCTATGGTGCTGTTGCCTTGAGAGGCATAAGGGTCAGGATCGTTGCCTTGGAGCTGTGGTTTTGGGACTCGCTTTGGAAGGCTGAAGGTTCTACAATGGGGTTGACCTGAGGGGGTTTAAGTTTAGGACCATAGCCTTGCCTTGAGAAGCTGCAGATTCTTGACTGTTTGCAGGTTTGGGACTGTTCCCTTCAGAAACAGAGGATTAGGAACATGACCTGAGAGACTGCAGGTTTTGGACTGTTGTCCTGCAAAGTTACGGGTTTAGAACTTTGTTTGGGGGGCTGCTGATTTTGAACCTGACCTCAGGGGTTGGGGTTTGTGACTGTTGAGTCGAGACATTGCAGGTTCTGGACTGTTTGCGGGTTTGGGGCTGTGCCACTTAGTAGCAGAACATATGGAACGTGACTTGAGGAGCTGCCTTTAGAAGCTGTGTGTTTAGCACTGTACTTGGGAAGCTGTTGATTTGGAGCCCAACCGCAGGGACTATGGTTTGGAATTGTTCCCTTTAGAGGCAGAGGATTAGGAACATGACCTGACAGACTGCGGGTTCTGGACTGTTGTCTTGAGAAGTTAGAGGTTTCGAACTTCGTTTGGGGAGCTGCTGATTTGTGACTCGACCTCCGGGTTTGGGGTTTGTGACTGTTGAATTGAGAAGCATAGGGGTTGGGTTCATTGCCTTGAAGCTGTAGGTTTGGGACTCACCTTGAGGAGCTGCAGGTTCTGGTCTGTTTGTGGGTTTTGAACTGTTCCCTTCAGAAGCGGAGGTTTTGGAACATGACCTGAGGGGCTGCAGGTTCTGGACTGTCTTTAGACTTTGTTGGTTTATTACTTAGCTTTGGGAGGTGCTGATTCAGGACTAGGAACATGACCCAAGCTCGCAGCTTCATGGCAGCAGTCACAAATCCCAGCCTCTGAGGTCGAGTCCAGAATCAGAAGCTCAAAACCCACAGCTTCTCAAGGTGACGAGGGACCGGGTCGGGACCATTGCCATGAAGCTGTGGGTTCTGAACTTGACCTGAGGAGGAAATGTGAACTGTGAGCATTAGAGGTCCGGGATTCGACTTGACCTTGGGTTTGGTAACTTGACTGCTGTGTTTAATGGTCACCAAACGCACCACACAGCGAGGGTGCGGATTATCTCGGTGTCGATTTCGACCGAACGGCTTCCTGTTTGATCCGTGTTTTCCTTCCTCTGTCCAGAGACATGGCTTATTAATAAAGCAGCCAGTTATAGCAGTCCATAAACGCGCTTCTACATTACACGTCGCCATCAGCTGCCCAAACGGGTCAGGGGTCGGAGGGATACAGTGACCTGCAGAACTTTGCCCTAGGAACGGGTTTATTTTGAGCTCGTTATCGCCCGGGTCCTCCGGACGGTCTTCGCAGTGCTTCTCTCTCCTCTTAGGAAGATTTTTGGCTTCTCTTTGAATTCCTGTTCTGTCTCTCATCGTGGCGACCCCGTGCCCCGTAACCCAGCGGGGGCTTGGACTCCCAGCTGGCCGACACGCCCCAAAATGTGAGGAGCAAAATATTATTAGAAGCACCATATGCCGTCCCTTATGAAGAGGCACGGAAGGGTCGAGACACGATCAAGAAACAATGCTTAGAGCTTTAATAGATGCTTTGTTGTGGCGTCTGGGTGCATAAAGTCCGTGCTCTGCCTCGAACCCTTATCCAGAGCAATTTACAACAGTCCGAGGAATTGTGGGTTACCAGCTTTGCTCAATGTGGTCCTCAGTCTCTCCTTAGAGGTGTCTTGAGACCACTTTAGAGACGCCATTTGACCTCAGGTGTTTCTTTTTGTGAAGGGAAGAAGCCCTCGCTGATACAGAGAGAACATGCAAACTCCACATAGGCAGGTCTCTGGAGCTTCGAGGCGATTTTTCATATGCATTTTAATAACGATCCAGTCACGCCGCAGAGATTTGGCTTAAGAAAATGTAGTGGCTTAGTCGGCGTGTAACGATTTGATTTTCTCATGATTATCGGTTTTCCAATCGATTAAAAGGCATTCCGTTTTTATTTCCGAAGTGTACCCAATGCAAAACGATGCCTGTTGTTGTTTTTTAAAAACGCTTTAGTCCTCTGCCTTTAATATAATTGCCTAGAAACGGAGCTTTAAAATTGTAAACAAAATGCTCTGTTGTAGCTTCATGTCTTTATATAACCGAGCGCAAACATTCCTTTTTATTTCTGAAAAATAACTGTTCAAAATTGTGTGCTTCTCTTGTATATAAAAAATCTCTTGCCCCCTGCAATTAAGAGCAACCAGGAGTCTGAGCATGACTGCGCCCTCTGGTGTTCAGAAAATGCAGTTGCTTTGTACATCGTCATAAACAAAAACACACGATCCAACACGACGACACTGCGGTAAGTCTATAGTATGATAAGAAGTTAAGTTTGGGTTACGAAAGTTAATACTTTAGACATAATGCTTCGACTTTGTGGGGCCACGGGTGGAGTGACGCTAATGAGACGATTTTTTTGTATATGTTCTTAAGCACTAATTTAAAAAAAAAAGCTTTAGTGTGACTGGGTTTAAAATTGTAAACAAAATGTTCTGTTATAGCCGCACCATTATATCTCACCATTATTTATGAAGAATTATTCTTGTATACAATTTTAAACCAAAGAAATCCCTGCAATTAAAAGAAATTAGGAGTTTTGACAGAGCCTTGTAACAGCTTCACCCAATTTAAATAACTGAGCACCATCTAAAATTGAAAATCAAGGTAAACGAACCAGCTCACAACTCGTAAACGTCCTTCAGTCTCATTCAGATTTATTCCAACTGGATGACGGAGGATGTGCCCAAGCAGGCTGGGTCTCTGAGTCTTGGTCCTAACAAGGTTTCCTCCTTAATGTCTAGGGATTTTCCTTGCCACTGTCGCCCTAGGCTTGATTTGGGATTGGCTTAGATATTAGAAGACGATAGAAAATTTGAGACGATGCTCCATTGTCCATTAAAGCTTTGTCTTGATAGGCGTACGAGAGCACAGCACCCTCCGGTGTTGAAAAAGTGCAGTTGTGTCAGTGAACTGTACACAGCAGTTTTGAACATTATGGAATGTCTGTGTTGCAGAGGTGCGCCGTGGTAGAGCGGGTGGGAATGGATTACCCTGTGCATCGAGGGGACACCATGGCCATGGGACTGCACGACAGGTACTGTGCAATGTATGTCTCTTTTCTCTCTCTTATACACACACACACACACACACACACACACACATACATGCTGGGAAAGGTTTTGGAAAGAAAAAACAATCTTTGAATTTGATTTGAACTGAATTTAATGTCATTTGTCATAATGAACGGTTGTAAGGAAATCATTAAAGACCTCTGGAAAGTATTTGGACGTTGCATATCTGTCACCTTCCTCCCTTATTCTGGTCTTTGATCCGCTTTTTGCTCTTCCTGTACATTTTTTGGATTTGTTCCCCCTCTAAGGTCTTTGCTGAAGCAGATTTAGACTCGTCATAATGCTCCTGTGTGTGTGTGTGTGTGTGTGTGTGTGTGTGTGTGTGTGTGTGTGTGTGTGTGTGTGTCTCCCCCTCCCGCTGCTGAACCGCTTTGAAAATGATAAATGCAGATTAATGGAGGATTTCCTGTGAGCCCTACCAAAAATACCCCCCCGCCGGATCAGTCACCCGCCGTGCCCGCGCGTCGCCCCATCCGAACCCTCCGAGCCGCTTCGGTTCAGTTCCGTGCCATTCCTTTCCTAATACAGACCAGGTTCTCATGACGCCCGACCTCTCCGAGACCTAGGTTCAGGTCCCTGCTGCGCCTGAGGGAGGGGAGGCCGGATGTGCCGATCCAGCCCTGCAGCAGGGAGCTGTGTTTATTCCGTGGCAGATGAAGTGTGTTTTCAGCATCTTCTACAAAGCTCTGAACCCATCGCTTCAGGAGGCCTGTTCAGTTGCACATCAGTTTAAGCTTTTGCTCAAATATTATTTATTATAAATGGTTCATAATATCACTGTTATTTTTAAAATCAATACCAGTTTAAACTTTTATTCAAATGTTATTAATTTTTAAATAATATTTTTTAATTGATAAAATTAAGCTTTTACTCAAATGAAATTTATTGTAAATTAATATCAATATATTTTTTTAAATAAAATATAAGCTCTTACTCAAATATTTAATATGAATATTACTTTTTATTTACTTTTATTTGCAATTTTCTCAGATTATCTATTATTAATTATAAGTAAAATGACTGTTTTTAGTAGAAATTTAAGCTTTTACTCAGTATAATGTGTTATTAGTTGTATTACCATTTTTTTTAATCAATAAAATTTAAGCTTTTACTCAAATATTTATTATTAATGAGTTATATTATTAATGAATAATATTCCTGTTGTAATTGATAGTTTAAGCTTTGAAAATTAAGCTTTTACACAAATTTATTATAACATTTTTAAAATATCAGTTTGTTTTATTAATAGAAATAAACTTACTCAAATATAATTTCACATTAATTTCTGATATTACTTTTTAAAATGATCTAAAATAAGGTTTTACTCAATTATTGGTTATTTATGAGGAACAATATTACTTTTATTATAATAAATTAATTTAATAACCTTAATATTTTTAATTAATAATAAGATTTAATATTTTCAAAATTGGTATAGTTTAAACTAGTTCTCAAATATGATTTTTATATATATATATATATATATATATATATATATATATCATATATATATATATATATATATATATATATATATATATATCTATTTTTTTTTTTTTTTTTAATCGTAATCGATGAAGTTTAAACTTTTCCTAAAATATAAATGATAAATTTTTAATACTATTTTTATTTGCTACAAACTTGCTTTATTATTCATTTTTAATATTGCTATTTTTAAATCGATAGTTTACACATTTATTACAATAATTTATTTATTATTAATACTATTACTTTTTTAAATCAGTATAGATTATTTTGCTCAAATTTATTTTATAATATTACTTTTTATGTGAAATAATTTCATGAATAATATTACTATTTTAATAAAAAGGTTAAGGTTTAAGTCAAATGTGTTGTACATTTTTACTATTTTTAAATTAGTTTAATCTCAAATGTCAATATCATTTAATATTAGTATATTTTTTTAATCGATATAGTTTATTTCTCAAATATAATTGTTAATGATTAATATTAATTTTTGTAATATTAATCTTAAAGTGCAAGTTTGCTCAGATATAACTGATTTGTTTTTAATATTTCTCAAGTTGATAAATTTAAAGCTTTTGTGCAAATATAATGTATTAATAATTTTTAATAATATTGCTGTGGTCTTTGAACACAAGCTCAAATTTATTAACTGTCGAATAAATCGCACAAAGAAATCGTCACTTGGGCTCAGTTGGCTGTGTGTGAGGGAGGGGAGGATGGACTGGAGATCCCCCAGCACTGCAACAGTGACCCCAGGTGGCCTTCAAAGGACTGTTGTTCCACCAGGGACACCATGTTCTCTGGGAGGCCTCTGGCTTCTTTGCAGAAGTAAAAGTACCTCTCTGGTTGCCATGGTTGCAGCTGCTGGTTCCACGTCGGCAGGGTCGCCCATTAAAGCTTAACGCGGCTTAAGCGGCTGCCCAGTGTGCTTTAGGCCATCCAGTTAAAGGACAGGCCGATGCTATAATGGGGGTCTTTAGTGTTGTGGACGGGGCCGTTGTGCACTTCCTGCTCCCTGTCTCCTCGTCGCTGCCCCGCTCTGCTCTTAATTACCCCTAATAATAGACGCCTATGAATAGACCTGCCTCTCCACCGCACATTTAGCACTTAATTAAACCGGAGAGGGTGGAGAGCAGCTGGGGAGAGTGCTCAGTGTCCTGGATGTCCAGCGGAGGGTGGAACCTCGGCGGCCGATCCGGATCCGGAGTGAGTCGTATAGGCAAGTGTCCGGTGTTCGTCCATGGTGTGGTGCCTTCGTTTGCTTGCTGCGACAGACTTTAAAGGTGTCTCCTTAACCCTTTGTGCTTGGTGTTTATAGCTGTGAAGGGTTTGGGATCTGTTATGCATGTCAAAGCCTGTTTCGTTCGTTAAAGGTGTAGTAAGTGATGTTTGCACAGGACCCACACATACATAGGCCCTCCCTACCTTCTGGACTGGTGGCTTATCACCTGGGATTCGAACCCAAGCCGTTTCCAGCAGATTCTAGCCTAAGCAGAGCTGATTATTATATATACCCACAACAGATGCCCGTGGACCGGCAAGGGTCTGACCGGAACCATTGTGCAGGACCCAACTGACAGTTTTTTTTGGCTAGGGAGGTCACTAGGGAACTCCTCACCTTCAGGCGGCGCTGCAACAGTGACCACCGCCAGCCCTGCGATGGACTGGTACCCCGTGTTCTGGCAGGGTTTTTTTTTATTGTTTGTTCGTTCATTTTATATACCCACATCACCCCCATAAGGGCTCACGGGGTGCCAAGGCCTATTCGGCAGCACAGGGCACTGACTGGCAAGCTTAAATTAGCTGCAGCGCCTCCCTCACCATGGATCTGAACCACCACCCTCACCCTGTATGACGTTCTACCTGGTCAGGGTCTCATGAAATGCCAGGGGCACCCGGCCGCATGGTCAGCAGGGCCCACTTTTGCTTGCAGTGCCAGGATATGATCATCCACCCCTCCCTTAGAGAACAAGCGTGCCTGTGTGTGTTCGCCGGACCAGCTTAGAGGCCGTTAAGTTGATCCTCGCACAGTGGGTTGGCTCTTTAGAACGTGCGTTTTACCTCAGAGGGGCACCCTATCATGGCAGCGCTACCCGTTGAAGGCAGCATGACAGGGTGTTACCCTGGCCTACAAATTCCCCAGATCTCAAGCCTCTGTGGGACCTGCTGAACAAAGAAGTCAGATCTGTCAGGATCCGCCTTCAAGTGTGCAGGACTTAACGGATCTGCTGGTAACCTCTTGGTCGTGTGGAGTCGAGGGTTCGAGCCCCGGCCCTGCCAAGGTCCACCAGGGCAGCTTTTGCTCGTGGTTTATTTCCGTCAACGTTTAATGCTGTGACGGTGCCATGATGATCCATAGTGGCAGGATGTTGGTTAAGGGTTATGGCTGTGAGGATGGGCACAGGGTGCCCGCTTTGTACCGGGCATCAAGTGACCGAGGGTTGATATTGGTGAGATTAGGACATGGGATGAATGGTTGTTGATTTAAAACAGGAACGTTTGTGCTGTTTTGAGGTTTTTGAGCAGCGATCCTTTTCAGTCTCTCTCTGTCGCACTCTCTCTCTCCCCCTCCCTCCCTCTCGCGCTCTCTCGCGCGCTCTCTCTCTGCATCCCCCTCCCCCCTCTCCCTCCCTCTCGCTCTCTCTCTATATCCTCTAATGCACTGCGGTCGCTCATTCAGTGGAAGCCTCGGTCCCGATCCTCCTGTAACGCGCTCTCGCCTCCAACGCATTTCCTCAGGCAGCCGTTTGCACTTTTGCTTTTTTTACTTACATTTTTTTCCCCGCCGCATCTCTACTCGGTTCTCCGGGACATGCTGGGCTTCCCCTTCCCCCCGGCTGTGTGACGCTCTCGCGGCTCAGACGGAGCCGCCCGTGCGCTGTGTCCGTTGCCTCCACCGCCGCCGCCTCCTCTCGACCCGGGCTCGGTGGGATGGAAGCCGCGGCCGGTCGCCTCCTCTCGACGGGCTCGGCGTTTGCTGCAATTGGGAGGTCGTGACGGACGAAAACATGCCGCTGAAATGGAAAAGCGCTTCGCCCGTGAGCTGGAAATTTCCCGTGCCCGTGCTTAAAGGCTCCCGGTCCTCTCCGTTATCGCCGGCCTACATGTGAGTACATCTTTTTTTTTTTTTTTTTTTCCGCCCTGCTTCTTTGACTGTGGACGGTGGGTTTATTTACAGCCTCGTCTCCTCCCCTCCCTGATGAATAGAAAGCCTCGGGTGGAGGTGCGTTTATCATCGGCATCCAAACCGGCGGTTTATTCGCGCATCTGTTTTTGTTTCCCAACCCTTCAACCCCCCTCCCATCCATCCATCCATCCCTCTCGCGCTCTCTCTCTATCTATCTCTCGGTGTCTCTTGCCTATATGTGGGCCGTTTTGCCCCCTCGTCCTCGATGCCACGCCGCCCCCCAAATCTCCGGTACGGTAGGAAGGGCGGCGGTACGGATGCAGCAGCGATGCTACACCTGCTCGCCTCTGCTCCTGTGCCCCCTTTTCATCTCCCTCTTTTCTCTCTGTCTCTGCACCTAGACCCAAGCTGGCCTTCTAACGGGATCCGAATGTGCTCTCGTACCCTGAGCGGTGTTTATCAGGGTCGTACCCTAAACGGGGCAAACCTGGGCACTCGTGTGGGTGGGCAGCGGTCTGGTGCGCTAGATGTAGGCCAGTTCAGGGTGGACTCCACATTCGAGGCACATGGATGCACCATTGGCGATGTTCAAGGGAGAAGAGGCAGGTCAGGAGATCACCCCCGCCCCCACCGCAAGAGCGTACTCCTGCGCCCTGGGGTTGGCGCTGGAGCTTCCCGTGACCTTGACCGGGTTGAGATGATGAGCCTATGATCTGGACGTGATGACCTTTGAGGGTTCTTCCTTTTTTTTTTTTTCTTTTTCTTTTTGCGTATTTTTTTGCGTTTGCTACGTATATCTTACTAAGCTACCAAACCTTACCGATGTTTTCGTGCAGTTATCAGCCTTAGTTTCAGGTCACCTCAACTATCGGAAATAATGTGATTAAGTGATTTTGACCATGACCCAGTAGTGTTTTTTCGAGGAGTCCTAGGTTGTGAATCTCCATTGCAGTCTGCAATTAGAGCCACAACCCTGCCACATGGTCTTGTAAGCTGTGTAACATGAATCTGTGTGTGAGAGAATGTCCTCACATTTACAGCATTTAGCAGACGCCCTTATCCAGAGCGACTTACAATTGATACAGTCTTACAATCCAAGCAATTGTGGGTTAAGGGCCTTGCTCAAAGACCCAACAGTGGCAGCTTGGCAGATGCGGGATTTGAACCCTGGACCTTCTGGTCCATAGTCCTGTACCTTAACCGCTACGCTACCACAGTCCCCCTCACAGTGCTGCCAATACTGATGCTTTTTTTAAAATGAATACTTTTGCTCAGTTACTAAGGTGCCTGTGAATGTTTTTGTGTGTCTGTGTTGTGTGTTCGTTCTTCAGTGTTGGCAATGCTGTAAGTTTTTACCTGATAAATCAATGTCTTGGTTAATGAGCTTAGGTGGGCATGTGTGGGTCCGACCGGGGCCATGTAGGTCTGTTCCCTTTAGTGAATAGCAATACTAAAATTAATTTTGAAAACCGGTAGCTTTGTGCCATGTTAAGGTGTCTTTAGTGTTAGCAACACTAAGTTTTATCAAAGCCAAGGTTTTTTTTTTTTTTTTTTAAATCTAGGTTACCGTGTGCGTGGGTCCGTCCATGTGTAGGTTAGTGTGTGGGACCGTGTGAATACGGGACCATGTGTGCGTGGGACCGCCCGTGTGTGGGCTCGGTCGTGTGAGTCTTTAAGGGTCGGATTCTTTCAGTGATCGCAAAACTCCAGCAATCATTTTTCAGTCAGTATTATAATAGAATATCTTTCCTCTAGGGTACCGAGGTTAGATGGGTTGGCCCATGTTGGACTGTGTGGGATAGGAATGTTAAGCAGGTATTTAAATAAAAGCTCCTAAAAAAGCACCATGTTCCTGACATTTGTTTGGGTACTCTCCTAGGATCGCAATACTAAAACTTTTATTAGCTAATTTAATAGTTTTTTTTCTCTCTAGGGTAATGAGCTTGTGGGGGTGGGTGTGGGGGTGGGTGTGGGGGTGTGTGTGGGGGTGTGTGTGGGGGTGTGTGTGGGGGTGTGTGTGGGGGTGTGTGTGGGGGTGGGTGTGGGGGTGGGTGTGGGGGTGGGTGTGGGGGTGGGGGCCAATGTGTGGGACCATTGCCTTCAATGACAGTAATACTAAAGCATGTATTTTAAAAAGACTACTAGTTTTGCACTTT
>JAJAGP010001350.1:60000-183446 GCA_025084515.1 Ancistrus triradiatus
AGTGTCACTTCTGATGCTTCTCTTAGTACTGAAGCGCTGCAGCGTCGTGTGTGTGTGTGTGTGTGTGTGTGTGTGTGTGTGTGTGTGTGCACAGCTGTACAGTCCAGACTAGTTAAGCCTTTCTTTAAAGGCCCTTCATGCTCATGTTCAGCTTAGCAGAGAAGAGCGGATGTAGTCAGTTGTTTGTGTTTTGTTTTTTGACACTGGTTTGTTCAGTGTTGCAGGCAGTGGGTGGGATCAGGACTGACCTGATTATGCCCGATTACATCAGTCTTTCATGTGCATCCGTCGTGCGCTCGCGCCTCTTTAAAGCTTTGTTTCCTTTTTTAGTTCTCAAACCCGTCTTTTGTTCCCTTACAAACGAATATAATAATAGGTCTAGATCTTTTTCAGAGCTTTCTGGTTTCAGAGCTCGTGTGCCGACGGACGCTGTGGTGCTGTCCAGGCAATGTTGGCTCTTCCTGAGGGAGGGGAGGCACAATGGGCTTCAGATACCCAGAGCCTCAAATTTGTTACATTGTCTGTAATCTGGATTGCTTATCTGCTTAGAACGATGTCATCGTTCATTAAAGCATCTAATGGCATTCGAGGATTCAAAAATGTTTCATAAATTATAGCTTATTTTTCCTTTTTTATCTTTTTTGGCGGTTTTTCTCTTTTCAAGAGTGATAAACAAAAATAAATAAATAATTAAATAAAATAGTTTTTAAGTAATTTTATATACAGCGTTTTGCCAGTGAGTGTCATTTTAATTTGATTTAACACATGCAAATTGTATTATTTTTTTTTTTACGTTTTATGAGTTTCTCTAGCTGGAGTCAGTGTGTCGCTCTCTGTTTAGATCTCTGGTGGAGGACGATGACGTTCATATGAAGGTGTCTCTGGGCTGTGGTGAGATGGGGCTCTCCGCCCACCTGCAGGCCTCCAAAACGGGCAACACTCGCTTCTTCACCAGTAACACGCACAGCTCGGTCGTCCTACAGGTACGTGTGGGTCTCCTCAGCCATCAGTACGACTGTAAACACTGCAAAACCAAGCACTTTCTTGAACAAGTTTGTAAACAAAAAACCCTGTATTACCCTGCATTAAAAAATGACTATAAGCAGAGGTTTAAAACTGTAAACAAAATGTTCTGTTGTAGCTCTGCCAACATTCCTTTTTTATTTCCGAAGAGAAACAGTTCAAAATCGTGTGTACTTGTATAAAAATGTAAACAAAAGATCTTTTTTTGGACACACAACTGCACATGGCCGAAAGTATTGGGACACAAACCCACGTGGGGCCAAAAGTATTGGGGGACACAAACCCGCAAAAGTTTTGGGACACACACCCACATGGGGCTAAACATTTTGGGACACAAACCCACGTGTGGCCAAAAGTATTGGGACCCAAACCCACACGGGGCCAAAAGTATTGGGACCCAAATCCACATGTGGCCTAAAGTATTGGGACTCAAACCCACACATGGAAAAAAAGTATTGGCACACAAATCCTCCTGTGACCAAAAATAATGGGACACCCTCTGGTTTTCAAAAAATGCTATTGCGTCAGGTGGCGTGATAAACAGAACTCATGTGACATCATCAGTCTTTACGATGCACACTGTGACACTTTTGTATCACCCTTGTTAATAATAATTGTGTTTCTTCCATTATAATATACGTGTGAAAGAAAGCTTGGGGTACGAGATCAGCTTTAATGTAGAGAGTAAAATGCGCTGGATTTTCTTGCTGTCTGTGCTGGGGGACTTCGCCCTGTGCTTTAAGACAGAACTATGAATCCATATCTGATTGGCTTCAGACACTTTGTCGTATCGATTTTCTTCCACATGTTCTGTGGCTGAGCAGGTTTGATCTCGCTCTTGTAGATGGATGCAGTACTTTTTTATGTTTAATTATTGTTTATTACCGAATGTAATCACCATCTCCTTTGGCCAAATGCTGCTTCTGCGTGGTCGGAGGGTTCGGATCTAATTAAAGGCTGCGTCATGACAACCAGTGGGCAGAACCAGACCATCTGCCCACGCGGGCATTCTGCCACAGGACACGCACGTGTGTGAAGGTCGTGGCAGTGCAGTCTGGCATACACACACAGACACACACACAGATGCTCTCTGAACCTTTATCATGGCTGCACTACACATGAATGTTTGTTAGCACTGGACTGCACAATCCCTAGAGTGAGAGTGTGTGTGTTGTATATCGTTGTGAAGACCAAAGGGCGATTTTGAGAGTGGTTTAGATTTAGCCTTTTTGCTGGAGTGAGGAGGGGTTGGGAGTAGGGGTGGGCAATATGATGATATTTTATCGTATCGCACTACTTTTTGTTATTGTGATAGACTGTATGCTTTTTGAAGCGTGTCAAGGATATCATCAGTGCTCACAGAACACTGACCCACTGCATGTTTCATTATAGAGAGGCAACTAGTCCTGTTTAACTGGGTGATGTTGGAGTAGAAAGTTCAGAATCTGTTGCTGCTGATGCATTTTGTCTGCCATCACAAGTATTGTGTATCGTGAAAGTGTCTTTACTTATCGTGATTAATTTATTTTTTTTACCATATCGACAACCCCTGGTTGAAAGAGAGAGTCTTTGATAGGGGTTTTGAGGGGGCATTGAGAGAGCAAGAGTTTTTGAGAGGGAATGAGATGGAGGTTTTGAGAGAGCGCTAGAGATGGAGAGAGTTTGAGAGAGAGAGGGCGCAAGAGATGGAGAGGGTTTGACAGAGAGAGCGCGCAAGAGATGAGAGGGTTTGACAGAGAGAGAGCGCAAGAGATGGAGAGAGTTTGAGAGCGAGCGAGTGCGCAAGAGATGGAGAGAGTTTGAGAGAGTTTGAGAGAGAGAGCGCACAAGAGATGGAGAGAGTTTGAGAGAGAGAGAGAGGGCGCAAGAGATGGAGAGAGTTTGAGAGAGAGAGAGAGAGAGAGAGAGAGAGAGCGCACAAGAGATGGAGAGAGTTTGAGAGAGAGAGAGCGCGCAAGAGATGGAGAGAGTTTGAGAGAAATTTCAAGAGGGAAGGATGTTGAGAGAGAGGACACGAGATTTTTTGAGAGAATGATTTTGAGAGAGTGAGAGAGTGAACGAGTGCATGAGGGAGAGATTGAGAGAGTGATTTTTGAGAGAAATTGAGCTGGGGGGTTTGGTCAAAAAGCTTTTGTGTTTGTGTTTTGGCCCTCTGGCTGATTTTCGAGGCCCACTGAGGACACATACATACATACACACACACACACACACACACACACACACACACACAACCCCCCTCCCCCACAGTACCGTGTCCTCACAATGTCACAGCCAGTGACGGTTTCCGTCGCCCTGATCTATCGATCGCTATGACGACGGCATCGACAGCTGTCAGCCTCTGTTATGGTGACGGACCGACTAGAAGCAAAACACACCAAGGGAGAAAAGCTCCAGAGCACAGACGAGTTTGTTTGGTAACTAACGATCTGTCTGTTTGAGTCTCTCGGTATTTATATTACGGCTGTAGTGCGTTAGTGGGCGTGGCCTTTGTACCTGTTAATTCCTGGAGCCTGAAGCCCTTACTCCCGGTGTAAGGGGCCTGACCTTACTGTGTAGTAAATGGCCCTGTATGGCCATCAGTCCTAATGAGGTAGGCGTGTCCTGTCTACCAGTGATATTAGTAAAAGGGGAGTGGTCCCTGTCCATCAGTCTTAAAGTAGGTGTAGCCTCTCGTAGCAGGTTTGTTTTGGTCCCAGTGTAATAGGTGTAGGCTTTCTGCCAGACATTTATAGTAGAGAGGTGTGGTCTGTTTGGTTCAGTCCTATTGGCCCTAGTGGGTGTGGCCTACATGGCCACTTATAAAGACCATGTACGTTTTAGTTTGTGTTATGGGCGTGGCCTTTCTGGCCGTTAGTCCTGGAGGGAAAGTGAGAGAAAAGTAAATTTGGATTGTAGGCTGTGTTAGTCACTGGGTCGTCTTGAAAGGTGTGTGTGTGTGTGTGTGTGTGTGTGTGTGTGTGTGTGTGTGTGTGTGTGTGTGTGTGTGTGTGTGTGTGTGTGTGTGTGTGTGTGTGTGTGTGTGTGTGTGTGTGTGTGTGTGTGTGTGTGTGTGATGTTGGGGGAGGGAAGGCAGGGCAGGGGATTGACGCAGACTAATGAAGTATTGAAACTGAGCTCTGTGTTCTCACGCAATTATCGGCTGCTTAATCTGAGTTTAATTGAATCAATATTAATCAAAGGAGATTTATCAAAGTGTGTGTGTGTGTGTGTGTGTGTGTGTGTGGTGTTGAGAATCTAAAGGGAGCCGTACATTAATCAGAGGTCAGCAGAGTATCACAATTGCGAACAAAGTGGAACAACACACACACACACACGCACACGCACACACTCTGTCCTAGTGCTGGATATGAAAGCTGATGAGGCGTCCATTGTGTGAGATCCAATTTCCTCTCTAATGTAGCTCTAACGCTTATCACTGGAGCAAAACATTTGACTGAATGGATTTATTTTATTATATATGTGTGTGTATATATATATATATATATATATATATATATATATATATATATATTTTTTTTTTTTTTTCTATCCTTTTTTTATTTATTTTTTGCTGCCGCTGAGCCGAAGGCTTGGGTCACTAAAAAGTAAAGACTGTACTTTTTAAAAATCAAACTATCGTTCAAAATCAGATGATAAATCAGTTATCGTAGATGGTGAGTGCAGTTCCAGGCACTTAATCCGATTTCTACTTTGCAACCAGACAGTAGTCTCAAAAAAGGATGTGACGTAAACTTAAAACTTGATTATTTTATGTTTTTTTTTGTTTCTTTCTTTTTTTATTAATTTTTAAGTCTTTGAGTTTGAGTTTCCCAAAAAATTGTTTGGTAGCAATTTTGTGGGTGCTGCATTCAATTCCTGGGTTGCCAGATCCCTGGTCTATGGAAACAAGCCCAAAAGAAGCAAATTGGCATAAAAAAACTACAATATGTGAGTGAGCATTTGATCAGTTAGAAATAATAATAATTATATGTTTTCTTTTTAACTTTAGAGCTTTAACAAAACTAATTTGCAGAGATGTTGGAGCTGGGGACAGAAACAAGAAATGAAAACCTGCAACTACCAATATTTGTTTGACTTAATAGAAAAATAAACCCAGCGTTTCTTAGAATAAGGGGACCTGGCATCTATCTGCTTCCGGTACGTTGATGTGCATGCGCAGACTGAGAAACTTGATTTGAAATCAGAGTAAAGGGCTACATGCGCTGAGAAATCCAGTTACTGAGCCTAAACCCAGCTCTTTATCGGATTTCTCAATCTGATTTCCAGGCCTTAATGTAATGATCGGATTTTAAGCGCACTCGTCGTTCTGTTCGTAAAGCCAGGTCCGCAGGGCCTCCTGCAGATGGCGCGTGCTGTGCAGTCGTCATAACGTAGCTGCAATAAAACTGTCACGACACAAACGGCTCCAGGATTTAATGGTTAATCCTCCCAAAACAAAGCTGCGAGTGTGTGATGTGCGAGACGGTCGCTCCCAGCGCTCCTGACCCAACACTCCATAAATTAGCTCTAAAATGATTTATTCATTAGCTGCGTTAGCTAAACGCTACAGCTCGGAGCCTGAATGTCGTTCTCTGTAATAAGAGAGCCGGAGCCGAGGGAACAAAAAGAGAGCAGACGTTGTTGTTGTGCTATTTCAGGTTGAAGTTTCATTCATGTTGTGCTCGTTCTTACCTCCATCCATTTTTAATTACTGCACAGCGTGCCTTTGCCATAAATGTTACCTTTTTGTCCCAGTTTGTTTTAAATTTGTTTGGTTCCTGGTTCTCTTTTTTTGTACTTTTGATTAGTGTGAGCCCAAATTCTGTTCTAGCTGTTAATGGCTTCCATTTCTCCCCATCAGGGATTTGACCAGTTGAGGATAGAGGGGCTGCTGTGTGACGTCACGCTAGTGGCAGGAGACGGGGACGAGGCCTTTCCTGTCCACAGAGCCATGATGGCGTCTTCCAGCGACTATTTTAAAGCCATGTTCACAGGTGAGAGAGGACATGAGTGAGGTCTGAAGAATGAGGAGTAAAGGGGGGTTACATTAACAGGTAGGGGGGAGACTAATGGGTACGAGCAAAGGAGCGTGCGGGAACAAAGACGACCAAAGAGGGGGGCGGGACGAGAACAATGTTGAACAGGGACAAGAACGAGGGGGGTAGACTGGGGCGACCAAAGGCGGTGTCAAAGAACAGGGACGAAAACAACCCAAAGTGGGGGACAGGGAATGGAGACCCGAAACAACCACAAGGGGGTCCCGGAAGGAAGATGAGAACAACTTGGGTGAGTGCAAGAACAACCCAAGGAGTGGACGGGGGAACCACAAAGTGGGGTGGTGATGAGGATGACTATTCAAGGGGGGATCAGTAAAGGGGTACAAGGACAAAGACAGTGAAGGGGTGGGATGGGGAAGAGAACCAGGGGAATGAATACAGCCAAACCATATGTGGGGACGAGGATGTCCACACCCAAAGGATGGGGAAAAGGAAGGTGACGATGAAAGGGGAAATGGGCTCAAGGATGATATGGGGACGACCATCATGGACCTGGAGTGAGGACGACTACAGCAGGACTGGGACGAGGACTTAAGGGAGGAAAAAAGAGTGGAAACCCCAGACGAGACCCTAATAAGACTAGAGTAATAAATGTGGTTAAGTTAAACCCGATGCTCTCTGCACTGCTCTCTCCTTTTCGGTGCTAACTTTGTGCGTTGCACGTACGAAATGATGCAACACTTTCTTATCGGTCACGCTTTGAAAGTGCAAAAAGGTTTTAGACTGGGATTTGATTTTTTTTTTTCCCCTTTCCTGTCGCAGCATGACGTGAGGGGAAAATCGCGAGAGCTCTGTCACCAGAGCCGAATGCTTTTGATGCTGTTTGACTGTAAGCAGCTTTTAAGGCTGTGTAGCTTATCTGCCTAACCTTATACGTTCATCTGGGAGATCGGGGTGTGTGTGTGTGTGTGTGTGTGTGTGTGTGTGTGTGTGTGTGTGTGTGTGTGTGTGTGTGTGTGTGTGTGTGTGTGTGTGTGTGTGTGTGTGTGGGTGTGGTGTGTGGGTGTGGGTGTGTGGGTGTGTGTGTGTGTGTGTGGGTGTGGGTGGGTGTGGGTGGGTGTGGGTGGGTGTGGGTGGGTGTGGGTGGGTGTGGGTGGGTGTGTGAGAGAGAGATCGCGACCTCCCCCAAAACAGCAGCTTCTGGTGGCGGTGGGGCAATACCCAGCTGTGGCACCAATTTCTGAGGGCCTGTGTGAGATTTTTAATTTTTTTTTAATTATTCATCTCTCTGCGTCTCAGGTGGGATGAAGGAACAGGACCTGATGTGTATAAAGCTGCACGGCGTGAACCGGGTGGGCCTCAAGAAGATCATCGACTTCATCTACACGGCCAAGCTGTCACTCAACATGGAGAACCTGCAGGATACCCTGGAGGCCGCCAGCTTCCTGCAGATCCTCCCTGTGCTGGACTTCTGCAAAGTGTTCCTCATCTCAGGGGTACGCCCCTTTTTCTTCGCATGCGTGTTGTACTTATCGGTACGACCAGCATCGTGGGGCACCTGTCCCTGTCCTTCCTAGCCAGCTCTCAGACTGGCACATTTAGCGTATTTACGCTTTGGCACTCTGTGTTCACCATCAAGCCATGTATGCTTATGTCTGAGCCTTGTTCCCTGGGGATAGACCCTGATCCGGTGCTCAGGTGGCCTTTACCCGGGTCTGGTCCCGGAGGTGCCTTCCAGCAGGGTCTGGCGTCATACAAAGACGCGATTGGCTCTGTGCGATGAAGGGGAGGCCAGATGAGGGATCTCTGCGATGAAATGGCACGTCGTGGGTTACTGGGACGAGCCCCCTCTATACGCCTATCCACGATAGGTGTGGTTGAAAGGTGAAAGGTGGTTGAAAGTTAAATGAAAGTCTCCCTCTGTGGGCAGGTGTCGCTGGAGAACTGCGTGGAGGTGGGGCGCATCGCCAGCGCCTACAACCTGGCCGAGGTGGACAAATACGTGAACAACTTCATCCTGAAGAACTTCCCGGCGCTGCTCGGGACGGGCGAGTTCGTCAAGCTGCCCGTGGAGCGCCTGGCCTTCGCCCTGTCCTCCAACGGTCTGCGGCGCTGCAGCGAGCTGGAGCTGTTCAAGGCGGCGTGCCGCTGGCTGCGGGCGGAGGACGGGCGCATGGAGCACGCGGCGCGCCTGATGCGCAACGTCCGCTTTCCGCTCATGAGCCCGAGCGAGCTCATCAACCACGTGCAGACGGTGGACTTCATGCGGACGGACAACGCCTGCGTCAACCTGCTGCTGGAGGCCAGCAACTACCAGATGATGCCCTACATGCAGCCGGTCATGCAGTCGGAGCGCACGGCCATCCGCTCGGACAGCGCCCACTTGGTGACCCTGGGCGGCGTCCTGCGCCAGCAGCTGGTCGTCAGCAAGGAGCTGCGCCTCTTCGACGAGAAGGCGCACGAGTGGCGGGCGCTGGCGCCCATGGACGCCCCGCGATACCAGCACGGCATCGCCGTCATCGGGAACTTCCTGTACGTCGTCGGTGGCCAGAGCAACTACGACACCAAGGGGAAGACGGCGGTGGACACGGCCTTCCGCTACGACCCGCGCTACAATCGCTGGATGCAGGTGGCGTGCCTCAACGAGAAGCGGACCTTCTTCCACCTCAGTGCGCTCAAGGGACACTTGTACGCCGTCGGGGGCCGCAACGCCGCCGGAGAGCTGGGTGAGTGAGGGGTGTGGTTTATTGTTTAAGGGTGATTGATCAAATAAGACGTCTCTTGTCTGTCTCTGACCTGGGTGGCTGTGGACCCCTGTGGGCACTGGTTGTCTGGTTGCCGTGGCAACATGTGGTCTGGTAAAGTGTGTGTATCTCCAGGGAACCTGGATAGTTTATGCTTTAAACCAGCATCACACACACATACACACACTCGCGGTTCTCATAAATGCCACTAAATGCCCTGAACGACAACACCAACGGGAGAAAGACACACACACACACGCGCACACACATGCCCGTCTCCCTCGCGCCACTCCTTCCCGCTCCCGGCACGCGCCACGTTTCCATGGGCTTTGTTACCATGGCGACTGGAGTCATGCCGGTCATGTGGATTTTATTGCTCCGGATTAAATTAGCTTGTGTTGTTTCTCCTCCGGCTGCGCTCTCTCTCGCCGTCTGCAGACACAAATCCAGCAGGATTACACACTGCAGCCTTAAATGTCCTGCAATTCACCCTGACCTGAGGGTCACGTGATCCAGCGGGCTGGCCAATAAGGGCTCAGATTTGTCCTAGCCAGGCTCATGACTGCTAATAAGAATCCAGGTACAATAGCCATCATATTATGGGTTCACCTAGGTCACTTACTAGGTCTTACGGTGGTCCTGTTGTTTTTGGTGGTGGTCCTGTTGTAGTGCCTTTCCACTGGTTGGATGGCTACAGGTGACTCTGGTTGCTTTCATTTACTTTGAGGGGTACAAGGGCACTGGCAGTCTTGTTTTAGGCCCTTTGCATTGGCAGGCAGGGAATGGGGGGCAGTGGAGGTCCTGTGGTGAAGGGTACAGTGTCCACGGTGGTCCCTTTCCTTTAACTGGAATTGGTACAAGGACAGTAACTGTCTTGTTGTAGTGGAGGTCCTGTAGTGGTCCTGTGGGTCAGTGGCACTGATGGACTTGACTACCCTTTGCTATTTTTTAGAGGGCTACATGGGGCTATGATCGTCCATTTCCATTAGTTGGATGGTTATGGGGGCTGTGTTGGTCCTGTGATGATCTCTTTGTGTTGGTTTGAGGGGTATAGGGGCCATGGTGGTCCTTTTTCCATTAGCTGGAAGTTACAAGGGCTGTGGTGTTTCTTGTGACGGTTCATTTTCTGTTGACTAGAAGGTTACAGGGGTTGTCATGATCCCTTTCCATCAGCTCAAGGGTTTTAGATGGCTGTGTTGGTCTTGTGATGCTCCATGTCCATTATCTGGATGGTTTTAGAGGGCCAGGTTGGTCTTGTGATGGTTGCTGTCCATTAGTTAGAGGGTTTGAGTGGCTATGTTGGTTTTATGATTGTCCCGTTCCATTGGTTGGAGGGTTTTAGACGGTTTTGTTGTTCCCATGATAGTCCCTTTCCATTAGCTGGAGGATTTTAGATGCCTGTGTTGGGCTTGCGATGGGTCCTTTGGTTGGATGGTTTTCGAGGGCTGTGATGGTACTGTGATGGTCCCTTTCCATTGGTTTGAAGGGTATAGGGTTCAGGGGTGGTTCTGTAGTGGTTGTTTGGTGGTCCATTCCCATTGGTTGGAGGTGGTGTATGTAGAGCGTCTTCATGTTTGTTGGTGTTTCATTAATCTCAGCCACCACACATTCCCAGCCTCACCAGACCAAAGTCTGGAGGTAATTCACAACTGACCTTTGTGGTAATTAACAAATTGCACGATTTGACAAACGATTCCCAGCCATCTGCTGACACGAATTAAGCCTTGGCCCCATAAGTGCCCGGAAGAGTCCAGGTCAGGAAATTGAGCGGTGGAAGATGTGTAGTTTTGCGTCGTATTTTTAGACGTGATGTCATCGTTCTCAAACGGCCGGCCGCCAGTCAGCGAGCGAATCCGAGGTCATCACGAAGGGACAGAGGGAGCGTATTTAAAGAAGAGAACTATACGCTCGTCTCCAGAGAGACAGGAATCACCGAGCTTGAACTTTCAGATGCTGCAGCAGCAGCACAGAAAATGATTATGAGCTCAAACAATTAGGCTCGAAAACCAGGACTAAAACTGCAACGATAACGCAAGAAAATCAATTTAATTCAACATATATATGAATAAATAGTATTTATAATAATAGAATAATGTATAAATATAAAAATAGTGCTTTGGTTAGAAAACCAATTGATTAAATACATTTTTAATGGAACTGTCCGTGGTGCTGATGGTGTGGTTTTTGGGTCTTATACCATCACGTATAATAAGTATCTTTCTTGTTGTTGCTGTTGTTGTTTTGTGTGTTTGTAGTAGATTGTGTTGTTGTTGTTGTTTATTGCTGCTGCTGTTGATGATCATTCTGTTCTTTATTGCAATTACTTTTATTGCATCAGAGACATTTTTTTCTTTCTTTTTTTTGTTTTCTCAACTTCTCTTTTTTTGCTTGTGTGTTCTTTCTTGTCATTCTGGTGGTTTAGTTTTAGATTTATTTTTTCCTTGTAGTTGATATTCTTTCTGCCTTTTTCCTTCTGCACTTCCATTTTTTTTGTCTTTAGTTTTTTTCTTGCATTATTTTGTTTTTCTGTTTTATTGTTTTGTTTTTTACACTGTTTTTGCTCCTGTTTTGTTTTTGTTCTTTCTCTGCCCTGGTTGTGTAATGTTTTAGATTTCTTCATGCTTCTGTCCTTTTGTCTTTAAATTAAGAGCCAAGTGTTGTTTATTTTAGTGGATTTTATTTGCTTATTTTTCTTCTTTTTTCCTTCCATTTCTGTCTTTCGCATTCTCCTACCTTTAATTTGTTCCTTTCTTTTCTGTCTGTCTGAAGTATTAACGTGTAGGCTTCATGTTCTTTATTTTCTTCTTTCTTTTTCTTCTCACCTTCTCCTTATCTTCTTACCTGCCTTATTCTTACTTTCATGATTTCCTTGTTTTGTTCTCTTGCTTTTGTTTTGTTCAGCAGGACAGTTTTTATCAGTCCTTTTGCAAAGAAATATATCAGTATTTCCTCTCTCTCTCTCTCTCTCTCTCTCTCTCTCTCTCTCTGTGTCTCTGTAGCGACGGTGGAGTGCTATAACCCCCGGACGAACGAGTGGACGTACGTGGCGAAGATGAACGAGCCCCATTATGGTCATGCAGGGACAGTGTACGGAGGATACATGTACATCTCAGGTACGGCCTGCAGTATGTGTGCTCTGTTTAAAAACTAAAAACAACTAAAAAAATCAAATCTCTTACAGCAAAAAACAATAAGATAGCAGAATAAAATAACAACAGTCCTGTACTGGGACTGACGTTTACTTTCCATTCTGGTTACCAAACCCTCCCAGCACCTGCTGCTCTTGGGTACAGAAGTTCCACTGTAAATATTTAGGACCCCCTTCGGCTTCCATATTTAACACACACACTCTCGCTCCGCGCTGTCAGAAGGTTCCAGCAGGAACGCCGTCAGAGTTTAATAACGGATACAAACATCTGGCCAGTAAGAGAACAGAGTTCAGCTTTAATCATAGCGCAGAGGTTTTTCCCTTTATCCTTGTTTTTTTAGTCAGCGATTTAATGATTAAAATAGCTCTCTCTTTTTTCTGGTCGACCAGCAACAAAATCTCTGCTGAGGAAAAAACTTTAACGCCTGCTTTTTGTCATTCTGTTTTATGTCTTGTTTTCTTTCTTTTATTCTTGCTGGCAATAAAATGAAATACAATAACATTTATTTAGATAAAAAAAATTTTTTATGATTATTATTGCCTGTTTTTTTTGGTTATTTCTGTAATCTTTCCCTGCCTTTCTTTTCTTTTAATTACCAGAGGCCAGTTTGATTAATGTAGGGTGTTATTCTTTCCTTCCATTTCTTTGTCTTTCACTTTGTCTCTTACCTTGCCTTTTTCTATTTTCCTTTGCATTAGGTCTTTTTGGAGTTTTTTATAATCTTTGGTTGTTGTTTTTTTTTTTCCTTTCTGTGCTTTTTCTTTGGTCTTTCTTTTATTCTTTCTTTCTCTCTGTGTCTTTCTGGAGTATTATTATAATTATTATTCTTTATTTATTTTCTATTTCTTTCTCTGTCTTTCTGGAATATTACTATAATTTATTCTTTATTTGTTTTCTTTTTCTGTTTGTTTCTTTCTCTATCTTTCTGTGGTATTATTACTATTATTATTATTATTATTATTATTAATTTATTTTCTCTTTCTTTCTCTTGTCACTTTCTATCTCTCTCTGTATTTCTGGGGTATTATTATATAATAATAATTTATTTATTTATTTATTTATTTTCTTTTTCTATTTCTTTCTTTCTCTGTCTTTCTGGGGTATTATATTATTATAAAAATGATTATTATTTTCTCTTTTTTTTTCTCTGTCACTCTCTGTGTATCGTTCTGGAGTATTATTATAATTCATTATAGTTGTTATTATTATTAATTAATTTGTTTCCTTTTCTTTTTCCTTTTCATTCTTTCTTTTTCTTTTCTTTCTTTCCTGTTATCGCACGTTGTATTTTAAGCTCTGTATTCCAAATAAGACGACCTTTTCTTACTCATTTTTTTCTTCTTTATGACGTTTTGCTCTTCTGAGCTGGTCAGTAAGTCGCTGACTGCACCTTTAACCCTGTTTCTGAGCGGCAGCGTTAGGTGTCAAGTTTATTATAAATCTGGCGTTACGTAAAGCGCGGCGGCGGCGGCTTCCTGCCTGACGTGTGGAGGCTAACAGACGCTCCGAGGTGGGAGTAGAAGCGCAGAATGTGTGATGAAGACGAAGGAAGGAAGGAATAAACAAGCCTAAAGGAGTGAGCAAGAGAACGCTTCTGAAGTGAGCGTGAACAATGCAGTGTGTGGGAAGTGTGTTGTAGCAGCCACACACACACACACACACACACCTGTGTTTATGCTCAAGCATGTGATATCCTGTTAATGCTGCTCCATTTAGCATGAAGCAGAGCACAGTGTGAAGAACATCTGCCGCCAGAGCTGAGTCAGATCACTGTAAGCCCTCTGAGCGATCTGACCCTCTGAGTCCACCGGGGGCTCCACACACCCATCTAAAACCCTGCCCAGCTGAAGCTCGGGTATTTATTGTCAGTGTTAAGGTAACCCGTTAGAGTCATCAAATTACTGTCCTGTGATGAAGTAACTCCCTCCAGGTTAAATTCTTGTAGTAATAATAATAATAATAATAATAATAATAACCCTTACGGATTTTTCATCACTTTATGCTTCTGAGTGGAAAAATCTGAATTAAGTTAGAACGGGCCTTTCTGACCGATCGTGTTTTAGAGTTGTGCACTTTAGCGACCTCTGCTGGCCAGATTTGTGTAACTGACCCGCCATAATGGGAACGGTGTTTATTCTTAAATTAAGCATTTAAAGCATTCTTTTTTTCCGGGATGTAACGTGTAACGTAATCCCCGTTACATTTTGAAAGAAGTCATTAATAATTCGTTACAGATTCCTTTTTTTTGGAGTAAGCCCATCACTTTAGAAATGTTATTAATTATATAAACAAGAATTGTAATATAGCAATAACACAGATCTTAAGAATAATAGTGTTATTACTATTTATATTAATGTGTTGTTATTGTTATTATATATGTTTTTAAAATTAAGAAAAATTCTGCATATTGTTAATAATTGTTATAGATGACTGTTTTTATCCCTATTTAGATCCCTGTTATTTATTATAATAATAATTATAGTAAATAATAATAGTTTCATTATAATTTTTAACATCGTTTATAATAACATTTAATAACATTTTTATTATTGTTTACAACATAGTATTTTAACAAGAATATTTTTATTGTTCTGCGTTGCTTGGTTATTAATAGCAGTTGTAAAAGTTTTACAATGTTTTATATATTTTTAAAATTATTTATGTATTTTTGATTCAAGGTGTTTTGACACAGGATTCGGTTAGGTTTTTTTGTTTTTTTTGCGCTTGTTTACACAAAATATTTATTCGATATGTGTATTAATCTTTAATGTCTTATATTTTAGATCCACTACTTTTATTCTTCAATTCCTGTTGATGATGATAATAATAATAATAATAATCATAATAATAATAAGTCTTTGAAACCCCCTTTTTATATAATTTTTTTAATGTATTTTATATATTTATAATTTTTAATTAATCCTTCTTTTGTCTATTTATTTATTTATATTTATGTTTATTTATTTCGTTTGTGTGTTATTCTTTTTTTTTTTTTTTTGTTCATCGTTGTTTTGCTTGTGCCTATTTAGATGTTTTAATGTCCTGATTAAATTCCTCAATTACAATAATAATAATAATTTATTAGTAGTAGTTGTAGTAATTTAAAAATATATATATCCGTGCCACCACTGTTCGATTTTGTATTGTTTTTAAATGTTTGTGTTTCTTTCTAGACCATTCAAACTTTTATTTTCCATTCTTTACTTTTCCTGTAGTTGAGCTTACTGCACTAGAACTCCTGTGCGAATAAAAGCGTCTAATCAGGAGCTTAATGTGTCAAACAAGATCTCATTAAGAATAATTACGTACAACTAAATATGGACGTGAGGCTGCCTGGGCTTTGTCTCTGTCCTCCTTTTTGTTCTGTAGAATATCACACAGCCGTCATGATCTCCACTGCTGCTTTAAGACATGATGCTGCTATGCTTCTTCCCTTTATTCCATTGCATCTCACACACACACACACACACACACACTTGGGGGCTATTTTTGGAATTTGCTGAGCTGTGCTTCTGCTCCAGCGGCCCCTCCTCTTGTTTCCTCCTCCCCCCGCTGTAAGATCCTGAGCTCTTCTCGAAGGTTTCCCTCTTGATTCAGGACCATGGCGTCAGTGAGTGTTACATCGGCTCCAGATCGGACCTGACCATAGTTCCCATCCTGGGGATTGTGCCCATCCTCAGGGGGGTGCCAAACCTCACAGGGAGTTTGTGAGGCTTTGTTTGTTCTGAGGGGCTCTGAGTTTGTCGAAACACACTTTGCTCATGTTAACTAAAATTACAGTAACACATGCACTGGGAAAACCTCTGTAAATATAATCAGGTTTTGATCACAAATTTTCATTTCGGTGCGTCCCTATATATTTAATAAGCTTGTGTTTGATTTTTTGGTAAATGTTTAGCTGTCTTGAATTGAAACAATTAATTAATATGGTGGAACTCAAGAGAAAAGAAAGAAAGCTGTAATGCATGTTCATTATAGATACTCATATGGGGGGGCTCCAAGGAAATCAGGTTGGGAACTGCTGATTTAGGAGACGCTCTGACCCAGGCTTTGTTAAAGTGGCTCAGGTGTTTCCTCCTCACGCTTCTCCTACATCCAGCACGTCAGCTACGAGAACCCGCTGTACACTTGCGTTGTGAGCGCGTTTATATAATCGGCTCTGAACCTCAGCTGTGCTGCAGCTGTTACTCAGCCAGCCTGAGGCCCGTGGAGGTGGAACGGCTGAAGGTTTTGGAAGAGAGGAGAGAGAGCAGGGACGTTTCGACTGTGCTGAGGGGGAGGGGACGGTAGGCAGGCGCCCGGGTGCCTGATGGGATAGTTCGGCGTTTTATTTTGAGCCTTCCCTCTAGACGTGTCCTGTTTTCTTTTCCCTTTCTCCCTGTCCCTGCTGCCGGTCCGCCTTTCTCACCTACCGCTCGGCGCCGTGCTTTCACGCCCGCGTTTTGAGGGGATGACGCATGTCTGGCTGTCGATGCCTTTTTTTTATTTTTTATTTTTTTTTTTTCGCCGTGTTATTTGCGGTCGCTGCATTGAAAGAGGCGTGGGTGTGTGTGGGTCTATTAGCTATTCAGTGCTTACAGTCTATTAGCTTAATCTTAACGCTCCCTCGAGTGTGTGGAGTGCAAGCGCTGCTGATTTCAGAAGAGCCCTGTTTATGGCTCTCGGCGTTTGAGGCTGCTGTGTACCAGCAGCGTTTAGTGAGAGTGAGTGTCCACATACTTTTGACCATCTGCTTTGTCGGTTATTTCTCATACCGTACGTCTTATATATATCATACAGAGATTTATTTATTTCAATTTATTTCAAAAGAAATTAAGGACAGCCTTAAATCAATATTATACTCAAAGAATGGACCGAGAGAGAGACGGATAACAAAAGGAAAGGCAGGCAGAAGGATGCACACACAGAGAGAGAGAGAGAGAGAGAGAGAGAGAGAGAGAGAGAGAGAGAGAGAGAGAGAGATGCAGAGGTAAGAGAGAGAGAGACAAAGATGTACAGAGGGTGAGATGGACAGATGGATGCAAAGAGTTGGAGAAGGAGAAGAACAGGCAGCTGTGAAGGGAGAGAAAAAGGCAGGTGTAGGAGAGGGGACATGGACGCATAAGTGCAAAGAGTGAGACAGGCAGGCTTAAGGAGAGAGACATGGAAAGAAAGACAGGCAGATGTGAAGAGAGAGAGAGAGAAGGAGAACGACACAAGCAGAGAGACCAAGCAAGATGGACACTAGCAAAGACACAAAGACAGACAGACATGAAAAGCGAGAAAAACACAAGCAGAGAGACGAGAAAAATTGACAAATGTGAAGAGACAGACAAGCAGTGAGACCAAGAAAGACGGACATAACCAGAGAGAGAAAGACAGACGTGAAGAGACAAAGGCAGAGAGATGTTGAGAGAGAGAGAGACTGACATGCGTAGAGGGACGAAGAAAGATGGACAGACGCAGAGAGACACAATGACGGATAGACTCGGAGTGAGAGAGACGAGCAGAGAGACAGCTGGACATAAGCAGAGGGACGGAGAAAGATGGCCAGATGCGAGCAGAGAGAGCGAATAAGATGGACAGGCAGGAAGAGAGAAAGACAGACAGATGCAGAGACAGAACAGACAGACACCTTGAGAGTAAGTGAGAGAGAGGCAGAGAGAGAAAGAGACAGGTGGGCATTTGTGTTGTGTCATGTGGGACAGAGACACAGACAAAGTCAGAAATATGGAGCAGAGAGACGGGGACATGCAGACATGACGCAAAGAAGGAGAAGGACGGGCCCTGGATGAGAGAGACAGACACAACCATGGAAAGAAAGGGTCAAATGGAGAGACAGACAGGCAGGGGTAAAGCGAGATGGAGAGGATGAACAGATAAATGTAAAGAGGAAGACTGAGAAAGGAAGAGACTCCATAAGGAAGGAAGGGAGAGCTGAGAGACAGACATGACCAGAGTGAGAGGGACATGGAAAGAAAGACGAGCAGAGAGAAAGACAGACGAACAGCTTCCTATCAACTTTGCGTTTGCTTATTGCCGTATCATGATGGTGATCGAGGAACGTTTGTGTTTGAACTGTCGTTCCGACTCTCGTCCCGCAGGAGGCATCACGCACGACACCTTCCAGAAGGAGCTGATGTGCTTCGACCCGGAGGCGGACCGGTGGACACAGAAGGCGCCCATGACGACGGTGCGCGGCCTGCACTGCATGTGCACGGTGGGCGACCGGCTGTACGTGATCGGTGGCAACCACTTCCGCGGCACTAGCGACTACGACGACGTGCTGAGCTGCGAGTACTACAGCCCGGCGCTGGACGTGTGGACGGGCATCGCGGCCATGCTGCGGGGCCAGAGCGACGTGGGCGTGGCCGTGTTCGACAACAAGATCTACGTGGTGGGCGGCTACTCGTGGAACAACCGCTGCATGGTGGAGATCGTACAGAAGTACGACCCGGACAAGGACGAGTGGCACAAGGTGTTCGACCTGCCCGAGTCGCTCGGCGGGATCCGGGCGTGCACGCTGACCGTCTACCCGCCGGACGAGCTGGCGCTGGCGGGCTCGCCCAGCCGCGAGTCGCCCCTGTCCGCCCCTTGAAAACGGAGGGAGGGAGAGAGATGGGGATACCCGTGGACAGCTGGCATCTCTCCCTCCGCGCGGGCTCTTCCCGCCCCCTCCTCCTCTTTCCTCTCTCTCTCTCCGGGAACTGACGATCTTTGCACTTGCCCCCTTTTCGAGCAGCGTCCGGCGAAGCCCCTCCTCCTGCGATCTATGCCGAAGATCCCGCCTCCCCTCTCGTTTTCCGGGAGGGGAACGAAAAAGGGACGCCGCCTCCTTCGGGAAACGTGTTGGCTCCATTTTTTTTTATTCTTACTATTAATTATTTTTACGTCTCCCCTTGTTTGGCAGGAAGAGCCTTTGACTTGAACGAGCGAGCGGCTTTACACTTCAACTTTTCTACCTGACGCTTCTCGACTTTCAATATGCTGGGATTGTTCTCCTCCTCCTCCACCCCCTCCCCGCATCACTACGGCCACCCCGCGCCACTCTTCATCGTCTGCTGGTCTGGTGCGTGGTTTGGCAGTCATCGTGTGTCCCTTTGGTTCGTTCTCCGCTAGGGCTGGGTGATATCGCGATAAAGGAAAGGACCCCGACCCTTGACCCCGCCTAGTTTAGAGAGCGCGGTCCTGCAGGTCTGGAGTTTGGCGCAGTTTGGCAAATTCTTTCGTTTTGGGTTTTTTTGTTTGTTTATTTTTTTAAGTTCATTACCAGGTCTGAGCAGGAACATCGCCAAACTGGCTGGACGCCTGCCTTTAGGATATATGAACTTACAGAACTACTGAACTGTTTTATTTATTTATTTATGCTTCTTTTTTTTTTCTTTTTTTTTTTTTAAGTCAGTGAGCTTTTGTATTTAAATATCAGGACGCGCCTTAGGCCAGTAATCCTTATCAGCACTAAAAGGAACTTCGTATTTAAGATTCATTTCTCTAAGCCCAAGCCCAAACAATCCACGAATTCGGTGCCTCGGATGAAAGGTTATTTCCCGATGGGCTGGATTCTAATCCCGGTGTACAGAATCCTGTCTGGAAAGCTCCAGACCCTCTGCCAAGACCCTGCAATGGTACCCGAGTTTAAGCCGGGAGGCCTTACTTTCATTTTTGCTTTGCTTACTTTTGCCCACATTTCCAATAGGTCATTGCCGTCGCCTCAGAGATCCAGGTTTGAGTCCCGGCTGGGTGATTTGCATGTGCTCCTGGTCTCTGTTGGATTCCTCCTTTTACTCAAGACACGTTCGGTCGATTGGCATCTCTGAAGTGTCCGTGTGCCCCAGGTAGCGGTCATGGATGATCGTCCTGTCGGCCTCCCCTCCCTCAGTCATAGTCAGCCCTGTCTGTATGTGACTCTTGACCCGGGTCTCAGCTGTGATGGGGTAGCCTGTGAGACCCTGTTAGGCCCTTCAGTCCTGTGTCATAAAAAGTCTTTGTAGTATCGTGATATCGATCGTATCGCCCAGCCCTACGTCAAGGTAGGCGCCCCCTACCTGTGTGTGTGCGCAAGTGTGTGTGTGTGAGAGCAGACGGGGGGCGAGTTGTCTTTAGGGGAAGAGGAAACGGATTTAAACTCAGGGGCCGGCCTGCGCCCCCCCCCCCCTTCCCCAGACGGACATTTCACTACTTTTGTTCCTGCTGTTGTTATGAACCGTTACGAAACTTTGTGTTTTCTAAATTTAATAAATCGGATTTTGAGAAAAGTGCTCGACCCTGGCTGGATCTCTCTCTGTGTGTGTGTGTGTGTGTGTGTGTGTGTGTGTGTGTGTGTGTGTGTGTGTGTGTGTGTGTGTGTGTGTGTGTGTGTGTGTGTGTGTGTGTGTGTGTGTGTGAGCGAGAGCGAGAGCGAGAGCGCGCCCAGGTGCGTCCAGGCTCGTCGGCAGGGCGATGGAGCAGTCGGCAAGGTGACTCCCGCCAGCTGTCCCCTCGTGTGTGTGTGTGTGGGCGGAAGCTTCGGTTCAAGTGCATATGGTCACTAATCTACAGCATGCAGCCAACCAGACCGCACGACACACACCTTATGGTGCTCCAGAAACTGGGGCATGAATAATGCTGTGTGTGTGTGTGTGTGTGTGTTCCCTGCAAATAAGACATGCTCCCTGATTTGGGCCTACCGCAAAATCCTTGGATCCCAGCCACGGAATCGCTCTCAGTATGGGGTATTGTGCAAAAAATGTAATCTGTCCTTTTTTTGGGGTTTGTTTTGTTGACCCCACCCACATTTTAACCCCGCCTTCTTGCTCATTGCGGGGCACAGGTGTAGGCTGTCCTGCACAGGCAGTCTAGCTCAGGGCTTGATAAGGGTTGCTGGGTGCTCGTTTAGCGTTCGTTTCAACCTCCGGGCAACCTCATGTCCAACATCTGAAATGTGTTGGGGTGTGTGTTCCGCCTCCCCATAGCCTCCCAAGTCTCCTGTTGTGATGGGTGGGCTTTGTCTGTGGTCACGTGACCCTCGGAGGACCCTCACCCCTTCGGTGGTGACACGTATTTAGTTCATAAAACATGAAATGGGGGAACGCCGAGCGCGGGTGATCCGACATGAGGGAACGACAAAAGGCCCGGGAACATATGGACACAACAGTCCAAATAGGGTGTCTAGCTCTTATAACTAACCTTTTTAGGATCATGGAGATTTATTTGTGCTAAGAATGCAGCACTGTAGATGTAAAAACTAAAAAAATAGCTGTTGTGAATCTGAATCACTGTGTACTGACTCTTGAATCATGAGTCGAGGAGCTCGACTCTCAAGTTTTTAGTAATTCTTAAGACCTCGGTCGTTAAGGCGAACAATCGTCGTGTACCTTTACCGAAAAACACAACAAAGCAGGAGTATGCATCAGTGCAAACCCAAGTCCTTGTGAACACAGCAAAAGCACGCACGCGTGTGTGTGTGAGTGAGTGTGTGTGAGGTCTGGCTGACTGCATGTTTGGACGGTCATGTCCCTCTGGGCTTCTTTCAGTCCCGTTTCCTAACTTGACCCACTTTTGGTCGAGTTGAGGATTATACCACTCACTACTGTCAGTGTGTCCCTTTCTGTTTGCCCTTGTGTTGTGACGGCCGCTGACGTTCCTGTCAAGTCGCGCCTGCGGGGGTGGATGATTGGCTGCCTGTGTGTGTGTGTGTGTGTGTGTGTGTGTGTGTGCGCGCGCGAGAGAGAGAGAGAGATGAAAGACGTAACATTCTTCCGAGCCGTATCCGTCCATCTTTACCGAGGGTGCCGATACCGCCTCGCTATAATTTGTCCTGCTGTGTTTGCGTGACACGTTTTGGAGAGCAGCGTACCGTTTATTCGTTAATCATTCGTTCATCACCCCCCCCCCCCTATTCTGTGCGTGATGGTTCAGTCCGCTGATACTAATGGAACACAGCCTGCGGCCTGGAACATCACACGCTGCTAAAACAGGGGGGCGGGGACAATGGCACCCACACTTCTGCTTGTAAACGCTTCGTCACCCAAACGCCACATGATTACTCGCTACAATTATGTATTACTAATAATTTCTGTGTTTAGTGGTCCTTACTGTAGAGAACTGATTGCTTGAAACGTCACAGTTTTTAAGAACTATAAAAAATACCCATCTAAGAACGAGCCGCCACAAACGCCGTGTCGAAGTGCTATCGTAAGTATTTAAGTGTTTAAGTCACAAGTATTGAATCAGTGAGTGATTATAATGCCCAGACTAAAACGTGGAACAAAATGTATAGTAAAATGGTGGAACTCCTCATCATATTTTGAAGGCTTATACCCTGAATCTTGAGTTTTACCCTTGCTACTGCTCAAATAAAAATTAAGCCCCCTCTTAGTTTTCCTGAATCTTACGTTTTTCACTCCAGGTTCACTAAAGATTACGCGTGCATAAACAGATCATTTAAACGCACAGGGAAGCGATCCTATAGACGATTCCTCTTACAGATCATTTTCGCCACTTAGCGCAAGATCTGGAAACGTCGCCTCCTCCTGTTTAAATATGACGCCAAGCTGCCGCACGTAGGAGAATTTGGTATGAGCGTTACCGTGAAGGATTTTAGTTATGCCATCGTTAAACTAATCTTCAGTCCCTTGCAATTAAAAGAAATTATTAATAAAAAGAAATAGTGCTACTGCACTAGACTCACCAAATTTATCTAAGTAAGCACGATCTTAAATGAATTTAAACAAACAAGCTCACTGATAACGGAAGATGTGTGTCTGTGAACGTGTGCTGTTGCACCCTCTGGTGTTCAAAAAATGCAGTTGCATTACATGGCATAATTAACAGGACTCCACGGTGCACGTCGTCACATTTTTGCATCACGATGTATCGTTACACCCTTAATTTTAGTACTTCTGGCAGCATTTTATTTAGCAATCATTTGGAGCTTGTCCATTTCCGGGGGGCTGAGTTTTCCAGAAGCATCGTAAAGCAAAGAAAATCATTAAGTGACGTTCACGTTAGCAACACTAAAGAAGGATCTCTGATGATGCAGCAGCAATTCACTAGCCCACCACTGTGTTGACCCAGGTTCAAGTCCCAGTGGTGCCATTGCTCACACATGATTGGCTGTGAGAGGGGCTGTGTCTCAGTCATGCATGCACTGGCGTCCCACCCAAGACAGGCTTGTGCTCGCACTCTAGGTCCTCCAGGGAAAGGCACCTGCACCAGTTGACCAAAGAAAGGCATGTAAAAGCAAAAAAAAAAAAAAAACTTCCGGGCGGTGCCTTACAGCACAGACATGCTTGGCTGTGGGTAAGTGAGGTGAGGCTCGTCCCAACCCAGAACTGCAGTGGACTGGTGTCCTGTCTAGGTCAAGCCTACACTTGCGCTTTGTTTTTCTTTGTGGATTGATGCTGGATCCCCCACATCCCTGAGCAGGAAAAGGCAGTTCTCGAGCCCAGTGGTTCCCAAGCTTTTTACCTTGGAGCCCCCCCATGAATATACAGGACTGTGGTAACCTAGCCTAGCGGTTAAGGTACTGGACTATGGACCAGGAGGTCCAGGGTTCAAATCCCCCCTCTGCCAAGCTGCCACTGTTGGGTCCTTGAGCAAGACCCTTAACCCACAATTGCTTGGATTGTAAGATTGTATCAATTGTAAGTCTCTCTGGATAAGGGCGTCTGCTAAATGCTGTACATGTAAATGTAGGCGAGATTCTCTTATCTCGGAAGGGTTCCTTTTGTGCTAGTTTTCTGCCATTCTGTCTTTCAGACGTGAATTAGGTGTATACAAGACAGATTTTTGTTTCCAAATCTCAAAGTTCCCAACATGTAGCCAGCTGTACCACTTCAGAACAAAGTCTGGAGGTGGAATTGTGATTCACAAAGCAGTCCAAGTTTCCAAGGAAATCCTGTTACAGAGCACAAAGAGCTTTTGAGCTCCAGTGCTGAACTAAAGGGGACCAAATTCCAGGTGCTGATCATGGCTGGTGGACTCCATTTGAGCCAAGTGAGATGTTGCTTTTGTTTGATATTTTACACTCCCTGAAGATGTAGCGAGCAAGAGGGAGGCTGTACTGGAGTGAAACAGATGGAGAGAAAGACTTGTCAGTTTTGCATTGATTATCTGCATCATCCCATATGCGAGAGATGCGGATGAAGCGCTCCCCAGAGATCATTCTCTCTCGTTTATAAACGCGGCCTGACACATGACATAACCGTTTACATCACCTCCTTGTTAGCAGCAGCACCTGGGTACATCTTAGATGCGAGAAGCCACTGTGTAGTATAACCGAAAGTCTGTGGACGCCCATTACTTGCATCCAAAAGCAAGACGGAGCTCTTCAACAAGAGCCTTCAGTCTTCAGAGAAGCTTTCATCTACATTTTGGAATATGACTCATGTCCAAAATCCAGCGGCAACTGCCAATCTGCCACTGTTGGGGTTCTTGGGCAAAGCAACACACACACACTTTGAGAACCACTGCAGTAAGGGAGCAGTTCGTTCCACAGTCAACGTGTTAGATGTGATAAACCTGGACAACTTGGAGAAGGACGAGGTGCTATGGCCAGACGACTTAGTTGAAGCAGCTCAGGGGCATGAAGAGGGACAAACCACCAACCAGTGGCATTGTCAAGGGTGACTAAGGCTATCCCATCGGGTGCTTTTCGGAGTTTTATTTATTGACATCTCTTCTGAGAGCAGTATTACACACGACTGGTTCCGTGAAGCCACCAATCAGAACACGGAGGGGGCATGGTTAGAATAACTTTGAATGTGGCAAAACACTCATTGCTTTGATTTCATTGCTGGTTAAGACCTTAGGAAGACCTTAGTTCAAGCCCTGAGTTCAAATCCCTTCGGTCCAGGTCTGGTGTCACCTATATGGTTGACCAACAGCGACCTCTGTTGGCGCTGCGATGGAGGGGCATACATCTGTGCCCTGTGCTTGCCAGAGCCCCCTGTAAAATAAGAAAGGCAGTGGTCCATTTGAGGGGGGGGGGGGGTTGTTAGGATCCTCTCATATGTGGTAATACAAACTCCATGGTGTGCGTTAATGAGCAGGCTGACCTCATTTAGATGGCACGTGAGGCGTATGTGTGAAATCGGAGTGTCTGGTGCCATTATGATCTGATCACTGAAGCCACTCCCCCTCGCTTTGTTTGACTGGCAAAGTCTCATTCCGTCGGTCTTCTCCAAATCCTATTTTCTGTCGCCTCCTCCCCCCCACCCCACCCTCTCGCTCATCTCGCTTGTCTCTTTTGTACTTTTTAAACTCTGGAACTGGGACAGCTCTATCTCGGGCCCCGATTGGCTTCTGGCACCGTTGTCATGGCGCCCGTCTCTGAGTCCTGCCCTAGCTGACTTGGCAGATGCCAGAGAGCCAACAAAACTGGCTTGAATTATTCAACCACTAGCCACAGCCTGTGCCAAGGCTTCCGATTAACCCTTCGAATCCAGACAGATTAGTCATTACAGCGTCGTTCTGAAGGACCCAAGCGTGTGCCGCCATAATCCTACAAACACAGAGAGGCCCGCAAGTGTGAATACCCAAAGGATATTCTAGGGAAAATATGACAGTGAAGGTTCACACTTACTGAACACACTTATTCTGGTCAGAGTTTCAATCTAGAGTCTGTTCTGGAATTTACTGGGAGGAGGCTAAAGCCAGAGCCCTTTAACCAGAGACCTTTTGCTTTGGAGCCTCGATTTGTCCAGTTCCTGCTTTGGACTTGCCACACCCCGACTCTGACCAGGAAATAACAGAAATAAACAATCGTAATGTGTAATGAGGTCAGAAAATATCACAAATCTAAAGTTGGCTACAACCATACATAGCCATGGCCAGATTCAAGGGGTGCAGGACTAGCCATGTTTGGTATACCCATGGAAGAAAACTGATTCCTTTCCTTTATCGTGTTTATTTGTCTTGGTTCGTACTCTGACCCAAATACAACATTCAGATCAGCATGCAGATGGTGGAGAGTGTTCGGTAGGTCAGGAAGAAGTGTGAATAACACCCACGCCATCTTGAATATTAGCACGGCATATTGGAATAATCAAAACATGAACTTTGCTGTGTGATTATTCGGGTTGCAACTGATCAGAATCAGGTTTATTGCCAAGTAAGTTTTCACAAACGACGAATTTGTTTAGGTGTATTGGTGCATGACAAAAAAGGAATGAGATAGAAGAAATGACAAATTATATTAAATTAAGTTATATTAAATATGTCCATTAGGACACGCCTAATGTAAACAAGGTGCAGGCATTCACAGTTTGAGATTATGCATTATTATAGCATACCATATGGAGTGGTACGCTATTATGCATACGTGCAAATAGGTTACTAAAATTAAAATTGAGGGTTGTCAGTGGGAAATCCAGGCGTTGTTGATGAGGCCGACTGCAGTTGGGAAGAAACTGTTTTCATGTCTTGTGGCTCTGGTCAGAGTAGACCTTAGCCTCTTGCCTGAAGGAAGCAGGCTGAAAAGATTATGTCCAGGATGAGAGCCCATTACAGCCATGATTTTTCCTGCGCGTCTCAGTGTCCGGGAGTCATGTAGGTCCTGGAGAGATGGCAGGTTGCAGCCAATCACCTTCTCTGCTAAGCGAATGATGATCTGAATTTTGTCCTTTGTCCGTGACAGTGGCAGCAGAATACCAGATTGTGATTGAGGATGTCAGAATGGACTCGATGATGGCAGTGTAAAAGTGTACCATCAACGCCTTTGGCAGATTGAATTTCTTCAGCTGCTGCAGGAAGTACCTCCTCTGATGTGCCTTCTTGGTCAGGCAGCTGATATTCTGCTCCCACTTGAGGTACTGTGTGATGATGGTGCCCAGAAACCTGAAGGATTCCACGATGTTGACTGGGGAGCCACAAAGGGTGATGGAGTTGGGTGGAGCGGGGTTCTTTCTGAAATCCACATCATCTCCACCGTCTTGAGTGTGTTGAGTTCCAGGTTGTTATAGTAGCACCACGACACCAAATGGTCGATTTCACTCCTGTAGGCTGACTCATCCCCATTAGAGATGAGCCCAATGAGGGCGGTGTCATCTGCAGGAGTTTGACTGACTGGTGACTGGAGGTGCAGCTGTTTGTGTAAAGGGAGAAGAGCAGCGGTGAGAGGACGCAGCCCTGCAGGGGTACCAGTGTTGGTAGTTCTGGGGTCAGAGACGTGTTTTCCCAGCTTCACAAACTGCTGATAAAACAAAAATAAATGTGCCGGCGTCTTATCGTCACCGTAGAAACAATAACGCAAATGAATCTTTGGCTGGGTGACATGTAAGCCGATTAATTTGTATTAGATGATAAATAAAATCACAGACCTCGTTTTAGTGCAGTGGAAACATCAAGTTAAGTAGAAATGCGTTACTGCAAAGAATCGTGTATGGCTTCTAAATGCTAAATGCTGGCTTCTAATTGTATGTATTGTTCCACATCACCTCAGCGTAACGTTTTGGGTTTTTTTCCCCTTCCAGATGTTTTATTACTGGCGTCAATAACAAAACCTTATTACTTTAAGTAAGGTTTAAATAATTACTTTGTTCAGTGGTTTGCGGATTTGGAAGTCCAGTTTATTGCCTTCTGCTTTGGTGGCACTACAAAATTTGACAAACGACTTGAGCGCCCCCTTTCCCCCCAACAGTGAACTACCACTGACAATAACTCAGAAGGATGCGGGTTCAAGTCCCAGCCCTGCAACTAGGCGAACGGATATGACGATACAGGTTCACGACTGCAACTGGGTGAATGGAGGATTAGATAACGATTTACACTCTCGCACATACGGCAGCGGTTCTGCTGCAGGATCTCGCAGGTCTGCGTTGCCATGGCTACCTGGCCTCTCATGGAATGAGCCAAATAGGAGTCTGCGCCCACCCCCACCCCGTTTGTTGATGGTTTTTCTCTGCATGACATGCGGAATTGGTCTCTGCAGTTCAAGACGCTGGGTTTTCTAGGATTATGTCTTGAGAACACATGAATGGTCTTGTCAGAAGCTTAAGTGAATTTTTACTCAGCTTTGACTTGGACTCGAAGACTGGAGACTGTCCAGTTGTTCCATAAAGACCATAGAAAACAAGATCCATGGAGAGAACTGATGGATCGTAGAGCTGTTGTTGTTTTCTAAGCCTCCCACAGCTTCACACTCTGGCAGTGAACGTCTGCAGATGGTGTTCAGCTTACTTGGAACGTTTGTCATGAAAGTTTCAATAAACGCAAGGTTTGAGAGTTCAGACTCATTTATCTGGTCATGGTTTTCGCCCCGTTGTGGTCTGTCTTTTACGTAGTGTCACTTCTGGATTAGCCTGCCTATGAAAAGCACCGTATTATGCTTAAAGCACTGGAATTCATTTTGTTCGGGGTTAGGGTTACACGTCGTGTCAGACCAGAACCGTTTCCTGCATTTGTCTCTCCAGCGCTAATCTGCTGCCACCTGCTGGTCACATTAGACACTGCGCTTTAATAAGTATTTTCAGAAATAATAATTCCAGAAATCTGTGCAGACATGTACACTAGGCCTATGTATGTTTGACCTATTCGCGTAATAAGATTCCAACCTTCTAGTGCGTGAAAATCCCAGTATATCAGCAGTTTCTGAAATACTCGCGCCAACAACCACGGCACGTTCAGAGTCACTTAAATGAGCTGTCTTATTCATTCTGATGATCAGTGTGAACTTCAGCCGTAAAATATACATTTTAACAAACAGTGGAGAGTCGATTAAGAATTCGTCTGGAACAGGCCCACACTTTGCCAGCTGTTCTGTTTCATTATTCCGAAACTGCAAACATATCATATTTATATCTGCAGGTTGTGTTCGTTTCTTTTCATTTCGAAAGTCCTGCAGGTGCAAATGAAGCCTGCACTTTAATAGCTACAGCAGTTTAATAGTGTTGGCTAGAGGTTTTCACCTGGGAGTCCAGCTGTGGTTTTGTGTTGCAAAGCCACAACCTTTCAGCCGAAACCATTCGAGCTTCTGTTCTGATGAGAGCGAGAGAGAGAGCTCTTTGTGTGGCTGCGTTCCAGAGTGAGGGCGTCATGTGGAATGATGCACGGTTTGAGCCGAAAATCCACCGTGCGGATTCCAGAGGGGTTTCGGACGTAAAGATTAACGTCCGAGGAATTTGACTCTTTTCAGCTGTTCCAGTTACTCTTGCAAAAGCATGCCTGAATTGTGCTGAATAGTAATGATTCACCTGGCATGCATTTTAAAGAACGGCTTAAATATCCAGCCTACTTCGTGTACCGCCGAGAATTGAGCTGTGGTCTCTGCAGCACCATTGACGTTTATGACGTGATTAAGCTGAATTAATTACTCGTGAGCTTTAAAATACCTTAACGAATGGGCTTTGACTTCGCATTAGTGCGTCTAGACCAAGCCATGACCCTGATTGTTACTAGTATTAGGGTACAGGAAAGGAAGATGATTCAGTTGATGCAAGCTGAGTGAATGGGGTTGACACACCTCCTGTCAGCACGCTGTGATCCTGTCTGTCTGTCTGTCTCTGTTTGTCTCTGTCTGTAAACTATTATTGCGCAACACCCTGTGCAGTGATTCACACACTGACCAAAAGTGGAAGTGTGACACAGGTCGCCGTGAGCTTTCAGAACAGTCATTATTAGTGTTATTCAGAAAAAAATGTCGTCCATTTCCATTCGTACCGTGCTGCGTACCATAGTGCCATTGGTTCCCACCCTCGGGTCCCAGTGTGCACGAGGCTTTGTCTGCTCTGAGGTTTGTTGAAATACAATTTGGACATGTTACATACAATCAAAATAACACGCTCTTAGTACTCGTAAGGGGGGGCTCCAAGGAAAAAGGTTTAGAAGCACAGCCGTAGTATAAAACGAAGCAGTGCTACATCAGTTGCCTTTTTTTGCGACAGACACACAAGGTAATACCAAGAAATCGTGTGTGTGTGTGTGTGTGTGTGTGTGTGTGTGTGTATATACATATATATATACACACACACACACACAGTGGTGTGGAAAAAGTGTTTGCCCCTATCTGATTTCCTATTTTTTTGCATGTTTGTCACACTTAAGTGTTTCTGAACATCAAACCAATTTAAATATTAGTCAAACACAAAATTCAATTTTAAAAGGTGGTGTTTTTTTATTATTAAGGAAGAACAAAATCCAAACCTACATGGCCCTTTGTGAAAGTGATCACCCCCCCTTATTAAAACTTAACTATGGTTTATCACACCTGAATTCACTGTCTCTAGCCACACCCAGGCCTGATTACTGCCACACCTGTTCTCAATCAGGACATCACTTAAATAGGACCTGCCTGACAAAGTGAAGTACACCAAAAGGTCCTTAAAAGCTACACTTCATGACGAGATCCAAAGACATTCCAGAACAATTGAGAAAGAAAGTAATTGAGATCTATCAGTCTGGAAAGGGTTATAAAGCCATTTCTAAAGCTTTGGGACTCCAGCGAACCACAGCGAGAGCCATTATCCACAAATGGTGAAGACATGGAACAGTGGTGAATCTTCCCAGGAGTGGCCGACCGACCAAAATTACCCCAAGAGTGCAGCGACGACTCAACCAAGAGGTCACAAAAGACCCCACAACAACAACAAAGAACTGCAGGCCTCACTTGCCTCAGATAAAGTCAGTGTTCATGCCTCCCCCATAAGAAAGAGACCGGGCAAAAATGGCCTGCACGGCAGAGTTCCAAGACGAAAACCACTGCTGAGCAAAAAGAACATTATAGCTCACATCTTGAGAACACATCTTGATGATCCCCAAGACTTTTGGGAAAACATTCGGTGGACTGACGAGACAAAAGTTGAACTCTTTGGAAGGTGTGTCCCATTACATCTGGTGTAAAAGTAACACAGCATTTCAGAAAGAGAACCTTATAGCAGCAGTAACATATGGTGGTGGTAGTGTGATGGTCTGGGGCTGTTGTGCTGCTTCGGGACCTGAAAGACTTGGTGTGATAAATGGAACTACGAATTCTGCTGTCTACCAAAAAAATCCTGAAGGAGAATGTCTGGCCATCTGTTGGTGACCTCGAGCTGAAACGAACTTGGGTTCTGCAGCAGGACAATGATCCAAAACACACAGCAAGTCCACCTCTGAATGGCTGAAGAAAAACAAAATGAAGACTTTGGAGTGGCCTAGTCAAAGTCCTGGCCTGAATCCTACTGATATGCTGTAGCATGACCTTAAAGCTTAAAAAAGCTGTTCATGCTCAAAAACCCTCCAGTGTGGCTGAATTACAACAATTCTGCAAAGATGAGTGGCCAAAATTCCTCCACAACTCTGTAAAAGACTCATTGCTAGTTATTGCAAATGCTAGGGTTGCCCAACCAGTTATTGGGTTTAGGGGGCAATCACTTTTTCACACAGGGCCATGTAGGCCATGTACTGCTTGTCTTTGGAAGTGCCCGAATTAAACGGACACGGGGAGGACAAAGGTCACTCCACCTGGGGTCAAACCCAGGACCTGGATTTCCACCATAATCTCTCGTCTTGCTGAGGTTTCTGGACAGTAGCCTTAAACCTTGTGGCGAGGACAGAAGCTTACATAGAGGTCCATACACCTTAAAATACACGTCAATATATGTAGCTCATACTGGCTGACTAGCACTGGTGACACGGTCGCGTACATACACGCTGTCTGTAGCCGACGCCTAGCGTCTCATATTCCAGCATTAGATCAGGATGATCTGTTTTTCCTGTCCAGCGACGTCACACACCCACCAGCTAACAGCTTACAGATGTGCTGACAGTTCCTCCTGACACAAAGGGTGAGGCTTTAGGACGGACAGGGAGAGAAGGATGCAGAGAAGTCAGGAAGGAAGGAAGGAAGGAGGGACGACCGGAAGGATTAAGATTTTCAGTAATGAAAGATTCATGATATTACAGGGAGTTCAGCAGCATGCAGACAGTTTTTTAAACAAGAGATATTTTTGGTAAATGTCCTGTCACAGTGATGTGGCACATCATCCTATTTAGCCTCAGTTCTGACCCTTTTCCCTATCCACAGTCAGTTGCTTAATTAGAGCTAGTTCTCTATAGTGAGAGGGGGTGGTTAGGAAAAAGGGTCAGATGTGGAGGAATCCCTACAATGTTTATATGATCCTTCATTACACAGTGCATGAAAATCTCTGTCTATTGTCCTTCTTCTTATGATTCTTCTTATTATTCTTATTCTTTCAAAATTTTCTAATGCTATTTTTCTATCATCTATACTTTATTATACTCATCAGAATATTACATTTACTCAAATGTTAGTTTACATGTTATATTTTAATTGTTTCCTCTTACTATGTTTTTTAGCTTCTGTTTATATAAATTATTACTTTAAACTTATTTATTACTTAACTTAGATTAATTATCACATATAACACCTAAGCCGCTTATCATGATTTTTTTATCAGGAGTTTTTCCTTGCCACTGTCTCCCTAGGCTTGCTCAGTTTCGGATAAGAGAAAATGTAAAGCTATTTTGAGAAAATGCTCCGTTGTAAAGGGGCACAGAAATAAATCTGACTTTGAATTTATTATTATTATTATTATTCTTCCTTTAAAAAAAAAAGAAAAATTAGGTTTTAAATGAAGGGGCGCATTCTTATCTTGATATTGCTCCCCCGGTTTTGCAGACCTCCTCAAAATGGTTGAACCTGCTGTTGCAGTTGAAGCGGCGAGGGCAAGCACGAGGCATGGCTGTAAACGTTAGGGGTGAGTCTAAAGAAATTTTGACTTTGGTAAGTGTGTTGGGGTTAGGGGGTGTCTGGTTTTGACTTTGTTGAAAAGGTGGTAACCCTTCCAGAGTACCTTCCCGTTGAAGGTTAAGATGTCCTGTATTATTTGGTAGCAGTTCAGAAAAAAGCTATAAATGGTTAAACACTCTGTCAAAGGGCTTCCCCGCGTCCCCGAAGAGAGTCTGACCTTAGAACTCGTAGGAGCCGGTCTGATAAACCACAGACGTATGAAGAAGCAGTTAAACAGCTGCTTTTGTAGACCAGGGGGACAATTCCCTTCAGACCTCGGCACTGTTTACTCACTTCCGAAGTCAAGATATACAGCGGAAGCTCTCGAGAGTTGTTTCTGTCACTCGGAATGGTTTATCTCTCAAGCTTTCTCACAGAAATAACAAGGCTCCCCTGAGAAGGGCAGCGGGTCGCTCCGGACAGAAGATTGACAGCTATCTATTTTTAGATTGACGTTTTGGATGGACAGATGCTCGCTTTTTAGATTTAAAGATTCATTATGGAAAAATCTTCTTGGAACTCACTGGTTACATTTTTGGAAGGGGTCCTCAAGCAGCAGCAGTGTTGTAAAAGTAGTATCTGGTCTTACCCATCACTGGACCCCCTCAAGGTTTCTTCCTTAGGCCATCTTTGGGATTTTTCCACTTTCCCATTTGGTCTTTCTCCAAATGCATTTATGAAGCGATGCAGACACCCCCGAAGCTGAGGGTTTATTCCCATTAATCCCTTCATCCATTGCAGCCACAATCTTCTAGTCACGAGCACACGACATCAACCAGCAAGCTAGGCGAGCCAGCCAGGAGGGGCATATTATCCTTATTTCTCCTAAAATTTTCTGCGACAAGATCATAATTTCATTCCAGAGGCTGACGTTGTAATGCAGTGGTGCTTGAAAGTTTGTGAACCATTTAGAATTTTCTATCTTTCTGCATAAATATGACCTAAAACATCATCAGATTTTCACACAAATCCTAAAAGTAGATCAAGGGAACCCAGTTACACAAATGAGACAAACATATTATGCTTGGCCATTTATTTATTGAGGAAAATGATCCAATATTACATATTATTGAATGGTAAAAGTATGTGACCCTTTGCTTTCAGTATCTGGTCTGACCCCCCTGTGCAGCAATAACTTGAGCTAATTGTTTCCTGTAGCTACTGATCAGACCTGCACACCGGCTTGGAGGAATTTTAGGCCATTCCTCCGTACAGAACAGCTTCAGCTCTGGGATGTTGGTGGGTTTCCTCACATTAGCTGCTCGCTTCAGGTCCTTCCACAACATTTCCATTGGATTAAGGTCAGGACTTTGACTTGGCCATTCCAAAACATGAACTTTATTCTTCTGTAACCATTCATTGGTAGAACGGCTTGTGTGCTTAGGGTCGCTGTCTTGCTGCATGACCTACCTTCTATTGGGATTCAGTTCATAGTCAGATGTCCTGACATTTTCCTTTAGAATTCTCTGATATCATTCAGAATTCATTGTTCCATCAATGATGGCAAGCCGTCCTGCCCCGATGCAGCAAAACAGCCCCAACCATGATACTACCACCACCATGTTTCACAGATGGGATAAGGTTCTTATGCTGGAATGCAGTGTTTTCCTTTCTCCAAACATAATGCTTTTCTTTTAAACCAAAAAGGTCTATTTTGGTCTCATTTGTCAACAAAACATTCTTCCAATAGCCTTCTGGCTCGTCCACGTGATCTTTAGCAAACTGCAGACGAGCAGCAATGTTCTTTTTGGAGAGCAGTGGCTTCTCCTTGCAACCCTGCCATGCACACCATTGTTGTTCAGTGTTCTTCTGATGGTGGACTCATGAGCATTAAGCCAATGTGAGAGAGGCCTTCAGTTGCTTATAAGTTACCCTGGGGTCCTTTGTGACCTCGCCAACAATTACACGCCTTGCTCTTGGAGTGATCTTTGTTGGTCAACCACTCCTGGGGAGGGTAACAATGGTCTTGAATTTCCTTCATTTGTACACAATCTGTCTGACTGTGGATTGGTGGAGTCCAAACTCTTTAGAGATGGTTTTGTAACCTTTTCCAGCCTGATGAGCATCAACAACTCTCTTTGTGATTTCCTCAGAAATGTCCTTTGTTCGTGCCATGATACACTTCCACAAACATGTTGTGAAAAACAGGCTTTGATAGATCCCTGTTCTTGAAATAAAACAGGGTGCCCACTCACACCTGATTGGCATCCCATTGACTGTAAACATCTGGGCCACCTAAGGAGGTCGGGTCCCTTTTTGAGTCTTGGTACTCCCGAGGTTTCTTTCTTATAAGGTTTGGGTTGTTTTTTATTTCCTTGCCACCGTCACCATAGGCTCGCTCGCTTAGGGCCTTGATAATAAAAAATTGTAAAGCTGCACTGATACAATGTTCTGTTGTAACAAGCACTATAGAAGGAACTCTCTTTAATTTATAAGGATTTATAAGGATCACAGCGTGCTGACTTGACTTTTTTTTTTTATCTTGTTGGAAAGTCTTAACTGAGGATGTACCAGCACCACTGGATACACATGAAAGCTCATAAACTCACGTACTGGTGTTGGCATCCACTGTGCAGGGTTTCAGGTTCTGTTTTAAAAAGCATTTCTCTCGCGTTTGCCAGGAACGAGCAGAAATCTGAGATGACTGTTTTCCCCTGAAACAACAATGTCAGAACGGTTATGGAATGTAAACGGTTTAATTACCACGTCTGACTTTTTTTCCCCCTTGTGCGTGGCTTAGAAATTTGATTTCCACTCTTTGGAAAGGCACACTTCCCTGGCAAAAACGTGTGATGTTGATCTGTAAGACACTATAAAGATCAGTTACACAGAAGCACACCAACAAACCATGTAAGCTTCTCAAACTGTTATTAATGTTGTTTACAACAATTACAAACATGGTTTTAATTAGGCAATTGAAAAACGAACCTTGTGTGGAGCCAGATGTCCTCAGAACATGATGTGGCTAGTGTGTAATGGGAATGGTGCGTACTTTTAATGATGACACGCCAACACACAAACAACACCGCAGTGCTGCCATAGGATGTGGTGTAAGCGAGACTGCAGTTCCTATATGACTAAGACCCTTATTAGGACAGGTTCCTGGTGGAATCGGAGCCACCGAGATGACTGTGCAGGTTTGAATGTCCTGAGACTTCCAAACAGGCACTTTTCATTTTACCAAATACACCCAAATTTACATCTTCCTTGGTGGGCAAAAGGTTCTGAGTTTCAATCCAGGTTCTGGGAAGCTGACCTTTGCGCAAGATGGTTAAGTTGAAGTTGCTTGGGTAAAACAGTCTGTTAAATGAGTCCCTTGGTTCCGTCTCTCTGCTTCACACCACCTCATCTAGAGCTGTGGCATCTAGAGCTGCATTGGTTCAACTGTTGCCACCTGCGTTCATGTCTACACCTCAACATTGTCTTTGACAGCTCATTTGGGGTCTGTACCACTCGTCCTTCACCTTGCAAGGGTCAGAACCCAGACCCAGAACTCTGGCTCTTATTGCCAGAGCCTAAAATTGAACACCTAATTTGGATATACACTCACTGACCAAAATAACTCACTGAGAAGGATTTCTTGGAATCAAATTAAACTTTATATGTATGAATGTAATGATGATTATATGTAAGTGATTACAATATTAGAGTGAAAGGATACGTTTATTAGGGGAACACTGTACAGTTGAAAGGAGGCTCTAGTTACCCTGTTAGGCCCCCTCTAGCCCGGATACAAGATGAGATATGGTTGGGCATGGAGGCATACGGGTTCTGCATGGTATCCTGTGGCACATTTGCCCACAGATATTACAGCTGGGCCTGTAGATCCTCCACACTCTTAGGCTGCCAAAGTTTGCCTCCCAGCTGGTCCCATAAACACTCGATTGGCGATAAATCTGGTGACCGGGCACTTCTGTTTGCCATGTGCCCTCATGGAACCACTGCTCCCAGCACCTCCTAACAGCTAGATCAGAACTGCCCAGATGGCAGGCGATTCGTCGAAATGACCATCATGCTTCTGTCAGTCCAATGATTTGTCCCCTCTCAAAGTTGGTCAACTGGGCAAAACGTGAGGCATGTCTAGCAGTCAGCGAGCTCTTACCAAGAGATACACTACGCAAAAGTAGCCCCCGAGAGCCTTTTTGTAGAGCAGCATGGGCAGCAGTTTTAAGCCCTCTTGTGGTGAGAACCATGGTCCAATCACCCCATGCATGTAATCGTTTACTTATCTGCCTGAGACAGTGCGGTGGTGATGAGATGATTTACAGTCAGTCATGGTGGAGCAATAATAGTCATTAATCTTTATACATTTGGTCAGGTTCTTCTCAGAAAAGGTCTGTGACGAAGCCGCGACTGATCCAGAGGTCTTTGAGGAACTCGCTGTGAAAACCTACAGTGGGGCAAAAAGTATTTAGTCAGCTACTGATTGTGCAAGTTCTCCTACTTAGAAAGATGAGAGAGGTCTGTAATTTTCATCATAGGTACCCTTCAACTATGAGAGAAAAAATGAGAAACAAATCCAGGAAATCACATTGTAGGATTTTTAAAGAATTTAATTGTCAATCATGGTGTAAAATAATTATTTGGTCAATAAATTTGGTTCAACTCAATACTTTGTAACATAGCCTTTGTTGGCAATGACAGAGATCAAAACGTTTCCTGTAAGTCTTCACCAGGTTGGCACACACTGTAGCTGGTATTTTGGCCCATTTCTCCATGCAGATCTCCTCTAGAGCAGTGATGTTTTGGGGCAACACAGACTTTCAACTCCCTCCACAAATGTCCTATGGGGTTGAGGTCTGGAGACTGGCTAGGCCACTCCAGGACCTTGAAATGCTTTTTACGGAGCCACTCCTTCATTGCCCGAGCGGTGTGTTTGGGATCATTGTCATGCTGGATGACCCAGCCAAGTTCCATCTTCAATGCTCTCACTGATGGAAGGAGGTTTTGGCTTAAAATCTCACGATACATGGCTCCGTTCATTCTTCCCTTAAAACGGATCAGTCGTCCTGTCCCCTCTGCAGACAGACAACCCCATAGCATGATGTTTCCACCTCCATGCTTCACAGTAGGTATGGTGTTCTATGCAACACAGCATTCTTCTTTCTCCAAACACGACGAGTTGAGTTTTCACCAAAAGGTTTTATTTTGGTTTCATCTGACCATATGATTTTCTCCCAATCCTCTTCTGGATCATCCATATGCTCTCTGGCAAACTTCAGATGGGCCTGGACATGTACTGGCTTATGTACACGTCCAGTACATGTACATGTACGCCTGGCACTGCAGGATCCGAGTCCCCCTCGGCGTAGTGTGTTACTGATGGTAGCCTTTGTTACTTTGGTCCCAGCTCTCTGCAGGTCATTCATCAGGTTCCTCCGTGTAGTTCTGGGATTTTTGCTCACTGTTCTCATGATCATTTTGACCCCACGGGATGAGATCTTGCGGTGGGTTCCAGATTGAGGGAGATTATCAATGGTCTTGTATGTCTTACAATTGCTCCCACAGTTGATTTATTCACACCAACTTGCTTGCCTATTGTAGATTCACTCTTCCCAGCCTGGTGCAGGTCTACAATTTTCTTCCTGGTGTCCTTTGACGGCTCTTTAGTCTTGGCCATCATGGTTGAGTTTGGAGTCTGATTGTTTGAGGCTGTGGACAGGTGTCTTTTATACAGATAACGAGGTCAAACAGGTGCCTTTAATACAGGTAACGAGTGGAGGACAGAAGAGCTTCTTAAAGAAGAAGTTACAGGTCTGTGAGAGCCAGAAATCTTGCTTATTTGTGGCTGACCAAATACTTATTTTCCACCATGATTTACAATTAAATTCTTTAAAAATCCTGAAATGTGATTTCCTGGGTGTCTCTCATAGTTGAAGTGTACCAATGGTGAAAATTACAAACCTCTCTCATCTTTCTAAGTAGGAGAACTTGCACAATCAGTGGCTGACTAAATACTTTTTTGCCCCACTGTATGTAGATGCAACCTCAATTTCAAGATGTGAAAGATTAGAAGTTCCTCATAGTTTTACGACAAATGACGTGGGTCAAAAGTGGCATACGGGTTGCCTTACTTTCCGTAATAACCTCTTGATAGTTACTCCAGCTGTGGCTTTCTCGTTTAGTTTAGTTTATCTGACTTTTCCCTCTGTCCGGGAGAGGCTGTGAGCCAAATGCTACAGCAGGTCAGACAGCTGAACACCATTACATGGCCTTGGTGATAAGGGGATAAGGTTTATTGCTGACAGAAATGGAAATGTGGCGCATTTCTACACTTTTTACAAATACTAATGGTGTGTCATAGGCTAGCCGTACCAGGTAGTGCCTCCATCCTGTTGCTTTTCAGTCTGACGGGGTCAAGGCCAGTCCACACCCCTGCATTCCAGCGTGTGAATGAGGCTGTGTTCAAACGCCTGACTTTAATAATGACCTCCACCTTGAAGCAGAAGGTCTGCAGTCCATTGAGGAAATATCATATCCAGCAATCCAGTCGTGTTTGTACTGGTTTGTTAGTGATTAACCAGTGGAGATGGTTTCAGGGAATCCTATTTGTGTAGCAGACAGGTTTGGGACCTGCACAGGCATGGGTGTAAATGATTCATGTGGGCCAGAGTTCAGTGCACAACGCACACATGTGCACACACACGCCACGCTTAATGTGTTGCTCAGTGCAGAAATCTTGAGCGTGACGCTCAGTGAAAGAGAATGAGAGACAGACTGGGGGTGAGGGGAGGGAGGAGGGGAGGGAGGAGGAAAAGAAGGAGGCGATTGTTGGGGAGCTGCAGGAGCTGTTTATAAAAACCGGGACGGGGAAAGGGATCGTCGAGTACCACACAGATTGGCAAAGGCTTTCGCACCCCGTTGGTAAGTCTGATCCTATTGTTATGAAAAAGGAACAAAATTGTTGTGGCATAGGAGTATTAAGTGATAAAGTGTGAGGTTAAGAGAGAGAGAGGCTATTAAAGAAGTTATGGTATGGGTAAACACCTTTTACAAAGGTTTTGTTGATTTTCTAACTGAAAAGTCAAAGGTAGCTTTATTGTACGTGTCGTGCTTAAAGGCGAGGTCAGCACGTATTGACTCAGCATGTTTGGAATAGGACAAGTAAACAAAAAAGAGGGATTGTTCAATGTTCAAGAGTATATTGGTCAATGTTGTTCTATGACGAGATTTCAGCAAATAACACTAATGTTGTTGATTTTCTAGCTGAAAAGCCAAGCAAGTTATCATTACTGTACATGTTGTGCTTAAAGGTGAGGTCAGCACTTATTGACTCAGCACATTTGACCAGTACTAGCAAAAATGACAATCCAGGGTCAGTAAACAAAACAAACTGTGCGGATAAGCCGGAGAACCTATTTGTTCATTAATATTTTGTTGATTTTCTATAAACGTGGACAAGCTACAGAAAAGAGCACACAAACCGTGAATCCACCCTGAGAGGCGCCAAGCCTCGAGAACCTCTAGCAAGGCGGAACGTAGTGGAAAACATCGGGAACCGTCCTTCTAACTTAATGGTGGCGAAAAATGAATGAAACGTCGTAACGCAATGGGTGTTATTGCTTTGCAAGAGGCTCTCCAATATCAGCGCTTCTCGGGGTGGGTGCTGGATGTGTGTGATGGATGGCACGGACGAAGGGTGCCCAACATTACAGTTACAATGACGTATAGGAATATTTTGCCTGAAAATAAGGTGTGGAAGAGCCATTACCCTTGACAGTTATTTATATAAAAGTTTATTATATGTTATTTATTTATTTAGAGTTATCCTAAGTTTACCAGGTCCTGAGATGTTCCCCAAAAATGCTATTTTGGTTTCTTTATTGCATTGCCACTTAGTAGTAAATACCGACCTAGATAATTAAATTAAATTAAATTATCAGCCTGCTAATTTAATAAATTCACACACATTCATGATTAGTATTTAGCATATTTTTATTCATATCTTGTTGTTGTAGCAATGTAAAATAAGTGCACTGTGTGGCTCTGTGTAGAAGCTGTGCAGCTCTTCTGCCACAATAGCTCACAGTGTGTCAAAGTAAACACAGTGTTAGCAAAGTAAACATAGGATTTAAGAGAATTTTGCAAGCAATCCTGGCCTCCTTAAGTAACTGTTGTATAAGCACTTTATGTAATAGTGCCCAAAAATGTAATCTAATAACAACACAGGTGTGTGGGTAGTGTTAGAACATAGCTAAGACGATTGCTATTAGCAAACGGGCTAACCGCTAATGAGCTAGCCATCAAGTTAGCATGGCAAAGCTGTACCTTAAAAAGCATCAATTTAAGAAGGGGCAAAAAAGACAGTGTTTTAAATGTGACTTTTAGGCTGTGGTGATCTAAAAAAACGGTCTTTTTTATGGATATAATCACTATGATGTTTATGTTTTAAAAGAATGACTAGTAGGAAGTTTGATTAGCATCTTAATTAGTAATAGTGAGCATCTCTATGGCATCTGTATGGGTTTTTTTTATATATATATATATATATATATATATATATATATATATATATATATATATATATATAATATATATATATATATATAAAGAGAGAGAGAGAGCTTAAACCACTTTTAGAACTCATTTCATGCATAAAGATAGCAATAGCAGCTGCCATGGGCGCTAAACAAACGAACTCAACATTGTGAGCATGTTTAAGCTTACTCGTGCAATACGATCTTTTCCAAAAGCACTGGAATGAAGCAATTACTCTGCCCAAGGCTGCCTAATGAAAAGCAGCTGACCCACAGCAGCTGCGTTTTTTCCTTTCTTGCGTAACGCGGGCTAGTGTTTTGGATCTGGTTCTCCTACGCGCCTCGAAACACACGCTTGCTCTAAACTGTTTTGGTTGTCTCCCGTGTCTGGATTAAATGCTTATAGAAATTTTACATACAAGCGAAAAACAAGCTGTTTCGTGTAGCCAGCATCCCTAAAAATGCTTTTGTGAGCTAATGCAGCTTCGGACAGAGCGATTTTAGCATGGAGCAAAGTTGTGCTGAAGTCTCAACCAGTGAAAAGAAGGGTTTGCTGGAAATGAGCTTAATTGAGGCCATTATTAATTCGGTTATAATTATTTTTTTCCGCAGTAGAAACTGGGTGAATCCACAGTAAAGATAGTGGAATATTAACCAAAAAGGTTGAGGATTCATGTCGCAGCACTCAGGTGTTGGATTTTTAGCCCTGACTTGCTCGGAGGATGCCTAGACTGTACTGGTTGCTTTGATGATGTGTGCTAACAGCTCAAATGCTTGCTTGCAGCCATCATGGTGGCACTGATGCAATCCCCATCGCCTCCGTTGCTCTTTTCCATCCTCCTTCTCACCTCGTTGGTGTCATCGTCCCGGCACAACACCACCCGCCATCCCCGTCCGCGCATCTTTGGCGCCAGCGAAGACTACGGGGACTACTACAGCGAGGACCTGAGTCCGAGCACTTCCAAACCGGACGCCGCCGGCCCACCGTGCCGCTACGACCTATGCCAGGACCAGCAGGAGTCGTGCCACGAGTTGGCGCAAACCACGGGATGCTCCTGTCCCGGTACGAGCAACCAGTACGAACCACCGGACCCTCCTCACCTCCGAACTCTGTCATTCGAAGGCCCGTCCACGGTGGTGGTGCGCTGGTGCGCTCCGGCCTCCGTCGTCACACACTACCTCGTCCAGGTAGGAGCAGAGGGTCAGGACCAGGGGCGTCAGGCCGGAGAAAAACGCCGGATGATGGATCTTGGATATGTGGTGCCTGACACTGAAGTGTGTGTGCTGGCTGTGAACGGGGCGGGCGCCAGCGAAAGGGAGAGCCGCTCGTGTTCGCGGTTCAAGCCTCGCCCGGCAGAGACGGGGCTCATCTTGAAGCTAGGGCTCATCGCAGTGGCAGTGGCACTGCTGGTGCTGCTGGCGTTGGGGCTTCTGGTGTGGTGGTGTAGGAGGCGCCGGAAAAGCATGCGGACGGGAAACTGAGGAGCGTAGGTGGAAGGGTGAAGAACCTGACTGGACAGACTGAGTGTACAGAACACTTTAGTATGATTTCATGACTTTTTGGATACGTTACGTTTTTTTTTTAGTCGCCACTCAAGCATTTCAGCTCGAAAACAGAACTGTGCTTGCCTTTATTGCGCCAACCTTGCCCATTTTGCTCAGAGATGTACCCCCTCTTTCACTAACTGGATGCAGTTCGGTTTGCTGTTGAGTTCCTGGGGGTCCCTTGGCCAAAATGTCCCAAATTTGTGAAATGTCGTTTGAGTATCCTTCCTATCTATCGATGCTACACGTCACTTATACTGCACATGCCTCCGAGGTTCATCCAGCCAGGGGTGGAAATCCCGTGGGTAAAACAGAGGGTTGCCCAGCCCAGTATAGTCATTGTGAACATGACTATGACATTTAATTAATATATAGTAATTATATACTGATTGTAGACACAAAATCGTTTTTACGTATTGAAGGATTGCTTCCCTCCCTTCATAATGCGCACAGTGGTTTGGTCCAGTGCCTACATTCAACCGAACCCATACACATTTTTATTTTATAGTTACAGTTGATAAATTGTAAAGTGTTGTACATATTTAAGTTCTACATATGGTGCCATAATTGTCCATAGCTTGTTCTTAAAGACGACGACAGTAAGTCAATATTTCTGAAGAACATTTGCTTTGATTTGGCGTGTTTACTCCTTGAAGTATTCCTTCTGCTTTTAAAACTACTTAAAGCTCGAAATATGTTCTTGAAATTTAAGATAATGTAAGAGATTGGGCCGGTAACACGTATTTAATGACTACAGTGCAAATTCAGACTGAAACCATCTTAGGGATGCGTCTCAATTAAGATTCTGTTCTATGACGAACGCATAGTACTTAGAAAAACTACATCCATAGATAGTGTGCCATCTACAGGCCATTCCTGGTAGGTTCTAGCCCCAGATATACATTTAATAAATCCAGTCATTTTGATAGCGTCCCCCCTCACGAAAGAAATGTTATTGTTTACCACCCCCCTCTCTCCTTAGAGTTGAATTTGTGTGTCAAGGTTGAATTTGTGTATCATTGCATTGAACCGAACCCAGAAAGAACCGTTCGGCTGGTAGTTATTCTTGTTTAAGTGAGGTTACAGAAAAATACCGTGTTTCTTTTATTACCTTAAATCAGGATGGGGACATTTTAGGTCAATAATAAAGATAAAAACGTTTACACCGACACATTTTCATTTCAGCAAATTGAGTATGTGGCTGTGTGTTATGTTATTATATTCTGTTTTGGAGGTTTTATATAGCCTGTAAAGTATGACATTGTCTGGTATTCTGGAGAAGGCAAAGCAACTCGACGTACAATTCTCATTTTAATCGTGCATACTTTAAAAAAAAAAAAGTTTTACCCCCAGAGAGAATGAACTGATGAAATGGTGAAGCTAATTGTAATGAATGTTGGCGGCGTAGCAGCAGAGCGTCTCACCGTCTGAGAATGTGATTGAGAAACCGTCCAAACTGCTCTGACCATAACAAACGCTGCTGAGTGCGTTCAGTCCGGCCGTGGTTTTAGCCACACATCCACAATTTCATTACAAAAGCTTCGTGACTCAAACCAGTAACTGGAAAAGGCAGCGTCCTTATACGCGGTTGCAAGTAAAGTGGAAAGTTGTGATGAAAATGGCCTAATCAAACAGTACTGTCTTTGTTTATTGATTTATTTTTAGCAAAGTAACCTGACATATAGAGCTTGCTAGGTGGGATAAGCATGCAACAAAACTGCAATACCAAGTTAAATCAAAGAAAACTATTTTCTTTACACAAGAAAAACTAAATTAGAACAGAATGCGTTTTGATTGATACTATGCCATACAACGGATTAGTCAGTAGACAAATGTACTGTAGCTACTAATCCAAATTTTACATTGCACTACAATTTTCTGCTAACCTTTGGTGCACGTATACAATATTATGTAGCACAAATAGATGTAATATATTTATTTAGGTGCCTTGATGTGGAATGTCTTCTGAAACTCAGACAATTAGGCTTTTGAATGAAAGTAGAGTTGTGTTATACACCTTAATATACATCCTCCCTCTCTCTCTCTCTCTCTCTCTCTCTCTCTCTCTCGTGACTTTATATTCTCAATCAGTGATGCACACATTACACAAACACTCCAAGCTTGCCTATATTTTTTTACCTCTGACAAATGGCATTCTTCTGCAATCCAAAAACGTACACACAATAGCTTCACCCCTTCAAAAATACAGGTTATGCAATCTACAAATTAGAGCTCGAAAGCAGTACAAGTGCAGCGTAGGCTTAAGGAGTAACAAGGGTGTCTTCTTGGTAATGAACTGGCCAGCCCTGGCTGCACCCCAGTGTGATTTTCCGGGTGCTCTTTTTGCCAGTGTAATCACATTTCGGGTGTCTCACTCCACTTTTCAGTTTGCATATGACCACAGGGAAAGGGTTGGTGCTTTCGAACAGGTTTCCGTCCTTGGGTATGCCAGCTTTGTTGCACACAGCTTGGACTTGCGCCTGTGGGGCCAGTACAAAGGTGTTGACATCTTTGCAGCCGTTGTTATACTTGCTGATTTTCCTATCCCTGATCACGGTGTCACACTTATTCTCAGACATTCCCCTGAAAACGTGCTGCAGCAGGAAGTGCTCGTAGCATGGCTTCACTGTTGGAGGTTGGGCCTCAGCCGGCAGCATGGTGGAGGTGAGCGCCAAGAGCAAAGCGAGACCAAGGTGAGGCGTCATCGTGTCGTCTGTAGAGAGAGATGAGCTAATTAGTGTTTTCTTCTTATATATTTGCTACGTGATGGTATGTATACTGCATTATAGTGCGCAAACTGAAGAGTTAAACGAATGATAAGATTCAAAGTTACCTCAGAGATGGAATCTGTATGAGCTCAACGTTGTATGGATGTTCCTCCTGGACTTCCAAAGTGAATCTGTTTCCTCTTTTTCTCAGACTCAGTCTTGTATATGATTTTACGCCAGATTTAAGACATCCAGCTACTCTGGTTTGGGGCGTTTCCTTAGCGATATTTGGTAAATTAAAAATGATTATGTCTAATTTATAGGGGAGTGTTTTGGTGGAGACTTACATCTTGCATGAATCATGTTTATTTATATTCCTTCCTTGTTTCTTCTTTGTTAATCTAAACCTGTCCTGAGGTTCTTTTCAGTCCTCTGTTTAACCTCAGATTGGCATAAGGCTTATTAATTCTTGAAAAGGTCATAGCTTCCTTACATTCTTCACACTCCTCAGACCAGAACCTCTTAAGATTCTCTATTGGGAACTTTTCAGCTCACCCCACAGGTTTTAGATGATTCTGTTTTACCATTTTGTGGGTCATTGTTCCACTTTAAGATCCAACCATGGCCAAGGTTACATAATCATAGACCTCATGACAGTTACATGTAGATCACGTTGTTCTTTAGATCTAGACAATTGATGTTATTCATCTTCCGTTGTTCTTTTCCCACTGAGCCAAAAAAGGCCTTTTAGATGAAAGTTCTGAGTGTTTAGAAACACTGCATGGTTTACTTGGAGAATGCTATGAAACTTTCTTTGCACCAGGAAATGTTCTTTAATACTGTATAATGAATATTTATTCAAGAGTAATCCTAGTGTAGATCTTTGTGACATAAAACACACCTGCCTTTGCTTTGCACGTTGGTGTGATTAAGGTATGGAGACATAGTTACACCCGTGGCTACTTTTGTGGTCACACCCATTGTTTGTGTGTGTCTGGTTTGTTTGAGTTATTTTATACCAATTAGTCCAATTAGATCTTCTTCATTGTTATATGGGTGCTCTCCAGATGTAGCTTCTTAGGTAACCACACCTACAACCCAGCATGCACCAGGCACTGGAGGCCACTGCATGGTCCTGTGTGGCCACCTCAGTCTCTATGAGGGACCTAAAGATCGTTTCTAAGACTAAAATGGCTAAAACAATAACAATAGTGATAATCTATTATTATTATTATTATTATTATTATTACATGCTGAAACAATAAAAAAAAATCAAATAATATATACTTTTAGAATATGTGATTACTTGAAGTACATTTACAACATTATAAGGTAAGCATTTTGCAGTCCAACACAGTTTGGAATTAAAACATGTGTGGATCATGGAGTCAAATTCCCCAAAGTCATCCTGTTGCCAAAATGTTCCAAAACTTCATTCTCTGCAGCAGCAGTACTGATCCTAAGGGGTGCAAAAAGTGTCTGGTTTATTCTTAACGAATACGCATGCACATGAAAATGAGTAGGCTTTATTTTGGATATTTTTTATACACAACAGAAAATACTTCTCATAGAATTAAACAAGGGAAATGACTCAAGTCCAAAGACATCGTACATTTAAGAGCTTTCCGGTGGGCGTATTGATTGTACATGGTACACAGCTGTAGGATTTCACAATCACCCTTATATGTCACATCTGTACAACATCAGGGTTACAAAACAACAGTTAAACAATAAACATCTGTAGGGCTTTAACAATGTAATACACAGAAATACAAGTAACATTGTACATGTTCAGTTCGGCGTCAGCAAATAATTTTAGCGCCCCCTGGACAAATCAAGTCAAGTCAGAATGATTTCTATAGCGCTTTTTACAATGGAGCATTGTCTCAAAGCAGCTTTACAATTTTGAATTGTCTTCTAATATCTAGGGCCAAGGAAAAATTCCCTAAAGGTTATAAGGAAGAAACCTTGGGAGGACCAAGACTCAAAAAGGGACCCGACCTGCTGGGGTGGCTTAGATGATAAATGTATTATTAAACTTAGATTTATCTACTCAAATAAGTCTGTAGTGTGCCATGATATGTCACTTTCCAAAGAAGAAACATAGGCTACATATTTACTTACCCTGAAACGTTTTCCTACTGTTGGTGTTATTAGTTTCCAGTTATTATCGTTTCCAGTCTGATCTCTAATCTATGCGTTTTCGGTTTCATCTTTGCACGTGTTCAAAAGTGAAAAGAACTGCCTAGTAAACAGGTTGCCAGGTGTTTGGTTTTACCATAGATTTTGCTCTTAATTAATGAATCACATCTTGCAGAACAGTTTCTGTTTTAGATTAACCAGTAATGACGTCTTCCTCGTAATGAACCGGCCAACCCTGGTCACACGCCACCGTGATGTACCGCGTGCTCTTCACGCCACGGTACTCGCAGTTCGGGTGTCTTTCTCCCCTCCTTAGCTTGCAGGTGATCACGGAGAAAGCCACGGTGCTCTCGTACAGATCTCTGCTCCTGGGTCTCAGTTTGCCAGCGTCGGCGCACACCGCGTTCACCTGGTTTGTGTTGGCCTTTAGGAAGGTGTTCACCTCTTTGCACTTGTTGGAATTCCCGTCGCTGATCCTCCTGCGGCGGATCACGCTGGTGCACTCGTGCTCGTTCATCTTGTCGTAAACGTGCTGGTCCAGGAACTTCTTGTAGCGAGGCTTCACGGCTGCAGGCTGGGATTCGACCGGAGGGGCCAAGCAAAATAGCAAAAGCCAGAGAAGGGTGAAGCAGCGAAGGTCCATGATGGGTTCTCTGACCTGAATATGGACACAAATAATACTTATACATATATACAGTATATATAGAAGAAGAACTGACCAAGCACAAAGGGATTTTAGCCCTTGTCACTTCTTGCGCCTGTACAAACCTAAAACCAAGACGATCCCCAAGCATGACAAGATCTTGCTGAGGGCTGGTCCTATGTTTATGATTCATGTTACCAATAATATCCCTATTAATAGGCTACAGAAAAACTGCTCTTGCACTTAAAGGATTTAAAGATGATTTACCTCAAACGCAGCACCGTCGTTCCTTCCTGGACTCCAAACTCCAAAAATCTTGTGATGTCAAAAGAATTACGCTTCTTTTCCGTCCCCAAACGCAGCCTTTATATAAAACAAAACGCCCAACTCATCCCACTGTTAATGTATCAAGATTCATAAAAAACAATATCTCTAATGAGATCAGAAGTTGCCATACTTGGCGACGACTACTTAAACCTGCGTAAACCTGTCAGTAGGAGAACCTGTGCGAACTTGATGTGGCTTAGGAATTCGGGGGCCGTACGAGGGCACGGTGCAGAAAAGTCAACCTGTACCCTACACCGGGGTTTTAGCCGCAGAACCACGAGAGAGTAGGCTATAATTGGAAATAACTGTAACTCTAAAAGTATAGAAGTCCGTGTTTGATATTGCCGACCCTGAGCTCTTTGAAAATCTACGTTTGGGGTTTTTGGGAGGCACTTGGAACTGCGGCCAAAATAAAGTCAAACGGTGCGTTTAGCGATGAACTTTTCATAGTGAAGGTCGTCATCTCAAACTTCTCACGACCGTTCTTTATCACACACACTGCAGGCTGGCAGACAGATAACCAAACCTTGGAGGCTTTGCGATTCAAACAATGACAGTCGTACGCTTTATTTTGCAACTGAAGTGGAAAGGAATCGTGAAAATAATAAAAATAATCACACTCATCCAGTCAAAAAGGTTCCTTTGGCACTGTTACTGGGTCAAAATTGACAATAAAGAGATAAATATGAGAATCTGTTCAATAAGATCAGAAGTTGCCATGTTTGGCAATAGATCAGATTACATAAACGTATCAGCAGCAGAACCTGTGCAAACTTGCTGGGACCAAAGCAAATCGGTTTTGTTTTGATCTGGCAAGAGCTTAGGAATTTGGGGGCCATACTAGGGCTCAGGAAAGTCAACAGGTAGGCCAACACCAGGGGCGTTTCTAGACTAATGTTGTGTACAGAGAAGTTAGAGGGGCACAGCTGTCAGTCGAAATAAACACTGACCAGATTAGACAAAGTGATTTAACCCTAAAGTGGGCATTACTCTGGGTTGAATGAGAAATGAAGACCGAATTATCAAAATAAAGAATGTTTTTTTTTAATTGCATTAACTTTGTTTGTGCTACACTGATGTAACTGATGTTTTTCACCTTGGTGGTCTTTTGGTATTTTATACGGTTCTTGCTAGACAAAACATAGAGCCTTGAGCTGGCATTACCTCGTCTGCAGCTTGGTGGATTTTCTTTAAAGTATTTGAGGACGGCCATTAATTCGGGTAAATTACCGAAAGCAACCCGCTCTGACTGAAAGCGTTAGCCAAACAAACTTATGGAAAGATACTTGGGCATTATGGGAAATGCAGTGCCACACGATCAGTGCCCTCAGAAGATATTTCAATAAATAAAACTCCAACATGTGGGACCAACTTGATCAAGGACCCAAAAGAGGTGGGATTTGGGGGATGGAACCTTAACCTCTAAGCTACCACGGTCCCGCTAAAAGGAGAGACACAGGTGGATCAAGTAGATAATTATTAGTGTCCATTAGCTCAGGGTGGATTTGGCCCTGTAGCTACAGTTTCATTAGAGACCCTTTATGACTCAAACAAGGACTGGAACGGACGCTGTGCTCATATGCAGTCGTACGTTTTATTTGCAATTAAAGCAGAGAAGACAGCTTTTAGACAGCGTCTAGATGTACATAACAGACGATGGATTTCTGATTTATGTGAAGAAACAGTCGGTCGACATGTGACCTGAAAAAATAATCTGATTATGTGTCCAGACACGCCCATGAAGAAACAAATAGAACTTACGAGGTGGAAGAAGCTAGAAACAGCGTGCAGCTAACAAAGATCAGCTAAACATCTCCGTCGTAATGAACTGGCCAACCCTGGTCACAGGCCACCCTGATACGCCGAGTTCTAATTTGGCCAGCATACACACAGTTCGGGGGAACGTTATTGCCTTGCTGCCTGCAGGTGATCACAGGGAAAGGGTTGTTGCTCAAAAACAAATTTCCCCTGTCAGGTGTGCCAGCCCTGAGACACACTGCTATGACCTGGTTAGCGTTGTCCTTTACGAAGGTGTTCACGGGTTTGCACCTTCCCCCATCTGTGATCCCCCTATTCCTGATAACATTGGTGCACATGTTCTGTGTCATGGTACTGTGCACATGCTGGTTCAGGAATCTCTGGTAGCGATTCCAGATGTTTGCAGGCTGTGAATCGGCAGGAGGGGCCGAGCAAAACAGCAAAAGCCAGAGCAGGCTCAAGCAGCGAAGGTCCATGATGGATTCTTCAATCTTAAGAGGAACACAAACAGTTACACAAGAGAACTGCTGCAAAAAAATCTCTAAATGAAATAGTCTAATATGTAGAGCCAGCGCGTGGGACGATGCTTTAATGTATATCCGGGTACGTGCACGCGCACAAAATGCAAACACAGAGGGACTGAAGCAAAGAGCCTAATCACAAACTAAGCACCTCTATCTGGAGGGCTGGACCTATATTTTGATCATATTACCAATAATATGGCTATTGATACAAAAAAGATGATCTAAAAATGATTTACCTCAAAGCTGAACAGGACTCCGAACTCAAACAGAAACTCGTCTTTCAGATGGATTAGTACAGATGAGCTCCTGCTTCTTTTCCGTCGCCAAAGTCAACCTTACAGAAAACAAGACGCTCCGCTCATCCAATCAAAAGGCTCCCTTAGCACCGAGATTAAGATAACAAGCAGATAAACACGAGAGTCTCTCAAATAAGATCAGAAGTTGTCATGTTTGGCAAGAGCTCGTACGACTGGTTAGACCTGCATAACATATCAGCAGGGGAACCTGTGCAAATTTGACGGGGCCGAAGCAAATCGGTTGTGTTTTGATGTGGCAAGAGCTTAGGAATCTGGGGGCCGTATGAGGGCACGGCTCAGGAAAGTAAACAGCAGGGGTGAGACTCGAGGTTGGTGGCTTGTCGAGGTAAAGTGCATGGAAGGAAATCCGTCCTCCCAACACAAGTGGCGAGAGAGGAGTTTGGTGAGAAGTGGGGTGAGATAACGAGGTTAGATTGTATTTGGGGATGTCCATTAAGCCAAGCTAAAAACTGAAATCCCTTCCAGTCTTTCTTTGAGGAACATTGTTTTTAAACATTTCACTCATTTTCTCACACATTTGGTGATAAACTGGAGATCCTCTGCCCATCTTTACTCCTCAAGGACTCCTTTCATGTATGGTGCTTTTGTTCCAAATCAGGACGATACTGTATATAATCTGCCCAAGAATAGATCTTGGTCCTCCCAAGGTTTTTCTTATAATATTTAGTGAGTTTTTCCATTAGTCTGTCGCCCGAGGCATGCTCAGTTGGGGCTGTAGGACTAGACGATGGACTGCTGGACCCTTGATTGATCCCCAGTTCCTTGGACTGTACCTTATGTAAGATCGCGTCAGGTTGTAAGTCGCTCTGGATAAGATCATTTACTTAGTGATGTAAATGTACCTTGTGTACCTCTGTCTGGCTAAAACTAGGAACAGTTCATCAGAAACCAGCATGTGATGTTAGTTTAAATATACATTCTGCTTTAGCCTCTAAATTGTATTTGAAGTGGCAAGAACGTTTTGTGAATTAGGTGGCTGTAAATCAAGTCAACAGGTGCGCCCCTGCAAAACAAACCACAGGAAAGAAAAAAACTGGCGTGACATTGGGTCACCAAGACACTTTGTCCAGCAAGACGTGCATCAGATGGTTTGGTGATGAAGCTCGGTGATTAAGAATTCCCTTTTTCAAAAATAAAATATTCTCTTAAATGTTTTAGCACAGAAGTAACACCACAGCAGCAGCTCATTACTCATTACTATCTTATAACCTAACCTATAGTTTTATATTCTTAATTTTATTATACTCTTCAGCAAATTGGGGTCATTGGGGTCATTGTTGTCTCCTTTTTCGTTTCAAAATTCTCCACACACTCTCTATCAGGGACAGGTCAGGACTGCAGACGGGCCAGCCCAGTACCCGTACCCTCTTCTTCCACAGCCAGTTTGTAATGTGTGCAGCATGTGGTTTTGGATTGTTTTTGTTGAGAAATGCACGCCCCTGATAAAGATGTCATCTTGAAGGCAGATTATGTTGCTCTAAAATCTCAGTGTATAAACTCGATGAGCTTTTTATAGTGAAAGTCAAACCAAGAAAAACAAGCCAAACTTCTCCCAAACCTGCTTCACACTATTAACAGTCAACCTGACTGCAAACCCACCCACATCTGCCGTTCAGCACCCCATAATGAAAATGTTACAGAGGCTGTGTGACTCAAACAATGACTGGAAAACACAGAGTGCTTATATGCAGTCGTATTTTTTATTTGCAATTAAAGTGGAAAGGGAATCATGAAACAAAGAAAATAATCAATCTCTTTCTTTAGCATTTTAAGAACACGCAGTGTGCAGCTAACAAAGCACAGCTAAACTTAAATGTCAACGATACCTTTGTCGTAATGGGACCGGCAAACTCGCCTTCACATGCCACAATGATCTTCCGCGTGTCCTTTACACCTCTATATTCGCATTTCGGGTGTCTTTCTCCGCTTTTCAGTGTGCAGGTGACCACGGAGAAAGGCTGGGTGCTTTCATACAAATCTCTGTTCTCAAGTTTGTGTGAACCACCCTTCTCACACACTGCTTTGAGCGTTTTTTTGGGGCCTTTTACAAAGGTGTTCTTCGTTTTGCAGTTGTTGGTGTCCCCGTCGCTGATCCCTCTCTCTCTGATCACTTTGTCGCAAATGTGCTCGTTCATGTCCGGGTTATAGTGCTGCTTCAGGAATTTCTCATAGCGAGGATTCCTGTCAGAATCAGCGGGAGGGGCTGAGCACAGAAGCACAAGCCAGAGCAGGCAGAAGCAGCGAAGGTCCATGATGGATTCTCTGATCTAAAGCGAGACACAAATGGTCTGATATATACAGGAGAACTGACCAAGTACTGGTGAAGAAATTACTAGAAAGGAAGGATTTCAGTCCTTGTCACTTCTTACATCAGCCACAGGTACCTAAGATCAAGACGATCCTCAAGCATGAGAAGAGTTTTTGTAGAACTGGTCTTATATTTATTGCTTGTATTACCAGTAACACGGGTATTAATACAAAAAAAGATAATTTACCTCAAAGCAGAAGGTTGGACAGTTGTTCCTTATTGGACTCTGAACTCAAACAGCTGAAATCTTCCTTCAGTGGAGTACAGATGAGCTCCTGCTTCTTTTCCGTCCCCAAACTCCGCCTTATATTCCATTTCATGGCAAAACAAGACGCCCCAGTCATCCAATCAAAAGGTTCCATTAGCTCTGTTATCTTAAGAAGATTAATAGTAATCAGATAAACATGAGAGTCTCTCCAATAAGATCAGAAGTTACCATATTTGGCGAGAGATCGTACGACTGGTTAGACCTGCATAAACGTATCAGCAGGGGAACCTGTGCAAACTTGACGGGGCCAAAAAAAGTCAGTTGTGTTGTGATGTGGGAACTTCTTAGGAATCTGGGGACCATACGAGGGCACGGCTCAGGAAAGTCAGCAGGTAGGTCAACAGCAGGGGTGAGACTTAAGGTTGGTGGCTTGTTGAGGTAAAGTGCATGGATGGAAATCCGTCCTGCCATCACAGGTGGGATGAGTTTGGCGAAACGTGGGGTGAGATAATGAGATTGTGTTTGGGGATGTCCTTTAATCCAGTCTAAAAACTGAAATCGGGGAAATTTAGGGAATTTTTCCATGACACTTTGTTAATAAACATCTTTTCCTGCATTTCAGGCCTGCAACTCATTCCAAAAAAAGTTGGGATGGGACAGTTTATGGCTGGTAATGAGATAAAAAAAAAAAAAAGACGATAATTATGAGTTGATTTCAGACAGGTGATTATAATCATGATCATGATTTGGTACAAAAGCAGCAACAACAGAAGGCTGAGTCCTTGAGGAGTAAAGATAGGCAGAGCATCTCCAGTTTATCAACAAATGTGTAAGAAAATTATTGAAATGTTTAAAAACAATATTTTTAACATTATCAACACTCAAGCGAACACTGCGTTTTTTTATATTTGCATTTTCCATACCATCCCAAGTTTTGTCCCATTTGGGGTTGTAGATAATTATTAGTAGGTTCTATGCATTAGCTCAGGGTGAATTTAGCCCTGGAGCCACAGTTCCATTAGAGACCTGTTATGACTCAAACAGTGAGTGGAACAAACAGCGTGCTCATATGCAGTCGTTTGTTTTATTTGCAATTAAAGCAGAAAGGAATTGTGAAACAGAAAAGCCATAATCAAACAGTACTTTTCTTTTGTTTGTTTTTTTAAGGATAGATTCTAGACAGCATCTAGATTCACATAACAGACGATGGGTTTCTGATTAATGTGAAGAAGCAGTCGATCGACAGGTGACCTGAAAAAATGATCTGACTGTTAAGTGTCCAAACACGACCATGAAGAAACAAATAGACCTTATGAGGTGGAAGAAGCTAGAAACAGCGTGCAGCTAACAAAGATCAGCTAAACATCACCGCTGTGCTGAACCGGGAAACCCTGGTTACAGGCCACGTTGATACGGCGAGTCTTAGATTCACCAACATACTCACAGTTTGGGTGAACGTTATCGCCTAGCTGCCTGCAGGTGATCACAGGGAAATGTTTGATGCTCAAAATCAAATTTCCCCTGACAGGTGTGCCACCACCGAGACACACTGCTCTGACCTGGGCAGGGTTGTCCTTTACGAAGGTGTTTACAGGTTTGCAGCGTCCGGTTTGCTCATTGCTGATGTTCCTATCCTGGATCACATCTTTGCACATTCTCTCTGTCATGGATCTGTGAACATGCTCGTTCAGGAATTTCAGGCCGCGATGAAGGTTGACTTCAGGCTGCGAATCTGCAGGAGGGGCCAAGCAACATAGCAAAAGCAAGAGCAGGCTGACGTAGCGAAGGTCCATGATGGGTTATCTGATCTGAAGAGGAACACAAACAATTACACAGAACTGCTGCAAAAAATCTCTAAATTAAATTGTCAAATATATACAGCCGGCACATGGAACGATGCTTTAATGGAATATACGTGTACAAAACACAAACCCAGAGGGACTGAAGAATCTATTGATCAATTCATCTATATTCCTCCCAAAATATTAACGGTACATAACTGTTTTTTAGTTAATTGTAATCCACTATTTGAACCTTGTTTGGCTATGCTGTATCCTTAATGCTAAGAGAAGCGTCAGCAAATGTTAGTGAAGAAATGACATGTTTGTCCACTGAGCTTAAGCAACGCACTGATTTTAGTCCTGGTCATTTCTTATATCGTCTTGCACCTGTTTGTACCTAAAACCAAGGCAAACCTCAAGTATGAGAAGAGCTTTTAGAGAATCGGTCCTATATTTATTGCTCATATTACCAGTAACATGGGTATTAATACAATGATTTACCTCAAAGCAGATGGTTGGACAGTTGTTCCTTCCTGGACTTCCTGTTCCTTCAGGTGGAGTACAGATGAGCTTCTGCTTCTTTTCCATCCCCAAACTCAGCCTTATATTCCATTTCATGGCAAAACAAGATGCCCCAGTCATCCAATCAGAAGGCTCCATTACCTCTGTTAGCTTATGAAGATTACCATGTTTCGTGAGAGATCGTAAGACCAGATAGCAGGTTCGGCCAAGCAGGTTGTATTTGGTATTGTGGAAAGAACCTTTTGTGAATTTGGTCGCCACATGAGGGCACATCTCCAAAAAGTCAGCAGGTACGGCCATGCAAAACAAACAACAGGGAAGAAAACACTGGTGTGACAATGGGTCACCAAGACACTTCGTACAGCAAGTTGTGCATCAGATGCTCTGTGATTAAGAATTTCCTCTCTCAAAAATAAAAATATTCTATAATGTTTTGGCACAGAAGTAACACCACAGCAGCAGCCCATTGCTGACTATCATTATCTTATAACCTATAGTTATATGTTCTTAATTGCATTATACTCGTCATCATATGGTATATACAACCAAAATTTGCAATCTGAAAAAAATGTGGGTGTTTCTAACATTTCCTTTGACTTTTATTTCATAACAGACAGTCTGAACCTGAGATATTTCAGGATCTTTTTCTGGTCAACTTCATTTGATTTGTTAATAAACATCCATTCCTGCATTTCAGGCCTGCAACACATTCCAAATAAGTGATTTAGACTTTCAGGTGTTATTTTGTTCCATTCTTCCTGCAAACACGGCTTAAATTGTGTAACAATATGGGGTCATTGTTTGTCTCATTTCTCGTTTCAAAATTCTCCACACATTCTCTATCAGGGACAGGTCAGCACTGCAGACGGGCCAGCCAAGGACGTCCCTGATAAAGATGTCGTCTTAAAGGCAGCTTATGTTGCTCTAAAATCTCAGGGTACTTTTCTGCATTAATGCTGCATCACAGAAGTGTAAAGGGTCCTGACCCGACCCCATACCATGACAGAGCCTGGCTTTTGGACTTGTTGCTCATAACAGTCTGGATGGTCCTTTCTTAGTCTTTGGTCCAAAAAAGATCTGTTATACTGATGGGTCTGAGCTCAGTCCCTGTGTCCACTGTATGATGGTCCATCCCAGATCCTCCGAGCCCAGAGAGTCGACCCGCTTTTAGGCATGGTTATAACATAAGGCTTCTATTTAGCACAGTAACGTTTTAAGTGGCATTTGTGAATGTAACTCTGTATTGTAGAGCTTGATAAAGGTTTGATAAAGTAATCTCCTGTCCATGTGGTTCTATCAGCTATTGGTGAATGACGGTTCTTGATGCAGTGCTGTCTGAGGGAGCGGAGATCACCCCTCTTCAGTTTAGGCTTGTGCCTTTAGTCTTTACGCACTGAAATTCCTTCAGATTCCTTGAATCGTTTAATGATATTATGCACTGTAGATGGAGAAATATGGAAATCCCTTTGTTTAAAAATTGTTTTCAAAGATTTCAATCATTTTCTTACACTTCTGGTGATAAACTGGAGATCCTCTGATCATGTTTACTCCTCAAAGCCTTGGGCTTTCCTGGATGCTGCTTTTGTACCAAATAATGATTATAATCACCCATTTCAAATCACATCATTATTTAGTTTTTACCTCATTACTAGCTCTACTGTACATTTCCCCGTCCCATTTTTTTTTTAAATATGTTGCAGGCCTGAAATTCAGGAATGGATGCTTATTAACAAATTTAATTAAGTTGACCACAAAAAATATGAAATATCTCAGGTTCAGACTGTCTGCAATGAAACTTAAGTCCAAGGAAATGTAAGGAGCACTGAATGTATTTTCATTTGCATTTTCCATACCATCACAACTTTGTTCTGATTTGGAGTTGGAATGACATTCTCTTAAATGTTTTGGCACAGAACATAAAGCCATAGAGCCAGTTTTATTTGTTTATATTTTGCTTCAGATTATCGAAACTATTACTATAAACTTATTTAATTAGGTAATTTAATTGATGTCTTACATATAAATTTGGGGCTACCTAAGGAGGTTTGGGTCCCTTTTTGAGTCTTGGTCCTCCCAAAGTTTCCTTCTTATAACACTTGGGGAGTTTTTCCTTGCCACTGCCACCCTAGGATTGCTCAGTTAGGGCTGTGGACCTAGATAGTTTTGAAGCTGCTTTGAGACAATGGTCCGTTACAAAAATTGTGACCCTCAGTTCCTTGGACTGTACCTTATGTAAGATCGTGTCAGATGGTAAGTCGCTCTGGATAAGATCATTTACTTAGTGATGTACATGTACCTTGTGGTTCTCTTTGTTTGGTTCAAACTAGGAACAGTATGTGATGTTAGTTTAAACATTCATTCTGCTTTAGCCAAGTACATTGTATTTGAAGTAGCGAGAACTTCTTCGGAAGTTAGGCACCATATGAGGACATGGATAAAAAAAAAGGTACGCCTGTGCAAAACATTCTGGTATGAAAGTGGGTCAACAAGATACTTTTGTCGAGTAAGACCGGATCAAATGCTCTGGCGTCTCTTCAAGGTTCAATTTCCTTGTTTTCTTTAAATCTGTTCTCTCTCTTCATTTGTTTATATTTTCTTTCTGTTTAATTAAACTGTTAAACTTATTCATTAGGTAACTTAGTTTAGTTCTTACATGTACAGTGGTGCTTGAAACTTTGTGAACCCTTTCCATATTTTGAACATTTTCTATATTTCTGCATATGACCTAAAACATCATCAGATTTTCTCACAAGTCCTGAAAGTAGATAAAGAAAACCCAGTTACACAAATGAGATACAAATATTATACTTGATCATTTATTTATTGAGTTATGAAGTTATGACGTTATATCACCACACGTCCAATTCAGCCATGTAAAAATTGAGCATTTGTCTATATTATTATATTATTATATTCTGTTTTAGATGTTTAATAGGACATTGTCTGTTACAGCAGCTTTCCTGTTATGGCAAAGGAACTCCATGCACTATTCTCATTTTAATCATCTTAAAAATGTTTTACCCCAGAGAGAATGAACTGATGAAATGGTGAAGCTAATTGTAATGAATGTTGGCGGCGGGGCAGCAGAGCGTCTCACCGTCTGAGAATGTGATTGAGAAACCGTCCAAACTTCTCTGCCCATTGAGTGCGTTCAGTCCGGCCGTGGTTTTAGCCACACATCCACAATTTCATTACAAAGTCTTAGTGACTCAAAACAATAACTGGAAAAGGCAGCGTCCTTATACGCGGTTGTACATTTTACTTCTAATTAAAGTGGAAAATTATGATGAAAATGGCCTAATCAAATCAGTTCCTTCCAGCTTTTTTTAGTGTTTTAATGGCGGATTTCATACAACGAGTAGATGGGCATAACGGGCGATGGGTGCTTTTTGATTTATGTGAGTAAGTAGTAAACTACAATACTTTAAGTACAGTTAAACATTTACAAGTTAAACATTTTACACAGTTTACTCAACACGGTTTGAAAAGAAAACATGTGGCTCATGGACTCGAATGCCATCACTCAGTCACCCTGTTGCCAAAATGTTTCCAAACTTTATTCTCCACAGCAGTAGCACTAATCCTGAAGGATACAAAAAGGGCCTGGTTTATTTTTATCAAATACACATGCACATGCACATAAAAATGGTGTATTTTGAGGTATTTTATATACCCAAAATACTTCTCATAGAATTAAACAAGGAAAATGACTCAACTCCAAAGACATCAAACATTTAAGAGCTTTCCGGTGGGCGTATTGATGGTACATGGTACACAGCTGTAGGATTTCACAGTCACCCTTATGTGTCACATCTGTACAAAATCCGGGTTACACAGAATACACAGAAATACAAGTAACATTGTACATGTTCAGTTAGGTGTCATGCAATAGTTTTGGCTCCCCCTGAACAAATACCATGATAATACGAAACATAGATATAACAGAGATATGCAAATTTCAATTTTCAATTTTCAAACTTGCCCAGTGCAAACATTCTCCTGCTGGTGGTGTTGTTAGTTGCAGAAATGTGTCGTTTCCAATCTGATCTCTAATGCATTTTTTGTTTTAGAAAGCTTAAAAGCTCTTTTCTAAGCTTAAAAGTGAGAAAAAGGCAGAAGATTAAGCACACATTTAGCTCTAACTTTTTGAAATTTTATTGAAATATTAAGCCAATCACATCTTGCAGCCAGTTCTTTTTCAACGATCTGGCCACAACCCTGGTCACATCTCAGCGTGATGAACCGCGTGTCCTTTACACCCGTGTCCTCGCTGTTCGGGTGTCTTTCTCCGCTTTGTAGCTCGCAGATTATCTGCTCGCAAATCTCTGCTCTCAGGTACGACTCTGCCACCCTTATCACACATTGCTTGGAGCAGGGTTTTGGTGGCTGCTACGAAGGTGTTCTTCTCTTTGCACTGGTTGGTGCCCCGACGCTGATCCCCTCTTTTTGATCTCGTTAGTGCACTTGGCCACGTTCATGTCCTGGTCATAGTGCTGCTTCAGGAACATCTCGTAGCGAGGATTCCTGTCTTTAGGCACAGGAGACCTGACCAGGTATTAGTGAAGAAATTACTAGAAAGAAAGGATTTCAGTCCTTGTCACTTCTTACATCAGCCACAGGTACCTAATATCAAGACAGTCTCCAAACCTGAGAAGAGTTTGGTCCCCATACTCAGCCTTGTATTCCATTTATGGGAAAACAGGTCATCCAATCAGAAGGCTCCCTTACCTCTGCTATCTTATGAAGATTGGTAGCAAACATGAGGATATCTTCAGTAAGATCAGAAGTCACCATATTTGAGATCGTAAAACCAGATAGAAGGGTTTGGCCAAGTATTTCTGTGAAAATAACTTCTGGGAATTTGGGCGCCACAAGAGGGCACTTTCTTTCTGAGAAACAATAACGTTCTCTAAAAAGTTTCGGCACAGACTTAACGCCATGAAAGCAACTCCTAACAGAATATCGTTCTCTTATGCTCTGAAGCTTTATCATTTGTTTTTTATTATGTTCGTCATCATATTTTATTCTCTTAAGTTTATTATAATCGATACAGTATTGGATTTTCTTGAAATAGGTTATCTTGTTTCATTTTTATATTTAGCTTTTGTTTAGACTCATTACTTAGGTAACTCAGGTTAATTCTTACATACTGTATATCATCTGCCTTGCCCAAGGATACATCTGGGTCCTCCCAAGGTTTTTCCTTATAATATTTAGGGAGTTTTTCCATTACACTGTCGCCCTGGGCATGCTCAGTTGGGGCTGTAGGACTAGACGATGGACTGCTGGACCCTTGAGTGACCCTCAGTTCCTTGGACTGTACCTTATGTAAGATCGTGTCAGATGGTAAGTCGCTCTGGATAAGATCATTTACTTAGTGATGTAAATGTACCTTGTGTACCTCTGTCCGGCTAAAACTAGGAACAGTTAATTAGAAACTAGCATGTGATGTTAGTTTAAATATACATTCTGCTTTAGCCTCTAAATTGTATTTGAAGTGGCAAGAACTTTTTGTGAATTAGGTGGCTGTAAATCAAGTCAACAGGTGCGCCCCTGCAAAACAAACTACAGGAAAGAAAACACGAAGACACTTTGTACAGCAAGTTGTGCTCAGATGGTCTGGTGATGATGCTCGGTGATTAAGAATTTCCTTTTTCAAAAATAAAATATTCTTTTAAATGTTTTAGCACAGAAGTAACACCACAGCAGCAGCTCATTACTCATTACTATCTTATAACCTAACCTATAGTTTTATATTCTTAATTTTATTATACTCTTCAGCAAATTGGGGTCATTGGGGTCATTGTTGTCTCCTTTTTCGTTTCAAAATTCTCCACACACTCTCTATCAGGGACAGGTCAGGACTGCAGACGGGCCAGCCCAGTACCCGTACCCTCTTCTTCCACAGCCAGTTTGTAATGTGTGCAGCATGTGGTTTTGGATTGTTTTTGTTGAGAAATGCATGGACGTCCCTGATAAAGATGTGGTTTTGAAGGCAGATTATGTTGCTCTAAAATCTCAGTGTATAAACTCGATGAACTTTTTATAGTGAAAGTCAAACCAAGAAAAACAAGCCAAACTTCTCCCAAACCTGCTTCACACTATTAACAGTCAACCTGACTGCAAACCCACCCACATCTGCCGTTCAGCACCCCATAATGAAAATGTTACAGAGGCTGTGTGACTCAAACAATGACTGGAAAACACAGAGTGCTTATATGCAGTTGTATTGTTTATTTGCAATTAAAGTGGAAAGGAATCATGAACAAAGAAATAATCAATCTCTTTTTTTAGCATTTTAAGAACACAGACTGCAGTGTGCAGCTAACAAAGCACAGCTAACTTAAATGTCAACGATACCTTTGTCGTAATGGACCGGCAACTCGCCTTCACATGCCACAATGATCTTCCGCATGTCCTTTACACCTCTATATTCGCATTTCGGATGTCTTTCTCCGCTTTTCAGTGTGCAGGTGACCACGGAGAAAGGCTGGGTGCTTTCATACAAATCTCTGTTCTCAAGTTTGTGTGAACCACCCTTCTCACACACTGCTTTGAGCGTTTTTTTGGGGCCTTTTACGAAGGTGTTCTTCGTTTTGCAGTTGTTGGTGTCCCCGTCGCTGATCCCTCTCTCTCTGATCACTTTGTCGCAAATGTGCTCGTTCATGTCCGGGTTATAGTGCTGCTTCAGGAATTTCTCATAGCGAGGATTCCTGTCAGAATCAGCGGGAGGGGCTGAGCACAGAAGCACAAGCCAGAGCAGGCAGAAGCAGCGAAGGTCCATGATGGATTCTCTGATCTAAAGCGAGACACAAACAATAGTCTGATATATACAGGAGAACTGACCAAGTACTGGTGAAGAAATTACTAGAAAGGAAGGATTTCAGTCCTTGACACTTCTTACATCAGCCACAGGTACCTAAGATCAAGACGATCCTCAAGCATGAGAAGAGCTTTTGTAGAACTGGTCTTATATTTATTGCTTGTATTACCAGTAACACGGGTATTAATACAAAAACAGATAATTTACCTCAAAGCAGAAGGTTGGACAGTTGTACCTTCCCGGACTCTGAACTCAAACAGCCGAAAATCTTCCTTCAGTGGAGTACAGATGAGCTCCTGCTTCTTTTCCGTCCCCAAACTCAGCCTTATATTCCATTTCATGGCAAAACAAGACGCCCCAGTCATCCAATCAAAAGGCTCCATTAGCTCTGTTATCTTATGAAGATTTATAGTACCGGTAAGCAGATAAACATGAGAATATCTCCAGTAAGATCAGAAGTCACCATATTTGAGATCCATATAGAAAAAAACCATATAGAAGGGTTCGACCAAGTAGGTTTCTGTAGAAATAGCTTTTTGGGAATTTGGGTGACACACGAGGGCACAGCTGAAAACAGCCAACAGATACAGCAGTGCAAAACAAATACACTCGAGGACAGAAAAGCATTGGCGTGCGAGCGGGTCAAGAAGATACTTTTTACAGTAAGTCGTGCTCTGGCGTCCCTGTGAGGTTTCACTTCCTTTTTTAAAAACAGTTAAATTCTCTAAAACGTTTCGTCATAGATGTAACTCCATGGAAGCGACTCCTAACAGAATATCATTGTCTTATGATCTATAGCTTTATCTTTTCTTTTTTATTATGCTCATCATCATATTGTATTCTCCTTAGCTTATTGTAATGGATACTTTTTTTTAAATCCCGTTTTGTTTTATATTTAGCTTCTGTTTATTTTAATTATTACTATAAAGTCATTAGTTAGATATCTTAGTTTCGTTCTTATAACATCTAAGCCACCCAAGGAGGTCGGATCCCTTTTTTAGTCTTGGTCATCCCAAGGTTTCTTCCTTATAACATTTAGGGAGTTTTTCCTTGCCACTGTTGCCCTAAGCTTGCTCAGTTAGGACTGTAGGTGTAGACAATGCTGTAAATAAATAAATAAATAAAAATGCTATAGAAATAAATTGGACATGACGTGACTTGACTATCATGCTAAAACGATCGGTCTAAGATGGTTCCTTCTGGTAATGTGTGAAAAAAACTAAATGATGTGATTTGAAACGGGTCATTACAATCATGAAACAATGTTCCTCAAAGAAAGACTGGAAGGAATTTCCATATTTCAGTCCTAACCTTTTCTGTTTTTTGTCTTGTTGATAAATGCATGGATGTTCCTGATAAAGATCTCGTCCTGAAGGCAGCTTATGTTGCTCTAAAATCTCAGTGTACGTTTCTGCATTAATCTTGCATCACAGAAGTGGAAATTACCTTTACCAAGGGCTCTGACCCGACCCCATACCATGACAGAGCCTGGCTTTTGGACTTTTTCTATTTGTCTTTGGTCCGGAGCACACGGCGTCCATTTCTTCCAAAAAAAATCTGTTATACTGATGGGTCTGAGTACAATCTCCGTTTCCACTGGGTGATGGTCCATCCCAGATGCCTCAGAGCCCAGAGAAGCCGACGTCGCTTCTGAACATGGTTATAACATGAGGCTTCTTTTTTTGCACAGTAACATTTCAAGTGGTATTTGTGAATGTAACTGTACTGTAGAGCTTGATAAAGGATAGATAAAGTAATTCCTTGTCCATGTGGTTCAATCAGCTCTTGATGAATGATAGTTCTTGATGCAGTGCCGTCTGAGGGAGGGAAGATCACCCCTCTTCGGTTTAGGTTTGTGCCCTTACGCTTTACTCACTGAAATTCCTCCAGATTCCTTGAATCGTTTAATTGTTAATTGTTTAAAGAGATATATAAATCCCTTCTAGTCTTTGAGGAACATTGTTTTTAAACATTTCAATCATTTTCTTACACAGACAGTGTAAGATAAACTGGAGATGCTCTGTCCATCTTTGCAGCTCAAGAACTCAATGTTTTGTGAGTACTGTTTTTGTACCAAATCATGATTATGATTACAATCACCTGTTTGAAATCACATCATTATTTAGATTTTTCATTCACTACTAGCTCTAAATAACCCCCGTCCCAACTTTTTTTGGAATGTATTGCAGGCCTGAAATGCAGGAATGGATGTTTAATAACAAATGAAGTGAAGTTACCCAGAAAGAAAAAGCATAAAATATCTCAGGTTCAGACTGTCTGTTATGAAATAAAAGTCAAAGGAAATGGACGAAACACTGCATATATTTTATAATTTGCATATTCCACAAAGTCCCAACCTGTTCTGATTTGGCCCCGATGTTTCTTCAGTAGGGTCGTTGGGTCTGTGCTGGTGGAATAGTTTAGGTACTGAACTACCAGAAGATAAAGTCCAAACTGCTATGATGCCAGTGCTGGAACCTTGAGCGACCCTCAGTTCCTTGGACTGTACCTCATGTAAGATTGTGTCAGATGGTAAGTAGCTCTGGATAAGACCATTTACTTAGTGATGTAAATGTACCTTGTGATTTTCTCTGTCCGGTTCAAACTAGATATAGTTAATCAGTAACCAGCATGTGATGTTAGTTTAAATATACATTGAGCTTTGTGGTAAAAACTTCCTGGGAATTAGGGGGCCATAAAAAAAGTCAACAGGTACACCTGTGTAAAACAAATTACAGGGAAGAACACTGACGTGACAATGGGTCACCAAAACAGTCTGTAGAGTAATTTGTGCATCAGATGCTCTGTGATTAAGAATATCCTTTCTCAAAAATAAAAATATTCTGTTAAAGGTTTTGGCACAGAAGTAACACCATAGTAGCAACTATATTCTTAAATATATTATACTCTTTATCATATTGCATTTTCCTAAATTTACAACCTGAATGAGAAAAAGTTGGTATGGCATGGAAAGTGCAAATAAAAAATTATTATAATAATTATTATAATTGATACATTATTGTATTTTCTTGAATTAGGTTATCTCATTTAATTTTTAAATTTTGCTTTTGTTTACACTTATTAATTAGGTAACTCAGGTTAATACTTACATACTGTATATCGTCTGCCTTGCCCAAGGATAGATCTGGGTCCTCCCAAGGTTTTCGTTATAATATTTAGGGAGTTTTTCCATGACACTGTCGCCATAAGCATGTTCAGTTGGGGCTGTAGGACTAGACAATGGACTGCTGGACCCTTGAGTGACCCTCAGTTCCTTGGACTGTACCTTATGTAAGATCGTGTCAGATGGTAAGTCACTCTGGATAAGATTTACTTAGGGATGTAAATGTACCTTGTGATTTTTTCTGTCCGGCTAAAACTAGGAACAGTTAGTCAGAAACCAGGATGTGATGTAATTTTAAACATACATTCTGCATTAGCCTCTACAATATATTTTAACATAATGGGGCACCAAAACACTTTGTACAGCAAGTTGTGTATCAAATGTTCTGTGATTAAGAATTTCCTCTCTCAAAAATAAAAATATTCTCTTAATGATTTTGGCACAGAAGTAACACCACAGCATCAGCTCATTGCTGACTATCGTTATCTTATAACTGTAACGAAGGCACTGAGGCACAGGTAAGAACCAGGTGCAGCTTTATTCACGCACGCGTTGATGGTAAACAGCGATACAGGTTACACTCGCACGCACAACGCATGCGGTCCAGGCAAACAAATCCAAAACAGATATCCGACTCGAAATCCAATAAACCAAGCAGAGATCAAACACGGGATACATAAAACAGACTAGTAAGCTTACGTAAACGCTCGGAACTGACGCTGAAGCGAACAAGACCTCGCAACCTCGTAGCGTTAGCTGTAGCCTTAAATACCGGCTCAACATAGTTGACTGGCCGGAAACGGATGCTCCTAGAATTCGGGCGACGGCGACCTCTGTCGGACTGGAGCGGAACCTTCCGCCGGCGTGACATAGCCCCTCCCCTGACGGGTGGCTCCTGCTGCCCTCGACTGCCTCCGTCTGGGGCGTCCCCGCGGCCGCGGAGCAGGACGTGTGGGGAACGCTTTATGGAACTTCGCAGAGAGGGGTCGAGGATGTCCTCAGTCGACACCCAAGACCGTTCCTCGGGGCCATAGCCCTCCCAATCCACCAGATATTGGAGACGTCCTGCCCGCCGCCGGGAATCCAACAGTCCCTTGACGCTGTAGGCGGGGATGCTGTCCACGTCCAAAGAAGGAGGGGGTTCCGTCATTGCCGGCTGGACCTGGGAGGAGGACGCACAGACAGGCTTTAATAGTGATACGTGGAATGTGGGCGCGATTCGGTAAGATACTGGTAATTTTAGACGATAGGTTACCTCATTGACTTGTTTCAACACTCGGAAGGGACCTATAAACCGGGGACTCAGTTTCCTGCAGGGTAGTTTGAGTCTAAGATCCCTAGTGGAAAGCCATACCATCTGACCTGGACTGAAAACAGCGGCATCGTGCCGACGGCGATTGGCTTGAACACTCTGACGATGGATAGCCCGCTGCAACCGGACGTGCACCGCCTCCCAGGTCTGCTCACTTCGCCGGAACCACTCATCCACAGCAAGGACCTGAGAAGGTGGACCGGACCACGGAAAGAGCTGAGGTTGATAGCCTAGGACGCATTGAAAGGGAGTTAGCTTGGTGGAGGCACTTCTCAATGAATTCTGAGCATATTCTTCCCAGGGTATGAAGCACGCCCAGTCCTGTTGAGAGGTGGCACAGTATTACCTCAGGAATCTCCCTATCTCCTGGTTAAGCCTCTCGGTCTGCCCATTAGATTGCGGGTGTTAGCCAGAAGTGAGGCTTACATTGATATTCAGGCCCTTGCAGAACTCTTGCCAGACCCGTGAACTGAATTGTGGACCACTATCTGACACGATGTCCTCCGGGAGGCCATAGTAACGGAAAACGTGGTGGAACAGGAGCTCTGCGGTTTCTAGGGCGGTGGGCAGCTTCTCCAAGGGGATTAACCGACACGCCTTGGAAAAGCGGTCCACCGCAACCAGGATGGCCGTCTTGCCCTGTGATTTGGGCAGGTCCGTGATAAAATCTATACCGATGTGGTACCAGGGACGGTTGGGTATTGCCAACGGCGTTAATAGACCCGTGGGTGACTGTCTAGGAGATTTTGACTGTGCACAGATGGTGCAGGCCTTAACAACTTCCCTCACATCTCTTCCCAGATCCCTCCACCAGAACTTGTTTCTGACCAACTCTGTGGTTCTGGCTATCCCAGGATGCCCGGAGCTAGGGTGCTCGTGTATACTCTTAACTAAATCCTCGCGCAACGTGGAGTGAACGTACTCACGGTCGGGGGGACAGTCGGCCGGTGCGGGTTCGTCACCTCGACCCCGGCTTACCTCATCCAGGATTTCCCAACGGATGGGCAGGAACTATGCACTCGGGCTTCAGAATCGTCGAGGGCATGTCTTTCTCCTGTCCAGTCTCCCAGAGGCGGGACAGGGTGTCCGCCTTCCCGTTCTTCGACCCTGGACGATAGGAAACAGTAAAATCGAAACGGGTGAAAAACAGTGCCCATCTTGCTTGCCGCGGATTGAGTCTACGCGCTGCCTTTAGGTATTCGAGATTTTTGTGGTCTGTGAGGACCACAAAGGGATACTTGGCCCCCTCCAACCAATGATGCCACTCTTCGAACGCCAATTTAATGGCCAAGAGTTCCCTATTTCCCACATCGTAGTTGCATTCCGCCGAACTGAGTTTGCGAGAGAAGTACGCGCAAGGGTGAAATTTGGGTGGGGAACCGACCCGCTGCGATAACACGGCGCCAACACCGGATGCCGACGCATCCACCTCAACCACGAACAGGAGTTCGGGGTTGGGATGTTTTAGAATGGGGGCAGCCATGAACCGAGATTTCAACAGACAAAACGCACCCTCCGCCTCCTTAGACCATTCTAACTTGCGGCTCCTACCTCGGAGTAATGCGGTGAGGGGTGCCGCAACGGTGCTGAAACCACGAATAAAACGTCTGTAGAAATTGGCAAACCCTAGAAATCGCTGCAAGTCCTTGACCGTAGCGGGTGTTTTCCAGTTCACAACAGCCTCAACCTTATGGTCCTCCATATGCACCCCCCCTTCTGGTCGATAACATATCCTAAGAAATTCACCATGGGCGAGTGGAAAGTACATTTTTCAGCCTTTACGAACAGGTGGTGGTCTCTTAAGCGTTCTAGAACTCGTGTAACCTGTACGATATGTTCCTCTAAGTTCTTAGAGTAGATCAAAATGTCATCGATGTACACAATCACCCACTGATCGATCATATCTCTTGTGAGAGGGGGTAAATGCGGTTCGCGGTGGAGAAGTACCGGGGAGCAGGTCTATAGCACACAGTCCCCAGACTGAGGTGGGGGGAAGCTTGCTAGCTCCTCCCTTGGAGAATACCCCTGCCAGGCGACGGTAGCCAGTCAGGAATCCGGGGGCGTCGTCCCCCCAGCTGGGGGCTCTCCACTTGAGTAGACTGGACCGGCAGTCTCAGACAGGCGGAGTTACATGTGTTGGCCCCACCTGAGAATGTCATTGGATCCCCAGGAGATGGCGGGCTGATGTTGGACCAGCCAGGGGTAACCCAAAAATAATGTCATGTTTGGGAGCAGGGATAACGAAGAAGGAGATCCTTTCCTCATGAAGGACCCCTATCTTCATGGTGAGTTCGATAGTAGGTTTAGTCACCTCACCTTCTCCCAGAGGTCTACCGTCCACGCTTTAGGATAAGAGGGGGGTTGATCTCGATCGCCGGGATCTGAAGTCTGTGCACCAAGTCCCGATCTATGAAGTTCCCAGCCGCTCCGGAGTCGATGAGTGCTGTAACAGACGCACAGGCTGAACCCCAAAGCAGATGCACCTCAATTTGCATACATTTGGTGTTCACACTAGGCCGTGTCATAACACTTACCTCGGACGGGTTAGTGGACCTGGGTCGTCGAGGACAGGACGAACGCCTGTGACCGGGCTCTCCGCAGTAGAGACACAGCCGATCCCTCATCCGTCTCTGCCATTCTCTTTCAGAAATGTGGGCTCGGTCAAGTTCCATTGGTTCAGGTTCTGTCTCCCCCAATGAAACAGGAGTCTGTGCCTGGGTGGATCCCCGAATATTGTCCTTTTCTCCCACTAGGTTGTCCATAGCTATAGCGGTTCTAATGTATGCATCTAAGGTTAGAGACGCGCCCCTTACTGCCATCTCGGCCTGCAGTTCGGGACGTAAGCCTCGTGAAAACATAGTGAGTAAGGCGGCATCATTCCACCCACTGCCTGCCGCGATAGTACGAAATTCTACCGCGTAATCAGCTGCATGACGCCTCCAGCCGGAAACGGATGCTCCTAGAATTCGGACGACGGCGACCTCTGTCGGACTGGAGCGGAACCTTCCGCCGGCGTGACAATAACCTATAGTTTTATGTTCTTCATTGTGTTATACTCTTCATCATATTGTATATACAACCAAAATTTGCAATCCGAAAAAAATGTGGGTGTTTCTTCCATTTCCTTTGACTTTTATTTCATTTCAGACAGTCTGAACCTGAGATACAGTGGGGCAACAAAAAGTATTAGTCAGCCACTGCAAGTTCTCCCTACTTAGAAAGATGAGAGAGGTCTGTAATTTCCATCATAGCCTAGCTACACTTCAACTATGAGAGACAAAATGAGAAAAAATCCAGGAAATCACATTGTAGGATTTTTTAAAGAATTTCAATTGTAAATCATGGTGGAAAAAATAAGTATTTGGTCACCTACAAAAAGCAAGATTTCTGGCTCTCGCAGACCTGTAACTTCTTCTTTAAGAAGCTTTCTTCTGTCCTCCACTCATTACCTGTATTAATGGCACCTGTTTGACCTTGTTTATCTGTATAAAAGCCCACCTGTCCCACAGCCTCAAACAGTCAGGACTCCAAACTGAACCATGGCCAAGACCAAAGAGCTGTAGAAAGACACCAGAAGAAAAACTGTAGATCAGGCTATGGGAAGAGTGAATCTACAAGGCAAGCAGGTTGGGTGTGAATAAATCAAACTGTGGGAGCAATTGTAAGAAAATGGAAGACCACAAACCATTGATAATCTCCCTCGATCTGGGGCCCCACGCAAGATCTCATTCCGTGGGTCAAAATGATCATGAGAACGGTGAGCAAAAATCCCAGACCTACACGGAGGGGACCTGATGAATGACCTGCAGAGAGCTGGGACCAACGTAACAAAGGCTACCATCAGTAAACAACCTGTCTGAAGTAATGCCCAAGAGGCATATGGATGATCCAGAAGATGATTGGGAGAATATCATGTGGTCAGATGAAACCAAAAAATAGAACTTTCTGGTAAAAACTCAACGGAGGAAAAAGGATGCTGAGTCGCATCCCAAGAACACCATACCTACTGTGAAGCATGGGGGTGGAAAACATCATGCTTTGGGGCTGTTTTTCTGTAGATGGGACAGGACGACTGATCCGTGTTAAGGGAAGAATGAACGGGGGGCCATGTATCGTGAGATTTTAAGCCAAAACCTGAACTGTGAACTGTGTTGAAGATGGAGCGTGGCTGGTTCTTCCAGCATGACAATGATCCCAAACACACCGCTCGGGCAACAAAGGAGTGGCTCCATAAAAAGCATTTCAAGGTCATGGAGTGGCCTAGCCAGTCTCCAGACCTCAGCCCCATAGAACATTTGTGGAGGGAGTTGAAAGTCCGTGTTGCCCCAAAACATCACTGCTCTAGAGGAGATCTGCTTGGAGGAATGGGCCAAAATACCAGCTACAGTGTGTGCCAACCTGGTGAAGACTTACAGGAAAGATTTGACCTCTGTCATTGCCAACAAAGGTTATGTTACAAAGTATTGAGTTGAACAAAATGTATTGACCAAATACTTATTTTCCACCATAATTTACAATTGAATTCTTTAAAAATCCTACAATGTGATTTCCTGGATTTGTTTTTCTTATTTTGTCTCTCATAGTTGAAGTGTAGCTATAATGAAAATTACAGACCTCTCTCATCTTTCTAAGTAAGAGTGGCTGACTAAATACTTTTTTGCTATTCCTGCATTTCAGGCCTGCAACACATTCCAAAAAAAGTTGGGACGGGGGCAGTTTAGGGCTGGTAATGAGGTAAAAAAACAAACACAATTTATGATGTGATTTCAGACAGGTGATTATAATCATTATCATGATTTGGTACAAAAGCAGCATCAACAAAAGGCTGATTCTTTAAGGAGTAAAGATGGGCAGAGCATCTCCAGTTTATCAACAAATGTGTAAGAAAATGATTGCACTGCGTTTTTTATATTTGCATTTTCCATACCGTCCCAAGTTTTGTCCCATTTGGGGTTGTAGATAATTATTAGTAGGTTCTATGCATTAGCTCAGTGTGGATTTAGCCCTGGAGCCACAGTTCCATTAGAGACCTGTTATGACTCAAACAGTGTGTGGAACAGACAGCGTGCTCATATGCAGTCGTTTGTTTTATTTGCAATTAAAGCGGAAAGGAATCGTGAAACAAAAAAGCCACAAACAGTACTTTCCATTTTTTTAAACATTTTAAGGACAGATTTTAGACAGCGTCTAGATTCACATAACAGACGATGGGTTTCTGATTTATGTGAAGAAGGAGCCGGTCGACAGGTGACCTGACAAAATGACCTGACTGTTAAGTGTCCAAACACGACCATGAAGAAACAAATAGACCTTATGAGGTGGAAGAAGCTAGAAACAGCGTGCAGCTAACAAAGATAATAAGAAGAAGCTAAACATCACCATCGTAATGAACTGGTAATTTCTGTTCACAGGCCACCTTGATACGCCGAGTTCTAATTTGACCAGAATACAGGCAGTTCTTGTTACCGTCAATGCCTTGTAGCCTGCAGGTGATCACAGGGAAAGGGTTGGTGCTCTGACACACACTGACACACACATCATTGACACACACTGCTATGACCTGGTTACCGTTGTCCTTCACAAAGGTGTTCACGGGTTTGCAGTTTCCGGTTTTCTCATCCCTGATCTTCCTATCCTTGATCACATCGGTGCACATGTTCTCTGACATGATACTGTTAACATGCTGGTTCAGGAATTTTTGGTGGCGACGCCAGACGTCTGCAGGCTGCGAATGGGCAGTAGGGGCCGAGCAACATAGCAAAAGCAAGAGCAGGCTGATGCAGCGAAGGTCCATGATGGATTCTCTGATCTGAAGAGGAACACAAACAGTTACACAGAGAACTCCTGCAAAAAATCTCTATATTAAATTGTCAAATATATACAGCAGGCACGTGGGACGATGCTTTAATGGAATATACGTGTACGTGTACGTGCACAAAACACAAACACAGAGGCACTGAAGAATCTATTGATCAATTCATCTATATTCCCCCAAAAATATTGAAGGTTCACCACTTGGTCACTTCTTATATCGTCTTGCACCTGTTCGTACCTAAATCAAGGCAAACCTCAAGCATGAGAAGAGCGTTTGGAGAACCAGTCCTATATTTGTTGCTCATATTACCAGTAACATGGGTATTAATACAAAAAAGGATGATTTACCTCAAAGCAGAAGGTTGGACAGTTGTTCCTTCCTGGACTCAACAGCTGAAATCTTCCTTCAGGTGGAGTACAGATGAGCTTCTGCTTCTTTTCCGTCCCCAAACTCAATCTTATAGTCCATTTCATGGCAAAACAAGATGCCCCAGTCATCCAATCAAAAGACTGATAGTAAGCAGATAACACGAATCTCTCCAATAAGACCAGAATTTATTACCATTATTACCATATTTGGCGAGACATCGTACGACTGGTTAGACCTGCATAAACGTATCAGCAGGGGAATCTGTGCAAACTTGACTGGGCTGAAGCAAATCGGTTGTGTTTAGATGTGGGAAGATCTTAGGAATCTGGGGGCCGTATGAGGGCACGGCTCAGGAAAGTCAACAGCAGGGGTGAGACTCGAGGTTGGCGGCTTGTCGAGGTAAAGTGCATGGAGGGAAATCCGTCCCGCCATCGCAGGTGGCGAGAGATGAGTTTGGCAATACGTGGGGTGAGATAAGGAGGTTAGATTGTATTTGGGTATGTCCAATAATCCAGGCTACAAACTGAAAGAAACAGGCTCTGACTGAAAGCATTAGCCGGCCAAACTTTTATAATAAAATATATTAGTTAAAGTTATATAATAATTATTTATATAATTATATAGTTATATATAATATAGTTATAATAACTTGCCAAATGTGGCACAAAAAAAACACTCATTAGTTTCGAAAGTGAGCAGCTCAGATGGCCCTCAAGTGGATGAGAAAACAGCTAAAGAAAGAGAAAAGTGCAGATTTCAAAGTTATTATAACCACACCCCCTCCGAGTTCTGTACTATACTGATGGGTCTGAGCACAATCCCTGTTTCCACTGTGTGATGGTCCATCCCAGATGCCTCCAAGCCCAAAGAAGTCATGTTAGTTTAATTGGTGCCTCTAAAATGCCCTTAGTGTGGGAGTGTGTGAGGGTATGTGCCCTACGATGGATTAGCGCCCTCTCTAGGGATGTTCCTGCCTTGCGCCCTATGATGCCGGCTAGGCACCGGCTCTCCCCCGACCGTGTCCAGGACCAAGTGGATAAGACGGTGAATGAAGGGAATGAGGAGAGGGAGATGGATGGAGGACATTTTGGGCAAAGTTATGAAGTTATATCACCACATGTCCAATTCAGCCATGTAAAAATTGAGCATTTGTCTATATTATTATATTATTATATTCTGTTTTAGATGTTTAATAGGACATTGTCTGTTACAGCAGCTTTCCTGTTATGGCAAAGGAGCTCCATGCACAAGTCTCATTTTAATCGACTTAAAAATGTTTTACCCCCAGAGAGAATGAACTGATGAAATGGTGAAGCTAATTGTAATGAATGTTGGCGGCGGGGCAGCAGAGCGTCTCACCGTCTGAGAATGTGATTGAGAAACCGTCCAAACTTCTCTGACCATAACAAACGCTGCTGAGTGCGTTCAATCTGGCAGTGATTTTAGCCACACATCCACAATTTCATTACAAAGGCTTCGTGACTCAAAACAATAACTGGAAAAGGCAGCGTCCTTATACGCGGTTGTACGTTTTACTTCTAATTAAAGTGGAAAATGGATAATAATGAAAATCATGAAAATGTCCGAATCAAATCAGTACCTTCCTCTTTTTTAAGCTTTTTAATGGCAGATTAAGGAGTAGATGCACATAACGGGCGATGGGTGCTTTCTGATTTATGTGAAGAAGCAGTAATCCTATAATGCTTTATGAACATTTAAATGTTATAAGTATAACATTTTGCAGAATTCAAACACGTGTGGCTCATGGACTCAAATTCCCCAAAATCATCCTGTTGCTAGAATGTTCCTAAATTTTATTCTCTGCAGCAGCAGTACTGATCCTGAAGGGTGCAAAAAGGACCTGGTTCATTTTTAAAGAGTACGCCTGCACATGAAGGTTAATGCTTTATTTTGATTATCTTCATATAGACAAGAAAATAGAATTAGACAAGGAAAATGACATCGTACATTTAAGAGCTTTCCGGTGGGCGTATTGATGGTACATGGTACATAGCTGTAGGATTTCACAGTCACCCTTATATGTCACACATCTGTACTGAAGCAGGGTTACAAAACAACAGTTAAACAATAAACATCTGTAGGGCTTTTACAATGTAATACACAGAAATACAAGTAACATTGTACATGTTCAGTTCAGTGTCATGCAATAGTTTTTGGCGCTCTCTGGACAAATACCATGATAAGATGAAAGGTACATATGTTATGAAAATTTCAAATTTAAATTTTCAAACATGCCCAGTACAAACATTTTCCTGCTGTTGGTGTTATTAGTTGCAAAAATGTGTCGTTTCCAATCTGATCTCTAATGTGTTTTCTGTTTTACAAAGTGTCTTTGCACCTGCACATTTTCTTTTCTAAGCTTAAAAGTGAGAAAGAGTTAGAAGATTTAGCACAAATTTAGCTTTTAATCAACTTTTGTGTAATTTGATTGAAATATTAAGCCAATCACATATTGTAGATCAGTTCAGTTTGTTTTTAACTGATTACTACCAGTGATTGTATCTTTTTCATAATGAACTGGCAAACCATTTTCACATCCCAGCGTGATGTAACGCATGTCCTTTACACCTCTATACTTGCACTTTGGGTGTCTTTCTCCACTTTGTAGCTCGCAGATGACCACGGAGAAAGGCTGGTTGCTGACATACAAATTTCTGCTCTCAGGTACGACTCTGCCACCCTTATCACACACTGCTTGGAGCAGTGTTTTCGTGGCTGCTACGAAGGTGTTCTTCTCTTTGCACTGGTTGGTGTCCCCGACGCTGATCCCCCTCTTTTGGATCTCGCTGGTGCACTTGGCCACGTTCATGTCCTGGTCATAGTGCTGCTTCAGGAATTTCTCGTACCGAGGATTCCTCTATTTAGGCACCTTTTTAGAATCAGCGGGAGGGGCTGAGCACAGAAGCACAAGCCAGAGCAGGCTGAAGCAGCGAAGGTCCATGATGGATTCTCTGATCTAAAGTGAGACACAAATAACAGTCTGATATATACAGGAGAACTGACCAAGTATTGGTGAAGAAATTACTAGAAAGGAAGGATTTCAGTCCTTGTCACTTCTTACATCAGCCACAGGTGCTTCTTTTCCATCCCCAAACTCAGCCTTATATTCCATTTCATGGCAAAACATGATCCAACTCATCCAATCCAAAAGATTCCCTTAGCACTGTTACCATATCAAGATCGATAACAAGCAGATAAACAGGAGAGTCTCTCTAATAAGATCAGAAGTTACCATATTTGGTGAGAGATCGTACGACTGGTTAGATCTGCATAAACGTATCAGCAGCAGATCCTGTGCAAACTTGACAGGGCCGAAGTGAATCAGTCGTGTTTTGATGTGGCGAGAGATTAGGAATCTGATGGCCGTACGACGGCACGGCTCAGGAAAAGTCAACAGGTAGGCCAACAGCAAGGGTGTTTCTAGACTAGCCTACGTGTTGTACTGGGGCACACACAGAATTTAGAGGGGCACATCTATACAATCTACTGATCAATTCATCTATATTCCCCCAAAAATATTGAAGGTACACCACTTTTTTGGTTAATTGTAATCCACTATTTGAACCTTATTTGGCTATGCTGTATCCTTAAGGCTAAGAGAAGCCTGAGCGAATTTTATTGAAGAAATGGCATGTTTGTCCACTGAGCTTAAGCAACGCACTGATTTTAGTCTTTATCTCTTCTTATGTCGTCTTGGACCTGTTTGTACCTAAAACCAAGACGAACCTCAAGCATGAGAAGAGTAGTATATTTATTGCTTGTATTACCAGTAACATGGGTATTAATGGGTATTAAAAAAAGATGATTTACCTCAAAGCAGAAGGTTGGACAGTTGTTCCTTCCTGGACTCTGAACTCAAACAGCCGAAAATCTTCCTTCAGGTGGAGTACAGATGAGCTCCTGCTTCTTTTCCATCCCCAAACGTAGCCTTATATTCCATTTCATGGCAAAACAAGACGCCCCTGTCATCCAATCAAAAGGCTCCCTTACCTCTGTTAGCTTATGAAGATTGATAGTAAGCAGATAAACACAAGAATATCTCCAGTAAGATCAGAAGTTACCATATTTCATGAGAGATTGTAAGACCAGATAGCAGGTTCGGCCAAGCAGGTTGTATTTCTGTGGAAAGAACCTTTTGGGAATTTGGTCGCCACATGAGGGCACATCACCAAAAGGTCAGCAGGTACGGTCATGCAAAACCAACCACAGGGAAGAAAACACTGGTGTGACAATGGGTCACCAAGACACTTCGAACAGCAAGTTGTGCATCAGATGCTCTGTGATTAAAAATTTCCTCTCTCAGAATTAAACATATTATCTTAAAGGTGTTGGTACCGAAGTAACACCACACTCATTACTGACTATCATTATCTTATAACATATAGTTTTATGTTCCTAATTGTATTATACTCTTCATCATATTGTATATATAACCATAATATGCAATCCGAAAAAATGTGGGTGTTTCTAACATTTCCTTTGACTTTTATTTCATAACAGACGGTCTGAACCTGAGATATTTCAAGGTTTTTTCTGGTCAACTTCATTTAATTTGTTAATAAACATCCATTCCTGCAAATTCAGGCCTGCAACACATTCCAATTAAAAAAACATTTGCCACTTTGTAACGTTGAAACTCATTCTCACATCACTTAAAAGACGTTTTATTAAGTGATTTAGTCTTTCAGGTGTTATTTTGTTCCGTTCTTCCTGCAGACACGTCTTAAATTGTGTAACGGTATGGAGTTGTTGTTGTCTTATTTCTCGTTTCAAAATTCTCCACATATTCTCTATTAGGCACAGGTCAGCACTGCAGATGGGCCAGTCCAGTACCCTTACCCTCTTCTTCCACAGCCATTTTGTAATGTGGGCAGCATGTGGTTTGGCATTGTCTGTTTTGAAAAATGCATGGACATCCCTGATAAAGATGTCATCTTAAAGGCAGCTTATGTTGCTCTAAAATCTCAGGGTACTTTTCTGCATTAATGTTGCATCACAGAAGTGTAAAGGGCCCTGACCGGACCCCATACCATGACAGAGCCTGGATTTTGGACTTATCCTCATAACAGTCTGGATGGTCCTTTCTTAATCTTTGGTCCAAAAAAGATTCCGGACATGGTTATAACATGAGGCTTCTTTTTAGCACAGTAACGTTTTAAGTGGCATTTGTGAATGTAACTCTGTATTGTAGAGCTTGATAAAGGTTTGATAAAGTAATCTCTTGTCCATGTGGTTCTATCAGCTATTGATGAATGACGGTTCTTGATGCAGTGCCGTCTGAGGGATCGGAGATCACCCCTCTTCGGTTTAGGCTTGTGCCTTTAGTCTTTATGCACTGAAATTCCTTCAGATTCCTTGAATCGTTTAATGATATTATGCACTGTAGATGGAGAAATATGGAAATCCCTTTGTTTAAAAATAGTTTTCAAAGATTTCAATCATTTTCTTACACTTCTGGTGATAAACTGGAGATCCTCTGATCATGTTTACTCCTCAAAGACTCCGGCTTTCCTGGATGCTGCTTTTGTACCAAATCATGATTATAATCACCCATTTCAAATCACATCATTATTTAGTTATTACCTCATTACTAGCTCTACATTTCCCCGTCCGAACTTTTTTTGGAATGTGTTGCAGGCCTGACATGCAGGAATGGATGCTTATTAACAAATTAAATTAAGTTGACCACAAAAAATATGAAATATCTCAGGTTCATACTGTCTGCAATGAAACTTAAGTCCAAGGAAATGTAAGGAGCACTGAATGTATTTTCATTTGCATTTTCCATACCATCACAACTTTGTTCTGATTTGGAGTTGGAATGACATTCTCTTAAATGTTTTGGCACAGAACATAAAGCCATAGAGCCAGTGTTATTTGTTTATATTTTGCTTCAGATTATCGAAACTATTGATGTCTTACATATAACATTTAGGCTACCTAAGGAGGTTTGGGTCCCTTTTTGAGTCTTTGTCCTCCCAGAGTTTCCTTCTTATAACACTTAGGGAGTTTTTCTTTGCCACTGCCCCCCTAGGATTGCTCAATTAGGGCTGTGGGCCTAGATAGTTGTGAAGCTGCTTTGAGACGATGGGCCGTTACAAAAATTGTGACCCTCAGTTCCTTGGACTGTACCTTATGTAAGATCATGTCAGATGGTAAGTTGCTCTGGATAAGATCATTTACTTAGTGATGTACATGTACCTTGTGGTTCTCTTTGTTTGGTTCAAACTAGGAACAGTTAATCATAAACCAGCATGTGCTGTTAGTTTAAACATACGTTCTGCTTCAGCCAAGTACATAGTATTTGAAGTAGCGAGTACTTCTTGGGAAGTGGTGCCATACGTGGACATGGATTAAAAAAAGAAAGTCAACAGGTACGGCCGTGCAAAACAAATTGTGTTATGAAAGTGGGTCACCAAGACACTTCATACAGCAAGTTTTGCATCAGATGCTCTGTGATATCCTCTTTAAGAATTAAATATATTCTCTTAAATGTTTTGGCACAGAAGTAACACCACCTATAGCTTTATGTTCTTCATTGTATTATACTCTTCATCATATCAAAATTTGCAATCCGAAAAAAATGTGGGTGTTTCTTCCATTCCCTTTGACTTTTATTTCATTTCAAACAGTCTGAACCTGAGATATGTCATGTTTTTCTGGTCAACTTCATTTCATTTTTCTAATAAACATCTATTCCTGCATTTCAGGCCTGCAGCACATTCCAAAAAAAAGTTGGGACAGGGGCAGTTTAGGGCTGGTAATGAGGTAAAACATAAAAAATTATGATGTGATTTCAGACAGGAGATTATAATCATGATCATGATTTGGTACAAAAGCAGCATCAACAGAAGGCTGAGTCTTTGAGGAGTAAAGATAGGCAGAGCATCTCCAGTTGATCAAGAAATGTGTAAGAAAATGATTGAAATGTTTAAAAACAATATTTTTAATGTTAACAATGCCCAAGGGAGCACTGCGTTTTTTTATATTTGCATTTTCCATACCGTCCCAAGTTTTGTCCCATTTGGGGTTGTAGATAATTATTAGTAGGTTCTATGCATTAGCTCAGTGTGGATTTAGCCCTGGAGCCACAGTTCCATTAGAGACCTGTTATGACTCAAACAGTGACTGGAATAGACAGCGTGCTCATATGCAGTCGTACGTTTTATTTGCAATTAAAGCGGAAAGAAATCATGAAACAAAAAACCATAATCAAACAGTACTTTCCTTTTTTTTAACACTTTAAGGACAGATTTTATACAGCGTCTAGATTCACATAACAGACGATGGGTTTCTGATTTATGTGAAGAAGCAGCCGGTCGACAGGTGACCTGACACAATGATCTGACTGTTAAGTGTCCAGACACGACCATGAAGAAACAAATAGACCTTACGAGGTGGAAGAAGCTAGAAACAGCGTGCAGCTAACAAACATCACGGTTGTACTGAACCGGGAAACCCTGGACACAGGCCACCCTGATAAGCCGAGTTCTAATTTGACCAGCATACACACAGTTCGGGGGAACGGTATTGCGTCACAGCCTGCAGGTGATCACAGGGAAAGGGTTGTTGCTCAGACGCAAATTTCCCCCGGCAGGTGTGCCAGCCCTAAGACACACTGCTCTGACCTGGTCAGCATTGGACCTTACGAAGGTGTTCACGGGTTTGTACCTGTTCCCATCTGTAATGTTCCTTTCCCTGATCACATCAGTGCAGTGGACCACTCTCATAGTACTGTGAACATGCTGGCACAGGAAGTTCAGGTAACGAGGTCAGATGTTTGCAGGCTGTGAATCTGCAGGAGGGGCCAAGCAAAACAGCAAAAGCAAGAGCAGGCTGACGCAGCGAAGGGCCGTTATGGATTCTCTGATCTGAAACATCTGTATAAAATCAACATGTTACACAGAAGAACTGAAGAATTGTGTAAAGAACTATGTAAATTCCTTCCAGTCTTTCATTGAGGAACATATTTCTTAAACATTTCAATCATTTTCTTACATATTTGTTGATAAACTGGAGATCCCTTGCCCATCTTTGCTCCTCAAAAACTCAACCTTCTGTTGATGCTGCTTTTGTACCAAATCATGATTATGATTATAATCACCTGTTTGAAATGACATCATTATTTAGATTTTTTAAATTCACTACTAGCTCTAAATAACCTCCGTCCCAACTTTTTTGGAATGTGTTGCAGGCCTGAAATGCAGGAATGGATGTTTAATATCGAATGAAATGAAGTTGACCAGAAAAAAACATGAAATGTCTTGGGTTCAGACCGTCTGCAATGAAATAGCAGTCAGAGTAAATCTAAGGAACACTGAAGTTTTTTATTTGCATTTTCCATACCGTCCCAACTTTTTCTGATTTGGCCCCGATGTTTCTTCAGTAGGGTCGTTGGGTCTGTGCTGGTGGAATAGTTTAGGTACTGAACTACCAGAAGATAAAGTCCAAAGCACTGCCATGTTGCCAGTGCTGGACCCTTGAGTGACCCTCAGTTCCTTGGACTGTACCTCATGTAAGATCGTGTCAGGTGGTAAGTCGCTCTGGATAAGATCATTTACTTAGTGATGTAAATGTACCTTGTGATTTTCTCTGTCTGGTTCAAACTATGAACAGTTCATCAGAAACCAGCATGTGATGTTAGTTTAAATATACATTCTGGGGCTTATACAACTTCCTGGGGCTTAAAAAAGTCAACAGGTACACCCGTGCAAAACAAATTACAGGGAAGAACACTGGTGTGACAATGGGTCACCAAAAAACTTTGTACAGTAATTTGTGCATCCGATGCTCTGTGATTAAGAATTTCCTTTCTCAAAAATAAAAATATCTTCTTAAAGGTTTTGGCACAGAAGTAATGCCACAGCAGCATCTATATTCTTAAATATATTATACTCTTCATCATATTGCATTCTCCTACATTTACAACCTGAATCAGAAAAAGTTGGGACGGCATGGAAAGTGCAAATAAAAAATTCATGTAGTGTTTCTTACATTTCCTTTTATTTCACTCTTATGTAATTCCAGACAGTCTGAACCTGAGATATTTCATGTTTTTTTCTGGTCAAATGTATTTCATTTGCTACTAAACATCCATTCAGCTTATATATTCAGCTTTAGCAATTTAGGTTTTGATGTGGCAAGAACTTCTTAGGAAGTTGGGCGCCATAGGAGGTCATGGTTAAAAAAAAAAGTCAACAGGTACACCCGTGCAAAGCATAGTGTGGCATGAAAGTGGGTCAACAAGATACTTTATCAAGTAAGTCGAGCATCAGATGCTCTGGCATCCCTTTGAGGTTTCATTTCCTTATTTTGTTCAAATGTGTTCTCTCTATTAATTTGTTTATATGTACTCTCTGTTTAATTCAGCTGTTAAGCTTATTTGTTAGGTAACTTTTAGTTTAATTCTTACATGTAACATCTAGGCTGCCCATGGAGGTTCAGGTCCTATCAAGGTTTCTTCATTATAACATTTAGGGAGTTTTTCCTTTCCTCTGCCAGTCGAGGTTTGCTCAGTTAGGGCTGTGTGCCTAGATAGGTGCTTAAGCTGTTTCGAGACAATGCTCCATTACAAAAAAGCATTACAGAAATAAACCTGACTTGACCTGGTTTCTTCTGGCCGGCACTGGTTTGAACTGCGCAGTGTCGGTTTCATGCTGGGTTGGCTGGCAAGCACTGGTTTGTGTCAGAGATCCAGCCAGCAGAAATACAACAAATCACCACTAACTATAGTTTGGTTGAAATATCATGATTTACTGCATTGCTGAATATTACCTCATGAGTTATGAGCGATTTAGGAGCATTTATTTATTTTGTAAAAAACCAAAGGATTTTGTATATTTAGGTTTCTCATGTCAGAAAATGTTTTATAAACTGTTGCTGTGGTTAGCTAAAGATAAGGTCATTTGTATGATTTTCGCAAATGTAGTTGGAGTTGGATCTGGACCTCTTATTCTCAATAAAACACGTCCTGTTTCAAAAACGGAGTTAGAAAGGCTTTTTAAAGGAATACTTTAACTTTGTAACTAATTACATTTAGTAGCACGCACTTGTAGTCTTCTGCTTGACTGAAATATATAAGAAATACATGTTTTTAAAAATCAGATTAGTAGTACTTTTACTTAAGCACTTGCTCACTACTTCTGCCACCTCAACTGATAATGTTTGTAAACGCTGAGCGGCTCGAGGATCTGGCAACCCTGCTGCTCACGAGCTCCCAAGCTCTGTCATGATTCGTGACTGTTCTGGTTTTGTGAGCCCTCTTAGAACCCCGAGCAGACTCGAGAGCAGCCATTTACGTGACAGGTCATGTGGTAGGCACGGGGGCACGACGCGCTGATGACGTCAACGGCGTGCGACGAGGCGTTCGGGACCAATCAGAAGTCCAGAACGGGCAGAGGACGCGCATCGGGCAGTGACGGTCCGACCTGGTTTTGTTGGTTTTGTGTTGCTGCAGAGCGTCCGGTTCGGAGGGGGTGTTTTGCATTAGAGCGAAGCGGCGCGTATGCCTGAATGGGTTTGACCGTCCCGTTTATCTCGTGCAAGCTACGCCACAAAACGCGCATCCAGACCATCCCGAAGCCGAGGTTGAGCGGTGTCGGATCGGGCCGAGCTGCACCATGAACTCGAAGCGTAACCACCCCGGAGACAGCGCAGCTGCTGCCGTAGGAAGGATGATGAGCGAGACCCACCGGAAAACGACCGCGAGCTCGTCGGCCAAGGCTGGCGCGAGAGCGGACCGGGGCGAGCAGCCGCGCGACAGGCACCCCATGTCCATGTCGTCGCTCCGCTCCCGACTCGGTCCCACTATCAGGTATGGACAGGGTTTGAGTGGCACCAGATCACTGCGTGTGCATGGTGTTATGTGGTCCCCCCCGTACCCCCTTAAGTCAGAGGGCCATTAGATTTCTGGAGGGTCCTCATTACCAGCGCATAGCCGTGTTACGGTTCCACACATCCTAAAAGCAACTTGTGCAAAGTTTGGGTACTTGGGCACATTATAAAATACTAGTGGGTGAACTGGCAAGGTGCCAAAACCTTACCACTTACAGGGCGATGACCGAAACAGACGTTACCATGGTAATATAGTCTTGTTATGGTACTGTAATGTAAATATAAAGGGTATTTTCACGAGAAAAATGCATGCAAATGATACTTAAAGGGTTAGGATACGTAAAAATGTTCAATAATAAATGTGAACCAGTTTATATAGTTATTGGTAACAAACAAAGCAGTACTACTTCCAATAGGACAGGGTCATACACTTAGGAACACCATTTACACCTTGGTACAAATAAGCAGCGGAACATCTTCCACACAAACACGAGGAATGTACACAACAAAAGTATCTAAACACATCACCCGAGTCAGAACAGCCTCGATTCCAAACGTGAGCCAACACTGAATGGCAGACTTAAACTCTTAACTCCCGCCTCTGCTCATGGATCCCGGCACTGATTGGTTTTGTTTCCTATTATACTTTATTCTGATTGAAGTGTTGATCGGAGGGACTTGTAGTACCTTATCATAAATGGTCTTGCACAACTTGCGTCGCCACGCATTCCTTTAATACGTGTGCGTTGAGATTCGTAAAATTGCTGTTGAATCTGTTTCCGGAAAACACGGCAGAATCTTTACTTATTTCTCCCCCGGTACTCGGGAGGTTCAGATTTATTTCAGTCATTTCTAATTTTAGTAATGGTTTCCATCGCTCAGGTCGGCTCTGTCCTCCGCCGTGGAGACTCTGCTTGGAGAGATCGCGGCTGTCATGTCGGAGACAGAGGACGAGCTGCTCTACAAGGAGCGGGAGAACGAGCGGCTGAAGGTGCGCCTGGACTCGTCGGAGCGCGAGCTGAAGACGCTCCAGGAGTGCCTGTGCAGCGCTCAGAAGCTCATCGACCAGCTGCAGGGTCCGTTCAACACCGTCCACCCTCCTCTCCCCCACATGACCGGGCAGCACGGATACGGCAACCCGGCGCAACCTTCCAACTCCGGCCGCTTGACGCACCGCGGGGCCGGCGACGCCCCCGACCCGCGCTGTTTCGCCAACAGTGAGGCGGAGCTGAGCGGCGCGCTTGGGGACGCCATACACGGCTTCGAGGCCAGGGACGACTTCAAGAGTTGCCACCTGTCCATCCAGGCGGACGGGACCGTCACCAATAGCTACTATGACCCGATGGCCGTGCACGCCAGTGGCATGTGCCACGAGGTCAACAGGACCGGTGAGTTTAGATCCCCACACACACCCAGACTTGTACAACCCAAATTCCAATGAAGTTGGGACGTTGTGTAAAACATAAATAAAAACAGAATACGATGATTTGCAAATCCCTTTCAACCCTTATCCAGTTGAATACACTACAAAGACAAGATATCTAATGTTCAAACGGATAAACTTTCTTGATTTTTGCAAATATTCATTAATTTTGAATGTGATGCCTGCAACACTTTCCAAAAAACTGGGACAGGGGCATGTTTACCACTGTGCTACATCACCTTTCCTTTTAACAACACTCAGTAAGCATTTGGGAACTGAGGACATTAAATGTTGAAGCTTTATAGGTGGAATTCTTTCCATCCTTGCTTGATGTACAACTTCAGTCGCTCAACAGTTCGGGGCTCTTCTTGGTGTCCTTCGACAGATCTTTGGTCTTGGCCATGGTTGACTTTGGAGTCTGACTTTTTGAGGGTGTGGACAGGTGTCTTTTATACAGATAACGAGGTCAAACAGGTGCCATTAATACAGGTAACGAGTGGAGGACAGAAGACCTTCTTAAAGTAGAAGTTACAGGTCTGTGAGAGCCAGAAATCTTGCTTGTTTGTGGGTGACCAAATACTTATTTTCCACCATGATGTCCAATTAAATTCTTAAAAAAATCATACAATGTGATTTCCTGGATGTTTTTCTCATTTTGTCTCTCATAGTTGAAGTGTAGCTATGATGAAAATTACAGACCTCTCTCGTCTTTCTAAGTAGGAGAACTTACACAATCAGTGGCTGACTAAATACTTTTTTGCCCCACTGTACCTTTCAGCATTAATGGTGCCTTCACAGATGTGCAAGTTACCCATGCCATGGGCACTAACACACCCCCATACCATCAGAGATGCTGGCTTTTGAATTTAGCGCTAATAACAATCCGGACAGTCCTTTTCCTCTTTGGCCCGGAGGACACGACGTCCATGATTTCCAAACACAGTTTGAAATGTGGACTCATCAGACCACAGGACACTTTTCCACTTTTGCATCAGTCCATCTCTGGAGAAGCCCAGAGAAGCGGGTGGTGTTTCTGCATGTTGCTCCATGGTAGAGTTTTAACTTGCACTTGTAGACAGAGTGACGATCTGTGTTCACTGACAGTGGTTTTCTGAAGTGTTCCTGAGCCCATGTGGTGATATCCCTTACAGAATGATGCCGGTTTTTAATGCAGTGCCCCCTGAGGCATCGAAGGTCACGGACATTCAGTGTTGGTTTTCGGCCGCTTACTTGCAGAGATTTCTCCAGATTCTCTGAATCTTATGATGATATTATGGACTGTAGATGAAGTCCCTAAATTCCTTGCTATTGCACGTTGAGAAGCGTTGTTTTTGAACTGTTGGACTATTTGTGGGGATCCTCGCCCCATCCTTGCTTGTGAACGACTGAGATTTTCGGGGATGCTCCCTTTATACACAATCATGACACTTACCTGTTTCCAATTAACCTGGTCACCTGTGGAATGTTCCAAACAGGTGTTTTTTGGGCTTTCCTCAACTTTCCCAGTCTTCTGTTGCCCCTGTACCAACTGTTTTGGAACGTGTTGCAGGCATCAAATTCAAAATGAGTGAATATTTGCAAAAAAAACAATAAAGTTTATCTGTTTGAACATTACATATCTTGTCTTTGTAGTGTATTCAATTGAATATGGGTTGAAAAGGATTAGCAAATCATCGTATTCTGGTTTTATTTAACTTCATTGGAGTTGGGGTTGTATAATAACATCCATGTTTTCTGTTCCAGGTGAGATGGGTGACAGACGACTGTCTCACCCGACCTCCCAATCTCCTTACGGGATAAAGGAGGAGCAGGGTCAGACGGCAGCGCCAGTACGAGTCCGGGGTGACACCGATCACCCCGGGCAGAGTGAGTGCGACCAGGGCTACATCCCTGCGGTCGAGGAAGAGGGCGGCTCCCGCGGCCGTCGCCACGGCGCCAAACCCGCGCCCCCATCTGGTTCGCACAACGGCCCCTCCTCCTCCTCAGCGAGCCCGTCTGCACAAAATCTGCGCCCGACCGCCAGGATGGCGACGCCAAGCTCGTCCAGGGCTAATCCCGTCACGACCGACGTCTCCCCTGACGGCCCCAGGAGGCGGCGGCCCCCGTCGGAGCTGATGGGCGAGGTGGCGGGCGAGCGTCCTCACCTGTGCCTCGAGTGCGGCAAGACATTCCGGCTGCTGTCGAGCCTGAAGAAGCACCTGCGCATCCACACAGGCGAGAAGCCGTACCCGTGCAGTGTGTGCGGCCGGCGCTTCCGCGAGTCGGGTGCGCTCAAGACGCACCTGCGCATCCACACGGGCGAGAAGCCGTACGCCTGCGGCGAGTGCGGTGCCCGCTTCCGGCACCTGGATGGCCTGCGCAAGCACGGGCGCACCCACACGGGCGAGAAGCCCTATGCCTGCGGGGTGTGCGGCAAGCGCCTCAGCCGCCTGCAGCACCTCAAGCACCACCAGCGCATCCACACCGGCGAGCGGCCCTGCCGGTGCCCGCTGTGCCAGCGCTCGTTCACGGACGCCGCCGGCTTGAGGAAGCACCTGCTCAGCGTGCACCAGGGAGACCCCGGCATCGAGGAGGCCCACGAGAGGCTGGGGGGCGGAGACGTAGGCGAGGAGGAACTGCAGGGCTCCGTCGAGGACGAGGAGATGAGGTTCGGCATGTGGGGGGAGGAGGAGCGCGAGGAGGCCGAGCCCGCCGTTGACTGCGTCTAGAGGGTCCAAGGAGGCGTAGATCCAGAGGCGGTGCAAGGATTTTCAGTTGGCCCTTTTGTGCTCTGTGGTTGTGGGATACCAGGCGAGACTGGACGTTTTGAAGGTCCACAGTCGGACTTGACGCAGCTCTCCTGAACGGTTGTGAATTTGAATTCTGAGCAAATGAAACAAACTCTTAATGGATTCACCCGATGTAGCTCTACGAGAACGCGAGACATTACAGATGGAGTACGAAGAGCTACACCTTGTTTTTACCAGTATTATATCCAAACGAAGGACTATTCTACCTGGGATAAACGAGTAGGGGGGACTAATACTTATGGTTCCTTTGCTTGTAGTAACACGGGGGTCACTGTGATCTGCTCGCGTTTTCCCCGGCGATTGACTTCCCACTTGGCTCTCCGTTGTAATTAGTGATATAATGGATGTTTAGGCTGTACAGGAATAAAAGGCGTCTTGTTCGATTAGTACAAACCATTTTCAAACATTTCCTCGTTCCAAGAAAGGAGCGAAACCTAAAGCCGTCTTATAACGCCAGTCTAAGGGCAGATGTTAGCTTAGGACACAAAAAAAATAACAACTGTACTTTGTAATTGAACTTTCCAGCAAAGGAACATGATGTACGCTGTCCTAAAGGTTTGAGAAAATTTTAGAACCTAGCACCAAGCCATGATGTTAAAAATTCACCGTGATGGAAATATTTCTAAAATTGTACTTTGGTATTGTTGGATTCTGTGGAACCCATGGGCCAACCTTGTGGTACCCCCATAAGCGCCTGTTTAATCCTTCTCCTGCAACAACTGCCCCTAGACTTTCGTTGTTCTATTCTTCTGTTGGAAGATGTGCTGAAATTTTTCCGCTCGTAGCTGAATCGATTTGCAGTTTTAGGCATGTGCCGATGAAACAGCTTCCATCAGTGTAATTTATTACTAGGGGATATTCGTCCTTTCTGTACAGAATTTACTTTTTTTTTTTAATATACAGCAAATATTTGTCACAAAAGTCTTAGTCCAGTACATTTGTACACAACATTAAAAAAAACACACAGTTTACAGAAAATGGCTTCACCTTGGCACTAAGCGCATCTTAAACTCTTTTTGGGAGACTGCTCTGAAGTTTTCTGTAGTCATCTTTTGTTCTTTAAATTTAGGCCTTATTTTTCTTAACAGGGGTCCAACAGGGATCCTCCTTCAGCCTCTGCGTAGGCTGGTGAGGAACATATACAGGCATAAATGGCTATGATGAAATTAGGGTGATAACTGGTGGGCGAGGGCATTTATTGGCGGTTTACGATCATTTCAAAAGATTAAAACGTTAAGACAAGCCGAACTATTTGTTCATGAACCAGTTTAAATGGTTCAATGGCTTTGTTTACTATTTCTAAATGCTACTTTCATTTAATTTCATTTTGAAAACCTGTTCTTAAAGCAGGCAGTGTGTAAACCGTGTGTAGAGTTACAGTGATTTAAGGGATCATCGGCACATGCCTAGTTCTGACTGTTACTCATCCCAAAGAACACAATAACACAAGAAACATTAAACTGTTATTAAGGATTAGTTTAACCGTATGTCACTTTACAGTACGACTCGAGCTTAAATATAGGTCAGTTATGTGCAAAAACAGTCATCTGAGTCATCTGGAGAGGTTTTTTAGGCATTACATTGCAGAAGTGTTTCATATTTGAGTTAGTTTCTTGCGCAAATTGTGTTTTTATTTCGAAAATTAACATTGGAGTAACCCTAACTTTTGCAGACTGCGGACGGTTGGTGAGAGGCTGAACTGCAGGAAAAAAGATAAACCCCGCCGACTTGTGGTCAAATCTCAGAACTGCATTTTGTTTTGTTAAATAGATTAATTAATTGGTGGAAAAAGCATTGAACATAGTCGTTGGTTGATCTGGTTTGCTGTGTAAACTGCTTTTAAACTGGTGCTACAGGATAACGTCGCTAACAAGTAACGGATGTCGCAGTATGCTAGCGTAGGACGATGTGTACTTGAACAGTAACGAACGTTTCTGGTTAATACTGTGTCCAAGTGAACCGTTTCAGAGAGTTTAAAGGGATTTGTTACGCAATATTGGCCACTGTTTGGTGTATGGAACGCAGTTACTTATAAAACTACTACATTGATAGGTGAGCATCTTTTACTTGTTAGCAGCATTAGTTTCTTAGCACCAGGACAGAACTGTGACGTGGACACCATGTAGATTTGATTCAAAAAAGAAAATAAACCTGGACAAAATATTTAAGTTATTCAAGTTTCAAATACTTGAATAATGTAAATCTTTTGTCCAGGTTTATTTTCTTCATGCCATCATTCTTATACACGTGCTGCCCTCTTCTGATCAAACCAAGGCACTGCAAGTGTGTTTTTAAATTCCTTTCACATCGTTTCTGTTTTATCTCTTTGCCCGTTCCTTTCTTATATCTGGTTCAAACAGGGGACCTTCGAGATTGAAATCCCAATAACCCGTGTTTTCTTCCAACTCTTCCAGGTGTTAATAACGTCTCGGTACTTTGTTGTCGTGTTTATTAAATGTCGGTCAATATACATTTGCTAACTTTAGCTAAACCTGCTGTAACTGTGATAGCTGAGCTTTTTCAGTACAACCCTAGCATGCCTTTTATATCCATTAAACAGTGTTTAACTCATGAATCTGACGTTGGATTGAATGACTTGTTTAAAAATGATGTTTTTTAAAAGCTAATATTAGGAAAATAGCTAGGTGTGAGTCTTCCTAAATCTCCATGCAGGACTGTGATATTTAGCTGTGATTAGAGACAAATAGAGCCCACACCTCTTTCATTTACAGTTAAATCTTATTCAGAGTGACTTAAGAACTGATAAAATCCAAGCACTTGTGGGACTTACTCAAGGACCCACCAGTGCCAGCCAGAATTTGAACCCTGGACCTTCTGCTCCATAGTCCAGTACTTAACCGCTAGGCTACCACAGTCTTCCAGCTTGTCTAGCTCTGGATTTGGAAGTATGAGATGGCTTCTGACTCAGAGTGTGTCAGAGCTTATTCTGAAGGAATGAAAATGACAGAATGCCACATTCTGTGGGCAAAAACGTACCACAAACCTCACACACACACACGATACTGACTGGATGAGTACATTTCCTGAACGTAGGCTTGCGCCGCTGTTTGGTCTGAGTTTAGCCGAATCCAGACCGGCTTTCTCTTTCAGGAGGCGACGCGTGTGTCTCTGGTTAGCCACCGTGACGTCATGGTTGTTCTTTCAGCTCCACAGGACGGTGGTGCGTCATTGGGTAAGGACTGCTTATTCAAAGGGTGCGAGTTCATATCCTCAGAGTTTAAAGCTGTGATCTGCACAAAAGTTTGTGGACACCCATTCTAATTACTGAGCTCTGCTATTTCTGTAACACATTCGTAGCATAAAGCGTACATTTTTGGATTTTCAGTAGACAAACAGTGGCAGGAGAGTGGGTTGGACTGATAGATCAGTGATTCTTGATAGGACACATTTATAACATCCCACTTCCAACAAGTACGCTCATCAACTTTTTGTCCTTAAATGAAGTCCATAGAGAATTGGTTTGCCTACTTTTGATAGAGAACTTGGTCTCATCTTCATCAGACACCTTGAAAATGTACTGGAATGCCAAAAGTGTCAGGGCTTATTGTCTAACATCAGAAGCGGACCTCACAGTCATGTTCCAAGACCCAAATCGGATCTGATCTCCTTGGGTGGCCTAGACCCCCTGATTTAAATGACATGGTTCGACATTTTTTGATGATCCACTAGCATTTTGTTTCCGGAACCTCAGAATTCAAACTTGACTGGACCCTACGGATGGACTGTACATGTACAGGTTTTACCCGGAGTTTGGAAAAAAAATCTCGAACGCATCGTTTGATATCCGATTTGTTCGAATACAAAAGACTTCAGACATTCCCCTGTACTTTCCCTGCCACAATTAACACCTGCTTGACCTGGTTGTGGGTGGCGTGATGGTGACATGCCCTGGACAGAATACCAGTTTATGCCAGGACTTGGGGTCACGTGGCCATATGGCCGCATCGGAACCCGGGTCACTACAGCGGAACTTTTGCTTAAGTCGATATTGTGACTTGCTGAGCTGATGGGTATTTCAGGGGCACTAATAGTGTGTGTGTGGGTTCACTCAGGTGGCACGTGACTCATTTTGGACGAAAACCTTCCATGTGTGTGTATCCATAAACATACAGTCGTTTCCTTAGTGACTGAAAGCAAACAGTCTAACCTTTCTCAAAGGAAGTGACTAAAACACTTTCTCTGTCTCTCGCTCTCTCTCACAAACACACACACACACACGTACAGACATGCTCTGTCTTTGTTTATATCTCTGTCACACACACGTTAGCCCCATCACCATCCACAAACTTCCTCAAACCAACACGTCTACTGATTAGGTAACACTGTTGCTGATTAGGTAATGTCCGAAAAACGTTTTTGTGTGTGTGTGTAAGTGAGAGAGAGATTCCATTCCTAAACTACTAGTAGCCTACTTTCCACAATGTTGTCTATCCCAACTAGGTTAAGTGGGTTTGGAGAGTGAATGAATTTTGTGTTATTGCTTATAAATGTACATGAATCCATACCTGTACCGAGGAGACCCTTAAGAAAAGCTCGCTACCCAAACGTTTTGGGGTTGAGCTACACTCGAATTCCCAGGATGGACACAAAACGGTCGGATTGACGATCCACAGTTTGAATGATGTTGGTTAGGACAAACTCTTATTTACTCTCCCCAATGGACAGAAAGGTTCGTTCCTCATATTTTCTCCTTTCCACTGTCACCGGGCATCCTGGTAAATAGGCTGAGAAGTCAAACGGAAAGCACCGGGTACGAGCACGCTCTAGCTGTAGGTTTGTGGTGAACGTTATTCAGCAGGCTAAGCCCAGGTCTATTTGTGTGCTTTGTTGTTCCAGGTCTGTCATTGTGGCTGTCGGTTTTCTTTTTTAAATAAGAGTCTAGCGCTGTGATTTGCGTTGTTATTGTGGTGGACAATTTGCTGGCTCTTGGGATTTTATAGGTGTACCCATGTTGTTTCCACCCAAAGTCTAGTCGTATAGCTGCGATGTAAGTACAGTTTATGCTGAGCGGGCCGTGCCAGAGTGTGAGTGTGTCTGTGGATGGGAACAGGTAACGAAACTTAATACCTGTAGTATTGTACAAACACTGTAATTGTGGGTGATATTTAATTTAGCAGTAGCTTTGGCTTCCAGTCGGGTGTGTAAGGGGGGAGGAGGGGCCCCTGTGGCGCAGCGGTTAGTGCTGTCGCCTCACAGCTCCACAGGCCCAAGTCCATGCCCGTCTGCCAGCTGCTTGTGTGGTTTGCATGATTTCCCATGTCTGCCTTAAGTCAAATGGCTTCTCTAAGGTGCCTCTAGAGTAAGTGTGTACCCTGTGATGGTCTCATCTCGGTCTTGTCTCGCTCTCGGGGTAAGGTGGACTCGGAAATTGTTGTCGAGACCAGCCGAGTCCGATGCGTCTGTTTGAGGTAACGTTAATTATTGCATTGACTGAACTTTTGTGTCTATTGTTATTGAATATGAGCAATCCATTCACCTACATCATACATCAGTCCTTTCTCAACATGCCTATATAAAATCTGCACTCTGGCTAACAGTGAAAACAAGATCCTGCTCTTCTCGTTCAGTATCCAATCAATAACCACGTTTTGTTTTGAATCGGCAGAAGTTATGGTCCGCTGGCTTTACGTTAACATATCTGCAAAATTTGGAAATATTATTATTATTATTGTTATTATTATTATTATTATTATTATTATTATTACGTTTTCACATTTAATAATAAACATGGATAGAATGGATGTTGTTGTTTATATTCAGGTGACTTTATGTGGTGATTCTGATTATGTTTGAGAAAAGAAAGGAAACAGAATCATCACCATCAGTTGCTTCCAAAAGTTACATCACCTAGGTTTGGCTAAGACTATAATGTAATAATAATACTTAATAATAATTTAAGGCTATATATAAGTTCATGGTATATTTCACAAAATATATGATTTGTATTAACATATACAGTGGGGCAAAAATGATCTAGTCAGCCACTGATTGTGTAAGTTCTCCTACTTAGAAAGACGAGAGAGGTCTGTAATTTTCATCATAGCTACACTTCAACTATGAGAGACAAAATGAGAAAAAAAATTCAGAAAATCACACTGTAGGATTTTTAAAGAATTCAATTGGAAATCATGGTAAAAAATAAGTATTTGGTCACCCACAAACAAGCAAGATTTCTGGCTCTCACAGACCTGTAGCTTCTTCTTTAAGAAGCTCTTCTGTCCTCCACTCGTTACCTGTATTCATGGACCTGTTTGACCTCATTATCTGTATAAAAGACACCTGTCCACAGCCTCAAACAGTCAGACTCCAAACTCAACCATGGCCAAGACCAAAGAGCTGTCGAAGGACACCAGGGAAAAAATTGTAGACCTGCACCAGGGTGGGAAGAGTGAATCTAGAATAGGCAAGCAGGTTGGTGTGAATAAATCAACTGTGGGAGCAATTGTAAGAAAATAGAAGACATACAAGACCATTGATAATCTCCCTCGATCTGGGTCCTCATGCAAGATCTCATCCTGTGGGGTCAAAATGATCATGAGAACGGTGAGCAAAAATCCCAGAACTACACGGAGGGACCTGATGAATGACCTGCAGAGAGCTGGGACCAAAGTAACAAAGGCTACCATGAGTACACACTACGCCGAGAGGGACTCAGATCCTGCAGTGCCAGGCGTGTCCCCCTTGCTTAAGCCAGTACATGTCCAGGCTCATCTGAGGTTTGCCAGAGAGCACATGGATGATCCAGAAGAAGATTGGGAGAATATCATGTGGTCAGATGAAACCACAATAGAACTTTTTGGTAAAAACTCAACTCACCGTGTTTGGTGGAAGAAGAATTCTGAGTTGCGCCATACCTACTGTGAAGCATGGGGGTGGAAACATCATACCTTGGGGCTGTTTTTCTGCAGAAGGGACAGGACGACTGATCCGTATTAAGGGAAGAATGAACAGGACCATGTATCTTGAGATTTTAAGCCAAAACCTCCTTCCATCAGTGAGAGCATTGAAGATGGAATGTGGCTGGAGCTTCCAGCATGACAGTGATCCCAAACACACCGCTTGGGCAACGAAGGAGTGGCTCCATAAAAAGCATTTCAAGGTCCTGGAGTGGCCTAGCCAGTCTCCAGACCTCAACCCCATAGAAAATTTGTGGAGGGAGTTGAAAGTTCGTGTTGCCCCAAAGCATCACTGCTCTAGAGGAGATCTGCATGGAGGAATGGGCCAAAATACCAGCTAGTGTGTGCCAACCTGGTGAAGACTTACAGGAAACGTTTAACCTCTGTCATTGCCAACAAAGGTTATGTTACAAAGTATTGAGTTGAACTTTTGTTATTGACCAAATACTTATTTTCCGCCATGATTTACAATTAAATTCTTTAAAAATCCTACAATGCGATTTCTTGGATTTTTTTTCTCATTTTATCTCTCATAGTTGAAGTGTAGCTATGATGAAAATACTTGCACAATCAGTGGCTGACTAAATACTTTTTGCCCCGCTGTATCATGTATAATGAATGCTAAGGAAATCAAGTGAATTAGAAACTTTTATAATTTTTCCATTTTCCTCTTATTATTCTTGTATGATGAAAGGAATCTTAATCTGGTCTCGTTTTTGGTCTCGGCTCCACCCAGGCTCGGTCTGGACCCGGACTCGGCTCTAGCGGTCTTGACTACAACACTAGGATCAGGGTTAGCATGAACTGAGTTAAGCAGGTTTGGACGGTGAATGAGTTTTGTGTTATCATTTGTGAAACGTATGTGAATCCACATCTGTATCAAGGAGGCACTTAGAAACCAAACCAAGCCCAGAAAATGGTGTTTACAATGGTCTTAACACACACATGGTTCGAATAACGGGAAGGTCTGACCCTCCTAATTAAGACTTGGAACTTTCATTTCCAGTGTTGGCTTGACCTGTTTCATTAGCAGTAGGCTATGAAACGTCATATTATTTAACGTTCAGACTCAGTCACTAGCAGCGAGGCGGTGCAGGATTCGCAACATATGTTTATTATTTAATTTTGATGGTGAATTTAGCCTTTTTGATATTCGCTTTTATAACCTGATGCACCTCGTGTTGTTTTCACTCAAGAATTCGGGACTTTTACCTGGTTGCGTTGAACAATATGAATCCAGGTGTGCTGAAGGGCGAGTAATTGTATTATTTCTTTTTGAACTCAAATTAGATTTCATTCACAGACTCGACATGAGCAAAGGGGAAATCTGTGACTGTCTAATTCGTACTCTCTTTATTAGATCAGTGACTCACGATTCGAATCATTTAAAGTTTCTGAGCTCGGTGAGCCGATTCACTACGAAAAGAATCGTTTGTGCATCATTCCTTGATCCAGTCTCCAATCGGTAAGGGAAGGACCGTACCGGATTGGTCTCGCTCCGCCTCTCCTCCTCCTCCTCTTCGTCCTCCTCCTCCTCCTGTGTCTAACTTTCTCCAAAACTCATACGCGCGCGCGCGCACAGCTGGAAAAGTGGCGAGTGGAAAAACGGTTGAACCGGAGAGACTTTTCATCCGGACTTTTCTGGACTTTACCATGTCTCCTTCTGCGTCGTTTCAGACCGCGCCCGGTTCCTGGAGCTGGTTCGACGAGCTGATTTAAACTCGACGGAACTTTTTTGGGCTCGCGCTCTCAACCCCCTCCCTCGTCGCGCTCGGTGAAACGTTACGTGCTGTTTGCGCGCGAGAGATCCAACACCGAACGATGCCAGTATGCGCGTGGTGACGCCGCTCTCCCGTCTGGTGCTCCTGCCGCTGCTGCTCTTCCTGACCGCGTTCGTGCTCCGCAAACCGGTGGAGTGCGTGGAGCGCGTGTCCGCCGCGCGCGAGCGCTTCAAGGTGGTCATCGCGCCGCTCATCTGCAAGCGCACGTGCGAGCGCAACGGTCAGTGCCGCGACACGTGCGAGCAGGGAGACAACACCACGCTGATCGGGGAGAACGGACAGACCGCCGACACCCTCACCGGACACGGGTTCAGAGTGGGTAAGTGCCGCGGTAACGGCTCCGGTGTTGGTTTGCGTAGCGGGGGCTGCCAGTTTGGATCATCTGTTCCGAACCCGGTCACGGGGATAAAAACACCACCAACACGTAAATCAACAAAAGCAGCCCACATTACTTCGCCTTTAGAGACAAGCTATGGAGGCAGTTACGTTTACATATAGGGGTGAGGAACCTTTTTAAGGCTGCAGTGTTTCCTACCAACCAAAAACGGTTCTGGAACCATCACTGATAAATGATCTGTAGCAGTGCCAGGGAACCTTATCCACAAACCCAGTGTAGCTCCAAGATTCCAGCGGCTCAGGAACCAACACTGAAAGGTTCTAGAGAAGATGTGGGGAAGCTTATCTGCAAAGGGGTGATGCAGTTGCAGGTTGTCACTCCAACCAATAAAAATGGTTCAGGAACCACTACTCAAGGGATGTATAGTAGTACCATAGGACCTTATCCACAAAACCTAGTGTTCAGTGGTTCTGGAACCATCACTGAAAGGTTATACAGAAGACATGGGGTTGAAGGTTTTCTCTCCAACCAACAAAAATGGTTCAGGAACCATCACTGAAGGGCTCTGTAGCAGTGACAGAGAACCATATCCATAAAACCCAAAGTACCAACAAGTTTTCAGTGGTGTAGGAACTGGGTGATGCTTTTTAGGGTTTTCACTCCGAACAATAAAAATGCTTCGGGATCCAAAAGGCTCTATACCAGTGACAGAGAACATTATCCACAGAACCTAATGTTCAACGGTTCTGGAACCATCACTGAAGCCTTTGAAAGAAAATGCAGGGAAGCTCATTTGCAAAGATGTGGTTTAGGAACCATCTATAGAAGCGCCTCTTCTACAAAATCCCAACAAGTATTCAGTGGTTCAGGAACCATCACTGAAAGCTTCCAAAGAGGAAGAACTCATTTGCAAGTTTAGGTTTAGGGTTTTCACTCCAACTAACAAAGGTGGTTCAGGGACCATCACTGAAAATTGATCTATAGCAGTGCTGAATAAACTTATCCACAAAACTCAGTGTTCAAAGGTTTTGAAAGCTTCGAAAGAAAATTTTGGGAAGCTCATTTGCAAAGAGTTGATGTGGTTTAAGATTTTCACTCTAACCACTAAAAATGGTTGAGGAACCATTGTTAGGGATCTATAGCAGCGTAAGAGAAACTTATCCACAAACCCAGTGTGGCTAAAAGTATTCAGTGATTCAGGAACCATCACTTGAAAGGTCTAAATAAGACATGGGGAAGCTCATTTACTTCAATGTATTTATTTATTTGCTTAAAGTGTTTAAGTGGTTTAGGGTTTTCACTCCAACCAACAACAATGGTTTAGGAACCATCACTAATAGATTCTATAACAGTGCCAGGGAACGTTATCCACAAACCCAGTGTCGCTACAAGTATTCAATAGATCAGGAACCAGCCCTGAAAGGTTCTAAAGAAGAAGAACTCAGTTGCAAATGGGTTATGTTGTTTACGGTTTTCACTCAAACCAACAGCAATGGTTCAGGAACCATCACAAAAAGATTCTATAGCAGTGCCAGAGAACCTTATTCACAAACCCAGTGTCACTACAAATATTCATTTGTTCAGGAACCAACCTTGAAAGGTTGTAAAGAAGAATAACTCAGTTGTAAAGGGATGATGCGGTTTGGGGTTTTCACTCCAACCAAGAAGCATGGTTTAGGAACCATCACTAAAGGGATGTATAGCTGTGCCAGGGAAACTTATCCACAAATCCAGTGTCACTACAAGTATTCATTAGTTCAGGAGCCAAACCTGAAAGGTTCTAAAGAAGAAAAACTCAGTTGCAAAGAGGTGATGTGGTTTAGGGTTTTCACTCCAACCAACAAGCATGGTTCAGGAACCATCACTGAAAGTTTCTCTAGCAGAAGTAGGGAAGCCTACACACAAAGTGAATCATTTGGGGTTTTTCACTCCAACCAACTAAAATGGTTCAGGAACCACTAATAAAGGGCTCTATAGCAGTGCAAGAGAACCTTATTCACAAACCCAGTGTAGCTACAAGTTTTCAATGGTTCAGGAACCATCCCTGAAAGTTTCTAAAGAAGAAGAACTCAATTGCAAAGGGGTGATGTGGTATAGGGTTTTCAATCCAACCAATACTGATAGTTCAGGAACCATCACTAAAAGGATGTATAGGAGTGCCAGGGAACCTTATCCACAAAGCCCAGTGTGCCAACCAGTATTCAGTGGTTCAGGAAAAATCCCTAAAGTTTCTAAGAACTCAATTGCAAAGGAGTGATGTAGGTTAATGTTTTCACCCCAACCAACAAACAGTGTTTCAGGAGCCATCACTGAAAGGACTTGTAGCAGAGCCAGAGAACATTATCTACAAAGCCCAGTGTGCCAACAAGTATTCAATGGTTCAGGAACCCTCAATTAAAGGTTTTGCTGTCTCTGAAGCTATTATGGATTTCCATACCAACAAAAAATGGCTTAAAAATGCCGAGCTGTGATTGCTCCTAGGATTGACGGAAGCACTAGCTCGGTTGAATGAAGCGCTCAGGATGGGCTGTACTGCTTCAGGTGGTCAGTAAGACGAGGGTTGAGTGTCATTAGTGTCGTGAACGTCGCTCTAACCTCGTCCTTTCCGGGTGAGGTTCTGCCGAGTTGTGCCGAGGAACCTTGCAGAGTGTGGTTCCTGAACCGTATCTGTTGGTGCTGCAAGCTACGAAAAGTGTGGTTTTTCACCCTATGTGGAAACATTTATGGTGAAAGGTCCAACAACTACTGGAATAGGACGACGGAAATCTACTGCTGCAGCGGAGGGGATGGTCACCCACCGGACCGGGCTCCTCCTCCCTGCACTGCCAGTCGTGGATTATTTGTGATGCCCGACCCTGTTGGTAGGCACCACTGGGACTCGGACTCAGGTCAGTGCTGTGGTGGGATGAACATCATGATAAATACAGCCAGTGTTTGGACGTCCCCAGTCTCCTTCTCATGAGCAGCATACCATTCTCAGGCCAACTAAGGGGTCCTTCAGCGGCTGCCTCGGGGTCCGCGTCCAGAGGGAGCAGATCCGTGCCTCAGAAAGTAAACTTCATGGGCTAAAATGACGTTAACCAGAACACGAGGGCTAATTTTAGAGAGATTTTCTATAGTGCTTCTCAGCACACGAAGCAAGAATACGAGAAAACGAAACAAAATGCGACTCCAGTACCATAGAATTAGTGCAAAGGATCAGCAACAGACAGAAAAACAGGACCCGGACCAGCGCCAAGTCTTAATTACCACTTCCGAAGCTTAACTTAATACGAGTTTACAAGGCACTCGCTGGCGCAGGAGGTGTTTCGGGAGTGGATACACAAGTCTGACGGAACGGAGGCTAATGACCGATGACGGGGCGGCTAATAAAAACGAGTCAAATTGTTGCGTAACGAGGCTCACGCGCAGGTGGAGGAAGTGGCGTGATGTTATACACTCGGTTTTTTTTGTTGTTTTGACAACCTCTGAGATGCTTAATGTTCTCCTCAGCCACAGTTTAAGACTATGGCCGAAGGAGATTTATTGTCTTTCCTATCGAGCATGATCGCTTCCGGAGGGTAGAACGGATCCAGATGGGCGAACTATCACGCGGCTCTGGATTAGGGTTTGGATTTGGGGGTGAATAAAAGCGATAAATAATCATATACTGAGATTTTTTTTGTTGTCTGACAGTCTGAAGGAACGTTCGTCTAGTCAGCGTCCGTTTGCTTTAACCAGCGGATTTTGATAGGAAATAACAATCTGTCTATGAACTCCGGACGTTGCTCCATAAACAGCAAATTAAAAAAGGTTTAGCCTGTGCCGTTTCAGTGCCATTAATCTTATTTACGAAAACTTGTGTGTTTTGTTTATATTTTTGTATTTAATTTATTGTCATGAACATTGATTTACTAGGCACTAACACGTTCAGCTGGATTTAAATACTTAAAGGTTTAAAGGGGTTAAAAGGTGATCCTGCCTTGCCTGTTGTGGAAATGAGTTTCTGTAACCAGACTCATTCCCTCTTGGTTGGGTGCAGCCAGCGGGGTGTGCTGATTTATGTGTTTATATTTCGGTCCTAGAGTGTGCGTGCGATCGTCAGTGTGTGCTCGTAACTGGAGAACCACGGTGTTGTGTGTCTTGCAGGGAGTGCCATGTAGAACAGTTTATTTTTGGGATGCTGTGTTGATGGTAGCGTTCCAGTTGTGTTTTCGCCGTTTGCACACAGTTTTCTTGTGAAAATACCCTTTGTACTTACATTAATGTAGCCTGAAAAGATTGTGTGACTATGGTCATAAAGGTGTCTCGTTCAGCGGTGCGACTCTAGCATTCTGGCTACATGCTGTTATACTATAGCGCTGTTATAGCGCCAGCTAACTGACTGCTGAAATGTAGCTCGCTTTATATGCAAAAAGGGTTAAATCCGGATTCAAAGAGATCGTCATTTAAACGTTAACTTTTCCTAAGTGAATGACACTGTGCTTGTGGTAAGGCATGGTGCCATGGAGTCTACCCAATCTCTCTCTCTCACACACACACACACACACAAACACACACACACACATACACACATATATGTGCGTTTGCCTTTCTTTCATCGTGAATCCTAACTGTAACCCCGGTAACCTGAAGCAAGTCTTTTGGCTCCTTTGGGTTTTCAAAAGAAAGTTACATTCGGTCCCCACAATGATATATAAACTTGATCCACACATTCTGGGGTTCTCCTCAGGCGCTTACCTTTATCTGCTAACTGATGTAACACACTGTGTTTGTGTTTGTGTTTGTGCGTGCGTGCGTGCGTGTGTGTGTGTGTGTGTGTGTGTTAGAGAAAGTACTGAATGTGGACGTAGCTGGTCTTTAGGGTTTTTTAGTTTTTGTTTTGTTTTGCTTTTACCAAAACTAAATCCTGTATTGAAAACTAAAAGTACCACTTGCTTTAGGTTACTAATGTTTTGTATGTGTGTGTTTTTTTGTTTTTCTTTGTTTTTTTGTTTTTGCTCGCCGTTGTGGGAACTGAATGTGGACTTTTAGCTGGTCCTTACTTTTTGTTGTTTTTACAATAAGTCTTTTTGTGAAACTAAAAGTACCAAACAATTTGCTGTGACGTAATAATGTGCATGTGTGTCTGCGCGCGCGCATGTATGTGTGTGTGTGTGTGTTTGTTTTGGAGGGGGGCATCATTATTCGCCACACACAAAGACAGCCCCTTGTATGATTTGATTTTCTTGACCCTTTCCACTCCAGCTCTGTTTTTGGATCTGCATGATTCAGTCTGTTAGATTCATTTTCCTTCTCCTCTCTCAGATGCATCATGATCTGTAAAAAAATAAAACTGTACATGAACTCTGTGATACCTGACTTATGGCCCGACTCATGGAACTTTTTCAAAATTGATGACTGTTCTTTGTTCATTGACGGCACTTCTGACTCCCAGACCAAATCCGGGAATGGAAAAAAAAAAGAGAATTTCTTTCCATTCGTCTGTACAATCTATTATCCAGAACCTCGAAAGTGTTCCGTCGTGATCTTCACGCTTTCTTGTTTAACGTAGCTACGGTCTGTAAAAGCAATCAGCGTTCTCACTGGAGAAGGTCCAACTTCTCTGTGGAGGAAAAAAGGGTCTGGCTTTGTCTGACGGCAATCCGATCTGATCTGGCTGATTTCTTTGTTCTGGGTTTTTGCTTTTTTTCTTAAAAGTAATGCTGCCCTTGGAAAAGGTGGATAAAATGTGAAGTGTCTCTGTACTGCCACGCTTCTTCGGTGGTGTAGGGTGTATTTTTGGGTACACCTGCCGCATGCCCTTTGCTCTCCTTTGATTAAAATAACACAACCCCATTGGAGCTGGATTCTGCTTGCCTGGGCAGTGCAGCCTCTGAAACAGCGGGCGAAGTTTTGCTATAGACACACAGTCCTCATTACCAGACGCTGACTCACCGTTGCTAAATGCAGGAAAAGCTCTTTTAAATCCACGTCTGTCATTTCTCACTTCTGATCACTGCCATATACACACAGGCCTCCACCGGATCTCGCATGCATTAGCCTGCTTTTACCTGCAGTGATTCCGTTTATTAACTAGCTCATTATTAGCTCGGCGTTTCAGATCTTTCCTTATAAAACAAGCTTTGCTTACGTCACACCGCTGCTGCGCTTCCTTCACTGCTGACAGTGCTAAAAATGGACCGGCAACCTCCTACTTATAGGCACTTATCAAACCGTACTCTGTACCTCTCCTAAAGGACTAAGCAGATCCCAGTTTTAAGTTCCGTAGATCCAAAGATCATAAGTAGATTCAAAATATAGTTTATAATAAATAGATCATATGTTTAGATTCTAAGTTTTTTTTCTAAGCTTAGGCCACAAAGATACTAAGTAGCACTTAAGTTTAGGTTCCTTTTATTTTAAGTAGATCCCAAGTTTAGGCCACTAAGATCCTAAGTAAAGACCACGTTTAGATTCTCTTGATCCTAAGTAGATGCTGAGTTTAGATTCCTTTTAATCTGTAAGTAAATCCCAAGTTTAGGTTCCTTTAATTCTAAGTAGATCCTGTGTTTAGGTTCATTTGATCCTAAGTAGATCCTAAGTTTAGATTTCTTTTATTCTAAGTAGATCATAAGTTTAGGCTCCTTTTATCCTAAGTAGATCTCAAAGTTTAGGCCAGAAGGGTACTAAGTAAGTCCTGAGTCTTTGTTCCTTTTAAATGTAGACCCTTAGCTTAGGCTCCTTTGATCCAAGTAGATCCAAGTAGATCATGAGTTTAGGTTTATCTGATCCTGAGTAGATTCCAAGTTTAGGTTCCTTTTATTCTAAATAGATCCTAAGTTTAATCCACTAAGATCCTAAGTAGATCCTAAGTTTAGATTCCCTTGATCCTAAGTACATTTAGGTTTCTATTATTGATCCTATGTAGATTCAAAGTCTAAGCTTCTTTGATTTTTAGTAGATCCTAAGTTTAGGCCACTAAGATTCTATGTAGATCTTAAGTTTAGATTCCCTTTACTCTAAGTATGTCCTAAGTTTAACCCACTGAGATCCTAAGTAGATCATAAGTTTAAGTATTCATGAGAAGTCTATGCTTCTTTGATGCTTAGTAGATCTTACGTTTAAGGGTTCTAAGATGGTAAGTAGATCACAAGTTTAGGTTTTCATGATCCTATGTAGAGCCTAAGTTTATTTCTTTCTTTGATTCTGAGTAGATCCTCTGTTCCACTGAAGCAGGTTCAGAATTGACTCAATGATGAGCCACCTGAGGGAGGATCTGTGTGGTGAGATTTTCAGTACACCGGCTTCCACCCACCATCCACACACACACACACACACACACACACACACACACACACACTTACTCAGAGGTGTGTTCCCATTTCAGTGTTTGTGAAAGTTTTATCACAACACACACACACAGACAGTCTCTGGCTTTGTCCGTAGGCGTATGTGTTTGTGTGAGTGGTTGATGTTTCCTCAACTGTGGTCGAACCCATAACCAAACCCACCCTCAATGGCTCAAAGTAAGGACAGGTTGTTTAGAGCATAATAAGATCGTTTAGATAAGGGCAAAAAATCAGTCCCTGTGCCGTATTCATTGTGATTGGGTTGCCAGATTTTGGTCAGGCTGAGGTACAAAAGCAGAGCTACTGTTGTGTGAAGAAGGAAAGCAAAGTTTTATTATAACATATTATAACATTTAATTATTAAATCCATCTACTTGTCTTAGGACTTTGACAAGCAGTGTGATTAACACAAGTACAGTAACAGATACAAGTATAAGACGTTTTGCTGTTAGTTCCTAGAAGTGGGTGTCCTGCAAAGATCACACCATGAGCACTACATGCCATGGGAGGCTGAAAATGAACTGGGTTGTTTACTTATCTTAAAGGTGGAATAAAACATCCGTGAAACACAGACTTGAACTTAGCCTCAGTAGTATAGTCACTCTGGTTTGTACCCCGCATCTGGTGATCATCTTCGTCTTTATTATGGTTGTGCATTGCAAAGCAATTATTATTATTTTTCTGCACTATTTTTGTTGTGCATCTCGCCTCGCAGTTTTCGAGATATCGACACCGCTCTAACCCCAGATTGTTTGGTCTGATTGTGCGATCCGGGCTTGTATACAGCTTTTTGACCGGATACACGGTTTCCACGTAGCTATGCATTTTTTTTCCGAATTTAGGTTTTCCATACGAATGAATAGGGTGCAAAAGTTTTCGCACCCTTCGTGTATCTCAGAGATACAAATACACTAATAACACCAGCTGCATGGGCTACCACGGAAAGAGCAAGCATATGAGATAGCTGAGCAACCACCTACCAACACCATAGCAACCACCTGACACACCAGAGCAAAAATCTGAAAAACCTTAGCAACCACCAAGCAACGATCCGCAATACCTTAGCAACACCATAGCAATCACCTAGCAACACCATAGCAACTATGTAGTAATGACTTAGCAACAATGTATCCCTGACCTACCAAAATTGTTGCACCTTATTGACCATGTGGCAGGGGCCTAGCAACTGGAATCCACTTTAGCTGAGATACAAACACACTAGTAACACCAACCACATGGGCTACCACAGCAACCGCATGACAGCCACCTGACGCACCAGAGCAACAATCTGAGATACCTTAGCAACCACCTAGCAACACCATAGCAACCACCTGAGATACCTTAGCAACCACCTAGAAACACCATGGCAACCACGTAGTGATGACGTGGCAACAACGTAGCCCTGACCTACCAAAACTGCTGCACCTTATTGACCATGTAGTAGGAGCCTAGCAACTGGAATCCACTTTAGCTGCGATACAAACACACTAGTAACACCAACCACCTGACACACCATAGCAATAATTTGAGATACCTTAGCAACCACCTAACAACACCCTAGCAACCACCTGGCAACACCATAGCAACCACCTTGGACACCACAGCAACCACATAGTAATGACTTAGGAACAATGTAGCAGGAGCCTACCAACTGGAATGCACTTTAGCTGCGATACAAACACACTAGTAACACCAACCACATGACAACCACCTGTCACATCATAGCAATAATTTGAGATACCTTAGCAACCACCTAGCAACACCACAACAACCACATAGGAATGACTTAGGAACAACGTAGCCCTGACCTAAGAAACTGTTGCCCCGTATTGACCATGTAAATGGTTACGTTATGTTAGCATGGAGCATTTCTTATTAACTCAAAAATGCTGCTTTGGGGGCAAACCCTTTTTTTTCTGTCAGCTCTGGAGAATTTTCAGTGTAACAGCATTATCGGTTCATACTCTGTCCTTCCCTACGTTCATTTCTTCCTTTTTCTGCGTCTGACTATACAAGGTAAAGCTTCAGATAGTTGCTTCTCTTGCGCTTTCCTCTTTCACACACATGCGCTACATACTTTTTTTTCTTTTTTTCCAGATTTGGAAAGTCTCAGACTCTCCTTACAGATCGCTCCGTGTTTCTGTTACGTTTTCAGACTCGTCTCTCATCCCCTGTTTTTCTTCCTCGGTCCTATCTGATGGAAAAAGCCGCGAGGCAAGGAAGCGAGGGCTGAGCGTGGAAAACCACACCAGAAATGCCTGTGTATGTGTGTGTGTGTGTGAGTGTGAGTCTTTGAGACGAGTGTTTTGCTTGAAATGAGATGTCGTGGGTGTGCTGCGTCATCAAATCCAGTGATAGCCTGTGTTTAAAGTCTTTACGAGAATGAGCTTCCAACACGCGCACACACACACACACACACACACACACACACACACACACACACACACACACACACACACACACCGAGGCTTGTTTTGAAAGCGTTTAGCTAAGGTTAGAGTCTCTCCCCCTCTTTCATCATCTCTCCAGCTCTCGGTGCTGCCAGCTCAGATGAAGCTCTATTAGTGTAGGGATTTCTCCCTGTGCTTCGGGCTGCATTCCCAACCACAGCCATTTCAGCTCAGAGCAGCTCAGTCTACCGGCTTTGCTAAACCGAAAAAGTAATTGAAATGGAGACGTCAAGTCCCCCCGAACTCAAACTCACTCCGCTTAAACTCGGCTGCTTCTGATTATACAGAGCCTCACTGACACAACGTTAGCGTTACTGTGACATCACACCTTGAGTCACCCAAACGAACAGTTAGTAATTAGTAACGCATCCCTATGAGGGGATACTGCAAGCTACGTAAGGTATCAGATTACTGTCGCTGGTACAGTCATGTGTGGTTTGGGACGCAGCCAAAATGGATGCTTTGGTCTATTTCAAGCAGCTCCGAATAACCGAGTCAGCAAATGCTGCTTGGCTGTCTGATTATAAAAATATAAATCATTTTAAAATAAATGATGTAATTGTTTATTATTTAAAAATAATGTTAAAAAATTATTTAGTATAATAGTAATAACTAAATAAATAGTTCTAAAAAGAATCATTTTTTAAGATTATTTAAAAATACTTCAAATTAATTAAACCTTATTTTAAATAATTTCAGTTTATTTTCAGGTCATTTTATATCCTTGAAATGTTCTAAATATTTATATTATAATTGTTTTTAAGTATAATTGAAAATAATTATGCAGTAGAATAATTGTCAATGTCTTAATGATTGTTGTTTTAAAATAATTTAAACGTTTATTTTCAGATCATTTTCAATTCTTCAGATATTTTTAAATAATACTATTTACTAATAATACTATCTGTTTTCATTTAGGGAAATATTTTCATTATTATTAATTAGATATATAGTATTTTAGAATATTGTAAATAATTCTAAAGTAATTGTAAATATTTTACAATGATTGTACATTGTTTTAAAATAATTTAAACATTTATTTTCAGATTATTTTGTCCTTCAAATGTTTTAAATAATTCTATTATTATTGTCTTTATTTAGAAATAATTTAAAATAATTATTAAATAGATAACACTGTAAAACTGCGATAATACTGTTGTAATTTTAAATAATTATCAAATAGATGTATAGTGTCTTAAAATATTTAAAATAACGTTAAATAATTCCAAATTATTAGTGTTTTAAATAAATATAATTATTTTTATTGAGAAATTTAAAATTATTAAATTGATGTGTGAATGTTTTACTGTTTTCAATAATTTTAAATAATTCTAAAATAATTGTAAATCAATTTTCTAAAATAATATTTACATTCTAAAATATTCTCTAAAAAGTATTGTTAGTATTGTAATTTTTCAGAAATTATTTATATTTTTAGAAATTCTTTTTTTATTTTAATTGTAGGTTTTCTTTATGAAAATATGTTTACCTTTTAAATTAATTGCTATAAATCACGAGTTAGGGAATGTTAGTGGAATGTTAGTGGAATGTTGACTTAGCCTGTCGTGCTGTTGCCACACAGCTCCAGGTTTGAGCCTCTTCTCTGGGAACTGTTTTGTGTTTGGCATGTTCTCCTCATGTTTGCAGCGGTGCCGAATTGCTTTTAGGGGTGAGCGGGTGACCCAGTGCAACCCTGAAGGTGGATGAATGAAGGAAAAGTTTAAGAGCGTAGGCTCCATGGATTAGGGTTAATGTTATAAAACTCCATGTTCAGAGCCACTTCAGGTACACAAAAGTATCTGGTAGCTACAAAGGGGAGTGTGTGTTTTAGACAGAAGGTCAGCAGTGGGACAGGTTTAATGGTGCAGCACTAAACCGTGGGCTGTAACGCTGCAAGTTTTCCCGGTGAGGGCAAGAAAGAGTCCAGTTATTTACAGCGCTCATTAGGAATGTCAGGATCTGGTGCCAAGAAGTTGGCAAATAAGTTTCTGTACAGAAAGCAGACTTTTCACACTTGTGAGCAGGAATCTGAATCACAGATCATGTGGGAATGATAAAGACATCGATCATTTCTTGGATTGTTATCAAGATAGTGCTTTTTGGTAAACACGAATGGGTTATGAACACAAAACAGGGGCGGGTTTGGACGGGACTGATGACAGTATTGGAAAAACAGACGAGTTATGAGAAGAAAGGCGGTGCTGAAAGGGAAAGGGTCATCTGGAGGGATAGTGAGCAATCTGGTTAAGATTAAGCACATCGTGACCCTTTCGTGGCTCCACAATCCCAGTTGTGCTAAGCTGCTTTCACTATAAGGAGCGTTTCAGGTGTTCCAGGTCATTCCGTATTGCGTCCAGCAATTCGGAGTTGATTCGCGCACTCTGGGGCAAGTGCCCCTTCATTTGTGCATGTCTAGAACAGGCGGAGTTTTAACAGCCTGCTCTGTCTGGAGCACGTCCCCGGTTGGCTCCAAAATCAAAACGTTGCTGTCGTCCCTCTTAGCGTTGTGTCCTGAAGCTCGTCCGATTTGAGCCGCCCTCCAGCCAGTTCTTCTACACTTGGCCGGGCCTGTTTTGGCATCTCGTCTGATGTTTGTGCAAATTTGAGAGATCGAGTCCCAGTGATTTTGCCGTCCGGTGGCAGATTTGGCTCAACGCACCCTATCGTTGTCATCCTGAAGCGTAGGAGTGTCAGCGTTGTGCTTGGGCATGAAGCACAGTGTCGGTTCGTCTACAATTATAGACATGCTGATTTAAGGAGGACCTTCTTCATTGTCCTCGTATCAACATGACCTGACTGGAATGCTTCTGGAGGCTTTTATTTTACAGCCCAGTGATGGAAGCACTTTCTACAGGTCGACTCTGGACGATTCCTTCTCCGGTCACCCATTAGTCGGCTTGGAATCTCTTCCCAGTTACTAAGTGTGAAACTAACAACGAGACCTGGCACTGAGCAATGGAAAGCACAAATTTGCGGGTCCCGGCACGGACCTTACCCATACGTTGCTTGCCCTGTAACTTGAATGCTGGAGCTCCAAGTGCTCTCAGACTCCTATTTTTAAGGCGGCATGATTGTGTCATTTATTTTGGGATGCACTCGTGTTTAGTCTCTCCCTCTGGTTCTCTCTGTCATGCTTACTTTCTCTCTCTCTCTCGCTCCCTCTCTTTCTCTCTCTCTCTCGCGCTCTCTCGCTCTCTCTCTCTCTCTCTCTCTCTCACACAAACACGCACACGTTGTGTAAGAATGTCTGGGCCTGTAGCCGGGCCGTCAGGGCACAGTAAAGCAGGGCTGACATCACTGGGAGGGAATGTTCTGCTTTTGGAGGTTCTCGTCCACAGAGCGTTCAGACTTTGGAGAATTCATTCACAGAAAAACATTAAGGCCCATTTAACGTTTACCCACAAGCAGGCGCTGCGCCAAGTCGCATGCACGCGACGTTCCCGGCAGCCCAAGTCAACCTGGAAGCTTTATGTGTTGGGACGTGGACAAATATACAGGAAGAAAGGTTTGCTTTGGGCTTAGGTGTGTGTTTATGTCGTTTAGTTACTAATATGTGCAGTCAGTGGAAGGTCCTTGTAATAGAAATGTGTGGGTGTGTGTGCCCAGTTCCGCATTACCCAGATGCCATCTGAAATGGGATAATAATGAAATCAGTGGTATACAAGTACATCATGTTGGCATTCTGATAGAGCCTCCAGGACATGGCCAGACAATACCAGTCACTGTCGTTTGGATACTTTGCACATAGTGTTTTGTTTTAAATCGTAATATGAAACGTTTAATACAGTACTGTACTATACACTCATTTTTATTGTTGTATCTTTCATAAAACTTAAAACGCTTACCGAAAACGAAAGTGAAAAAGAAAGTAGGTCGATACCATGTTTTTTATTGCCTTTCAAGACTGCGATTCTCTTTTCTGTCAGCAGGTGTCGCAAGGTTCCGATGTGAATTAGATGTCCAGTGGAAGCTCAGGATTCGAACTGTATTGGTTCCAGAAGGCCGGTCGACTTGTTTCCGATTTGTTCATAGTCTGAATCAAATTTCCTCATGAGAAGTCATGTACAGTGCCTTGCAAAAGTATTCAGCCCCCTTGAACTTTTCAACCTTTTGCCACATTTCAGGCTTTAAACATAAAGATATGCAACTGTAATATTTTGTGAAGAATCAACAACAAATGGGACACAATCGTGAAGTGGAACGAAATTTATTGGATATTTTAAACTTTTTTTTTTTAGAAATAAAAAACTGAAAAGTGGGGGCGTGCAAAATTATTTGGCCCCCCTTGCGTTAATACTTTGCAGCGGCCATTTTGGCTTGCGATTACAGCTGCAAGTCGCTTGGGGTATGTCTCTATCAGTTTTGCACATCGAGAGAATGAAATTTTTGCCCATTCTTCCTTGCAAAACAGCTCGAGCTCAGTGAGGTTGGATGGAGAGCGTTTGTGAACAGCAGGTTTCAGCTCTTTCCACAGATTCTCGTTGGACTTTGACTTGGCCATTCTAACACCTGGATACGTTATTTGTGAAACTATTCCATTGTAATTTTGCTTTATGTTTTGGATCATTGTCTTGTTGGAAGATTAAATCTCCGTCCCAGTCTCGGGTCTTTTACAGACTCCAACAGGTTTTCTTCCAGAATGGTCCATGTATTTGGCTCCATCCATCTTCCCATCAATTTTAAAAACCCATCATCTTCCCTGTCCCTGTTGAAGAAAAGCAGGCCCAAAACCACGATGCTGCCACCACCATGTTTGACAGTGGGGGATGGTGTGTTCAGGGGGGAGATGAGCTGGTTGTTTGCTTTTACGCCAAAACATAAAAAAAAAAAAAAAAAACGTTTTGCATTGTGGCCAAAATGTTTGTCCTGACCAGAGCACCTTCTTCCACTCCACGTTTGGGGCTTGGGGCAAACTTTTTATGGATATCTTTGAGAAATGGCTTCTTCTTGCCACTCTTCCATAAAGGCCAGATTTGTGCACAGTGTACGACTGATTGTTTGTCCTATGGACAGAGTCTCCCACCTCAGCTGTAGATCTCTGCAGTTCATCCAGAGTGATCATGGGCCTCTTGGCTGCATCTCCTGATCAGTCTTCTCCTTGTTTGAGCTGAAAGTTTAGGGGAGGGACGGGCTGGGGGTCTTGGTAGATTTGCAGTGGTCTGATACTCCTTCCATTGGCAATATGATTGCTTTGCACAGTGCTCCTTTGAATGATGTTTAAAGCTTGGGAAGTCTTTTTGTATCAAAATCCAGCTTTAAACTTCTCCACAAACAGTATCTCGGACCTGCCCTGGTGTGTTCCTTGGTCTTCATGATGCTCTCTGTGCTTTAAACAGAACTCTGAGACTATCACAGAGCATGTGCATTTATAGGGAGACTTGATTACACACAGATGGATTCTGTTTATCATCATCAGTCATTTAGGTCAACATTGGATCATTCAGAGATCCTCACTGAACTTCTTGAGTGAGTTTGCTGCACTGAAAGTAAAGGGGCCGAATAATTTTGCACGCCCCACTTTTCAGTTTTTTATTTAAAAAAAGAGTTTAAAATATCCAATAAATTTCGTTCCACTTCACGATTGTGTCCCACTTGTTGTAGATTCTTCACAAAAAATGACAATTTCATATCTTTGTTTGAAGCCTGAAATGTGGCAAAAGGTTGAAAAGTTCAAGGGGGCCGAATACTTTTGCAAGGCACTGTATATAGGATGAATACGTTCCCGACCCTCAAATGATTATTTTTATGCCTATATTCATATGTAATTGATGGTTACAACCATGGATAAAACAATACAACCCAATACAATCATAATCAATAAAGACATGAAATAAGTGAAAAATAAAGTGAAACTTTATAGCCACTGAGGCAGACTGAGGGGGTGTTTGAAATTGAACCTGTAGCTGGATGTAATATGCATAATATAATAATAATAATATAATATGAGTATATATAATAATACATAATGGACCATTCGATGTCCAAAAGTTCGGAGGTTCAGTTGTATATAATCCTATTATAATTATACATAAAGACCTCAGACATTAAAACGAATGGACAGTATAAACAAAGGTATCTGTAAGTATAAATAAAATCAGTTAAGCTTATAACATGTTTACTACAGTTGTTATTATTACAAACAACAGCACACAAGTCCTAAGCTCATAAGTTGTTAGCCAACAAATGCTTCATTAAGCCATTCAGTGGACGAGCCAGGCCATTGGAAGAATGTTTTGTGGACAAATGAGACCAAAATAGAACTTTTTGGTTTAAAAGAAAAGTGTTATGTTTGGAGAAAGGAAAACACTGCATTCCAGAATAAGAACCTTATCCCATCTGTGAAACATGGTGGTGGTAGTATCGTGGTTTGGGCCTATTTTGCTGCATCTGGGCAGGATGGCTTACCATCATTGATGGAACAATGAATTCTGAATGATATCAGAGAATTCTAAAGGAAAATGTCAGGACATCTGTCCATGAACTGAATCTCAAGAGGAGGAAACCCACCAACATCCCAGAGCTGAAGCTTCCATTCCTGTCTACAGAAGAATGGGATCAGATTCCTCCAAGCTGATGTGCAGGACTGATCAACAGCTACAGGAAACATTTAGTTGCAAAGGAGGTCACACCAGATATTGAAAGAAAAGGTTTACATACTTTTTCCGCTCACAGATATATAATATTGGACATAGAATAGATATATAATAAGATATATAATATACTTTTTGGGTCTTTATCTGCTTTTGCAACCTGTGTGAAATTCTGATGATGGATCAGGTCATATTATAGGGGAAGAGTTCACAAAATTTCACGCTTTAAAACAGGTCACATGCTCAGTTTAATAGGTAAGGTATAAAGCGGTACTACCTTTGTTTTGTTGTCCTGGTTACATGAGGCCTGTGGGCACGAGGTACTAAGACCGCAGCGAAGCCCATTTTGTGAGTCGTTGGGGTCCAGATGGAGATCTCCCATGGGGAGGCTGGCATCTGGATCTCTGAAGTTGGAGTTGGAGTCTATCTATTTGTGTGTCTGTGTTCTGCCTTGCCAGAGGCTCCCGAGTCTTGAGGTGTGTGTCATGTGATGCAGACCAGGGGTATCCCCGCGTTACAATAACCTCACACGAAGCAGGATGGGGAGTAAATCTGTGGCGTGAATTCAGATCTGATTGAGTGCCACATCAGTGCCACATACAGGTATACAGTACATCAGTGCCACATACAGTACATACATCTAGTAACCAGATTGGTACAATATTGTGCCATAAGCAGTGCCACAAGACACCGGGCAGGATCTATTCTGTGGGCCAGATGACCTGGGACGTCTAAACCAAAAGCCTGGGTGAGGATCTTCTTACTAGGGCTGCAACTAATGATTATTTTAATAATCGATTAATCGGTCGATTATTTTTTCGATTAATCAATGAATCGGGTTAAAAAAAATAAAATAAAAACCTTTCCATGTCTTTATTCAGAAATATAACATTAAATAACAGAGCAAATAAAGTGCTTACAATAAATTAATAATAATAAATTACATTTATTAATAAATTAAAATAACAAATTAAATAATAAAGAAAAATAACTACATACAACTCATTCACACTTTTTCTTTAGGAACTTTGCATTGCAAGCCAAAAATGTTATCCTGTCAACATGCTCCTGGCTGAAGCTGGCTCTCTTTTTAGAGACTATATTTCCTGCCGCAGAAAATAAACGCTCAGACCGTGTTGAAGTAGCAGGAATGCATAAATAGGACTTGGCTAGCCTGGCCAATATAGGATATCTGTCTCTTAACTCCATAACTGTCATTATCCAGCTAACCAGCATCAACCGTGCTATTTCCGTTCGCATAGTACAAGTGCGCCGTGACGTTTCCTCACTTCAAAACGGAACAAACTCAGGATATTGTTGTGACTTGCGCTGTTGCTGAGCTCCGATCATCCTCATCCGGGACTGCAACATGTTTTCTAGTGATGTGTCAGTCACGACCGATTCGGCTCTAAGAACCGGCTCTTTGAGATGAACGACAGGAGCCGGTTCCTGATTGTGAGCCGATTTATATATTTTTTAATTTATTGTACATTCCGACACATTGCTGCTTATTGCACTTCTTGTTAGATGCTAAACTACATGTCGTTGCGTTGTACTTGTACACGTGTAATGACAAGAAAGATGACAATAAAGTTGAATCTAATCTAATTAATCTAATATATACATATATATATATATATATAAAATCCCCTCAGAGAGGATCTTTTCTAAAACAGGTCAGATCATAACAGAAAGGAGGAGCAGGATCAACCCCTCAAAGATGAGATTTTTTTATGCCAATCATTATTAAAAACTAACCTGGATGTTGCTTTTTCTTTTTTTGCACATTTTTATTTAGATTTTGTTGAGTGATGTTTGGTTGATGATGTCTTGTTTCCCTGTATATAGTTGCAAATTTACAAATAATGCACATAGTCAGAGACCTGAGACCAGATTTGACCTGTAATTGAGATGGGTCTTCGTTTTTGTATTTTATTTTACTGTGTTCCATTGAGTATATAAATAAAAAACATATTAATAATAACAAACATTGGATATTATGTGGTTTTACATTAGTAGTTCATTTTACACATAATTTGGTAATAAATTAAGCTACAAAAAATCTAAAGAGCCAGTTGAGAGCGGAAAGAGCCGGCTCTTTTTAGTGAGCCGAGTCAAAAGAACCTCTCTGAAAAGAGCCGAAATTCCCCACTAATGTTTTCGTTTCGTTTTGAGGGCTGTATCAGCACCGGTCAGATCACTTTTGCAAAGCTTGCATGTTACACATGTTCCTACACTTTTGAGGACTTAAGCCGAACTTTCTTCTCTGCGTCGGTCATAATTTATTTAATTCTTAACGCTAACTTATTTTGAAGATTCCGCGTCCGCGCCGGCTCTGCCTCGCTCCGTTCGATCGCTCGTATTGTTTTTCCAGCGTGAAGTGCCGCAAGTAACGTAAGCGGATATGATAAGGCGGGGGACACAAATCATGTGACACAACGAATCGATAATGAAATTCGTTGTCGACACTTTTAATAATCGATTATTATCGATTTTATCGATTCATTGTCGCAGTCCTACTTCTTACAGATGAGATGAAGGTCACAATAAAAATATCACCATGATGTGTAATCGATTACTGGCTCAGACTCGCTCTCTTATATCAGCATGTACAGTATGTTAATGGGGATAGTATGATGGAGGCTGAACAATTTCGACCTCTCTGAGCCAAGTAATGTTCTGATGGTTTTTCCAGATCTGCTCTGTGTGTGTGTGTGTGTGTGTGTGTGCGCGTGTGTGTGCGCGTGTGTTCACTCTGAGCCGAGTATATTTTCTGGAGTGTTATTCAGGATCAGGCTAACGTCCTGTAAACACACAATTGCACAATTGCACTGATTGCAGCCTGGCTAATGGGTCTTAGCGCTGAGTGCTACGTCGCTATGCGCGGTATGTGTGTCTGGCTTCGATTGTGTTCGAGTTAATCCCGCGCTGAGCTCGGACACACCAGGTGTTTCGCCGGCTCAGGGGAAGCTCATGCGCTCCATTAGCTGTGTTTTAGTAAGTTGTGTAGGGTGCCGGTACGATTTGCAAATGGGTTGTGTGGTCCAATTATAGCAGTGTGTGTGTGGTTGTGTTGTTAGTGACTCTACTCTTATGTCCTATGCTTTTATTATGCTTTTATTATGCTCTTAATATCGATCCACTACTTCTGCAGTGTAAGGTTTATGTATATATATATGTGTGTATATATATATATATATATATATATATATATATATATATATATATATATATATATATATACATATATATATGTGTATATATATATGTATATATATGTGTATATATATATATATATATATACACATATATATACATATATATGTATATATATATGTATATATATATACATATATATATGGAACAAGTTAACATCGAGAACCGAGACCCTGCTGTTAAAGGTTTTCCGTGTCGAGCGAGTTACTGTTTGTGGTGATCATACACACGCTGTAAAGATGCTGTAGCAAACGGTTAGGCCAGCTTTAAACATGATCATGAATTAGATTTTAGAATTACACATTCTCTGTGAGATCATCACTCCATTTTTATTCTCTCTCTGTCTCGCTGTCGTCTCTGCGGTTTCCACGCAGACGTGCGAAAAGAAATTGGGGAGGAACACCCAGTTTGGGGGAATATCTACTGTGTGTGTGTGTGTGTGTGTGTGTGTGTGTGTGTGTTAAACGACAAAGACCACATTACAGAGTTCTAGGCCATTGCTGCTATTTGTAGGTAAAAGAATCCGTTTGATATTTACTTTTATGTGTGTGTGTGTGTGTGTGTGTGTGTGTGTGTGTGTGTGTGTGCTAGAGTCTAAAGCTGTAGTTTAGAAAATTGTCTGTCTGTCTGGAACACAGCAATTAACCCAGCATGCACACACACACACATAAAGCGTTCTCACTTCACATCACGTGCCGGCGTTCCAGGCCGGGCTAATTACGCGTGTGTTCAGGTGTTGAGTCGACAAATGCAAAGTACACACCGGACGCTTTTCCGCTGCGTAGGCCTCGAGGCTTGTTTCTGCGTGCGCACGCGACTGGCTAAACCGTAGCTCCTCGAACCACCCGCGTTTCTTAATGCTGCAACAGTAATGTTATATAACACACACAGTATCAGGTCACTTTATTAGCTACGGCTTGCTGGACCCTGGTCAGACCCTGTTTTTGCGTTCAGCACTGAACAAGGTCCTGCGAACATTCCTCCGAGATTCTGGGCCGCATCGACACGATGGCGTCACGCAGTCGCCGCATATTTGGGGGCTGCGCATGCACGATAAGTTATCCAGCTATGCTGGAAGGTGGTATAAGTCAGCGGATGATACGTCATCCTCATAAAGGGCTGCATACGGTCAGCAACAATACTCAGGTGGACTGTGGGGTTGCACCGACGCTCAGTTGGCGTTAAGGAGCCCAAAATGCACCAAGAAAATCCTGTACGCCATTACACCACCAACGCCAGCCCCTTCAACTTGTCGCATCGGATTCCAGTTCTTAGCTGGCGGGAAGGGCAATTGGCTGCTGTTGTAGTCCATCCGCTTTCTTTCGGATCGTTCCGGTTAAACCCCGTAGATGGCGCTGTGCGTGAAAAACCCAGTACACCAACAGCCATGCCACGTTCAAAGTCACTCCAATCACCTTTTTTACCCATTCGGATGCTCCGATTTGATTCCGCAGCTAATCACGTTGATTAGATTATTAAATAAAGAGGCCGTCAAGTGCATGTTGTTGGTTTTGCGAAAGACTGACCTTTAGCTATAATTAGCTAGCTTCTACTTAAGGCCAAAAAAGCGCACGTCAAGTTTTGAAAAAGAGCACGCATCCTTCACCCCGAGTCCGAAAAATCAAGGTTAATTGGAGCCTATTCTAATTCTGCATTAAAATCAGGCTGACCAATCAGAGCTCGGTTGCTAGGCGGAACAGCTCCTAAGAGCTTATAAGACGAGCAACACGCTGACTCTAAAAACATGGATATTAAAGAAAAGATCTGGTGGAATTTAGCTGAAAGGCTGGAGAATGATGGTGGTAAAGCTCACAGTGACTGGATGGAACCGATTTCCATTTTGGTAGGAAAAAAACGCCTTTGGAGCGCGTCACGCGCTGGACAATGCGTTCACGAGTACGACTGAACTGCGTGTGTTTTGTTTAGCCGCATGCTAATGGTAGTAATTAGCCTCCATAGTGACATAGCCGCTAGCAGTGCTGACTGAGGTCTTTCGGCAAAGGTTAATTGGGGAAGACAGAACGAAACGAGGCCTGTCAGCAAGTCTGCTAAAGCCGCGGGTTATTAAACTCCTGTCTGATCAGCGCCGAGTTCAGGAACTTTCGCAGAAACTGGTTTATTCTTTAAATCAGCTCTTTTTTTTTTTTTTTTTTTTTTTTGTGGCGTTTGCATTGACAGCGTTTGCCTTCACGGAAGCGTTTCGCGCCCCACAAGCAGACGAACCCTGAGCAGCAGGCGCGGGTCCAAAACAAAACCAACCCAAGAACAGCAACAAACGCGGCGCTAAGGAGAGAAACACAAAATAAAGCAGCAGCTTTGAGTCCAAACAGTAATGCAGCCTCCGAGCTGTGTGGTGTTCAGTAATAACACGGGAAGTCGGCATGATGAAAGTGAGCCGAGGCGGTGGTTTTCCATAACCCCTAACCCGGCGAGTTTGAAGGTTGTGGCGGCGTGAGGCGGAGCGGACGTGCCGTTTCATTTGCCTGTCCTGAGAAAGCGACTCCGTCACAAAAACACTTCGGACTGTGTTCAGGGTTTGTGTTTCTGTCAGGGTTTGTGTTGTTGTTGGGCTGGGATTTGTTCTGCTGCCAGTGTGTTGTGTTTTAAGGGTCTGTTTTTGCTCCCAGTGTGTCGATCAGAGGGTTTGTGCTCCTCTGTGGGTTTATGTTATATCATACGTCATGTGCTGAGGGATTTTGTGTTGCTCTGAGTGTGAGGGTTTGTGGTTGTGAGGATTTGTGTTGCTGTGAGGATTTGTGTTGCTGTGAGGGTTTGTGGTTGTGAGGATTTGTGTTGCTTTGAAGGTTTGTGGTTGATGTGAGGATTTGTGTTAGTGTGTGGGTTTGTGTTGCTGTGAGGGTTTGTGTTGCTGTGAGGATTTGTGGTTGTGAGGATTTGTGTTGCTGTGTGACTTTGTGGGTTTGTGTTGCTGTGAGAATTTGTGTTGCTGTGTGGCTTTGTGGGTTTGTGTTGCTGTGAGGATTTGTGTTGGTGTGTGGGTTTGTGGTTGTGAGGATTTGTGTTTATGTGAGGGTTTGTGGTTGTGAGGATTTGTGTTGCTTTGAAGATTTGTGGTTGTGAGGATTTGTGTTGCTGTGAGAATTTGTGTTGCTGTGAGGATTTGTGTTGCTGTAAGGGTTTGTGTTGCTGTGAGGGTTTGTGTTGCCGTGAGGATTTGTGTTGGTGTGAGGGTTTGAGTTGCTGTGAGGCTTTGTGTTGGTGTGTGTGGGTTTGGGGTTGTGAGAATTTGTGTTTGTCTGTGAGGATTTGTGTTGCTGGTGGGGTTTGTGTTGCTGTGAGGATTTGTGTGCTGTAAGGGTTTGTAAGTGTTGCTGTGAGGGTTTGTGTTAGTGTGTGGGTTTGTGTTGGTGTGAGGGTTTGTGGTTGTGAGGATTTGTGTTGCTGTGAGGGTTTGTGTTGCTGTGAGGGTTTGTGGTTGTGAGGATTTGTGTTGCTTTGATGGTTTGTGGTTGATGTGAGGATTTGTGTTAGTGTGTGGGTTTGTGTTGCTGTGAGGGTTTGTGTTGCTGTGAGGATTGTGTTGCTGTGAGAATTTGTGTTGCTGTGAGGGTTTGTGTTGCTGTGAGGATTTGTATTGGTGTGAGGGTTTGTGGTTGTGAGGATTTGTGTTGCTGTGTGGCTTTGTGGGTTTGTGTTGCTGTGAGGATTTGTGTTGCTTTGTGGCTTTGTGGGTTTGTGTTGCTGTGAGGATTTGTGTTGCTGTGTGTCTTTGTGGTTGTGAGGACTTGATATAGTTGCAAATTTACAAATAATGCACATAGTCAGAGACCTGAGACCAGATTTGACCTGTAATTGAGATGGGTCTTAGCTTTTGAATTTTATTTTACTGTGTTCCATTGAGTATATAAATAAAAAACATATTAATAATAACAAACATTGGATATTATGTGGTTTTACATTAGTAGTTCATTTTACACATAATTTGGCAATAAATTAAGCTACAAAAAATCTAAAGAGCCACTTGGGAGCGGAAAGAGCCGGCTCTTTTTAGTGAGCGAGTCAAAAGAACCTCTCTGAAAAGAGCCGAAATTCCCATCACTAATGTTTTTGTTTTGTTTCGAGGGCTGTATCAGCACCGGTCAGATCACTTTTGCAAAGCTTGCATGTTACACATGTTCCTACACTTGAGGACTTAAGCCGAACTTTCTTCTCTGCGTCGGTCATAATTTATTTAATTCTTAACGCTAACTTATTTTGAAGATTCCGCGTCCGCGCCGGCTCCGCCTCGCTCCGTTCGATCGCTCGTATTGTTTTTCCAGCGTGAAGTGCCGCAAGTAACGTAAGCGGATATGATAAGGCGGGGGACACAAATCATGTGACACAACGAATCGATAATGAAATTCGTTGTCGACACTTTTAATAATCGATTATTATCGATATAGCCCTATACTGTACATTTCTGCCCCTTTAATGTTATTTGATTATTTATTTTATGCATGTATGTAATATTGTTTTATTATATTCTTTTGTTTTTGCTTTAGTTTCAACTATTAAATAACTGTTATTTGTTAGATTTTTATCGCTGCATTTATTTATTTTATACATATGATATATTTTTTATTATGTTATTTTATTATTTTAGTTTTATTTATTGAATAACTATTGTTATTTTATTATTATAATGTTTTATTGTTTATTTTATACATTTATTATATATATTTTTCTTTTTTTAATTGTCATTTTCATTATTAAGTAACTGTTTTTTATATTATTTTTATTGGTATTGTTTTATTATTTTGATAGGTACACTGTACATTTCTATCCTTTTTAATATTATTATTAATTTAATCTTTATTTTAGTTTTAGTTATTAGTAACTATTAGTAGTATTAATTGTGGTTGGGTCAGAACCTGTCTTGCTTTGAGAGTTTGTGTTGCTCTGTGTGTGTGTGTGTGTGTGTGTGTGTGTGTGTGTGTGTGTGTGTGTGTGTGTGTAATTAAAAAAATGTTAACCCTGCTTGCACCACTAGAGAGCGCTATATATGCTATCATTTTACTAAATAATCTCCCTCTCTGTCTCTGCAGTGGTGTGCCCCCTGACATGTATAAATGGAGGAGTGTGTAGCAACCGTACACACTGCTTGTGCCCGCCGGGCTTCACTGGACGACTGTGCCAGCATCCTATCCGCACTCAGGCGTCCCGCGGCAACAAGCAGCCCGTCTACACACTGCAGGCCTGTACCGTCTCACTTGCTCTCGCTTCTCTTGCTTTAGCGTAGGATTATAGGGGATGAATAACAGGGTTCATTATCCGGTGGCACACCCAAACCCACTCTGCTGTAATGTTCCCTGTTCCCTGTGCCAGCTTGACTGGATATCACTATATGATTGACTTAATGGCTGCATGATGTAATGATGTTATGGGTTAATGAGTGGGTGAAGAAGTGAGTAAATGAGTGCCGCCCCCTGCAGGCCATGCCGGACGGAGCAGGTCTGTCAGACTCGAGCGGGTCAGCCGGACGGCCAAAGCTCACCCAGACGCACTCGGTGTTCACGCTGCCACTGCCACAGGGCACCGGGCACCACTCGTCTGAAGGTAACACACACACACACACACACACACACACACACATCCTCCTCCTTTGTTTGAAACCCTTTTCCCGTCTCCAGTGCACGTTAAGGTCCGGGTCCATCACACCTCAGACACCTCGGTGGTCATCCAACCTCTCGACCAATCGGAGGGCAAGTTTAACAAGGGCATACCCCGCCTCCCTCCACACACACACAAGCCCAGAGGGCGGTGCTTTCAAGAGACCACGCCCAAACAAGCTGTGAGTGATACGTAACAGTATAAAAGAGGTAAAACTGATTAACATAGTAATGAGCCAATAACATCTCTCTCTCTCTCTCTCTCTCTCCCTCTCTTTCTCTCTCTCTCTCTCTGCAGTGTAGCAGTAACCCTCTGCCTGGTCTGACCAATCAGGAGGATTGCTGTGGCAGTGTGGGTAATTCCTGGAGCCAAAACAAATGCTACAAATGCCCCAAACTCCCCTGTAAGTCCTGAAATCCGTCCACCAGGCTCTGTATTAGAGAGACATAAAATAGTGTTATATGAATAATTATATTATTTTACTACAGGTATGAAATTGCTGAATTATTTTATTGCCTACATTTTATCCATTTTGATACTGTAGTGTTTCATTACTAAGAATATATATACATACAGTATATACAGTGGGGCAAAAAAGTATTTAGTCAGCCACTGATTGTGCAAGTTCTCCTACTTAGAAAGATGAGAGAGGTCTGTAATTTTCATCATAGCTACACTTCAACTATGAGAGACAAAATGAGAAAAACAAATCCAGGAAATCACATTGTAGGATTTTTAAAGAATTTTATTGTAAATTATGGTGGAAAATAAGTATTTGGTCAATAACAAAAGTTCAACTCAATACTTTGTAACATAACCTTTGTTGGCAATGACAGAGATCAAAACGTTTCCTGTAAGTCTTCACCAGGTTGGCACACACTGTAGCTG
>JAJAGP010001350.1:183546-202594 GCA_025084515.1 Ancistrus triradiatus
AACCCTGGACCTTCTGGTCCATAGTCCAGTATCTTAACCACTAGGCCACCACAGTCCCACAGATGGGCCTGAACATGTGCTGGCTTAAGCAGGGGGGCATGCCTGGCACTGCAGGATCTGAGTCCTTCTCGGCGTTGTGTGTTACTGATGATAGCCTTTGTTACTTTGGTCCCAGCTCTCTGCAGGTCATTCATAAGGTCCCTCCATGTAGTTCTGGGATTTTTGCTCACCGTTCTCATGATCATTTTGACCCACGGGATGAGGTCTTGTGTGGAGCCCCAGATCGAGGGAGATTATCAATGGTCTTGTATGTCTTCCATTTTCTTACAATTGGTCCCACAGTTGATTTATTCACAACAACTTGCTTGACTATTGAAGATTCACTCTTCCCAGCCTGCTGCAGGTCTACAATTTTCATCCTGGTGTCCTTCGACAGCTCTTTGGTCTTGGACATGGTTGAGTTTGGAGTCTGACTGTTTGAGGCTGTGGACAGGTGTCTTTTATACAGATAACAGGTGTCATTAATACAGGTAACGAGTGGAGGACAGAAGAGCTTCTTAAAGAATAAGTTACGGGTCTGTGAGAGCCAGAAGTCTTGCTTGTTTGTGGGTGACCCAATACTTATTTTCCACCATGATTTACAATTAAATTCTTTAAAAATCCCACAATGGGATTTTCTGGATTTTTTTTCTCATTTTGTCTCTCATAGTTGAAGTGTAGCTATGATGAAAATTACAGACCTCTGATCTTGGCACATCTGTTCAGTTTCTGTTTTCCCTTTTGTTTTTTTATAATCCATCCTCTGCAGAGGAGAAACCTAGCATCTGATAAAACAAATTAGGAATTTGCAAACGTTATATAGACACACATAATTGCTCGTCGCTTTGTGACTTGGCTGCTCTCAGGGTAGCTGTTTGTAGATTTCAGGACGCGGCCCTGGAGAAATGTTCAGGGTTTGTTTTTTTTAATCCTGATAGTGGTTCTTTCTTCTCTTCACTCCCTTACTGCCAGATTTCTCTCTTTAAAGCCTGAGCAGACAATAGAGGCTCTGTGGTACATGCCAGGCTATTTTAGCTAAACCAGCTCGCTGTGTGTGTGAGTGTGTGTGTGTGTGTGTGTGTGTGTGTGTGTGTGTGTGTGTGCAAACGTGTGTCATAGTGGCTTCATTCTTTTTTCCGTCGCCACACCCTCGGCTTGAGGACAAAGGGGTGGATGGAGGCAGAAGTGCAGTAAGAACTGCCCCTCCCTCACTCTCATTATTTTTCTTTCTCTCGCAGCTTTCTCTCTCTTTCCTTCTCTCTCTTTAGTCAGTGTTGTTGCTGCACCGCTCTAGATTCCTGTGTTTGATCCCCCTCTGTGTGTGGTTTGGCATGTTCTCCCCATGTCCTTGCTGGCTCCCCACAGGCCCACCTGAAGAGAAATATCATTTTCCATCTATTTAAAAGGCGGCACAGTGGAAAATCAGGAGCCCACTACCACAGATGATCTGGGTTCGAGTGATAGGGTGGCCTTGTGGGCACAATAGGTTTTATATATTATTATGTTGTTATTATTCATTTTTTAATGAAATATTATTTAGATTCATATTTTTATTATGTTGTTATTTAAATGTAAAATTATATTTGTTTACATTATTCAGTAGTGTTGTTATTTTTATTTACATGTTTTATAGTTTAATTTTATGCAGCCCATTTTTTCTGTTTTATTTCCTTTATTTTCCCATTTTTTTAAATATATAAGTATGTTCAGGGAAGCAAAGTGAAACCTCCCCCGTTTGTCCCCCTCAGCCTGAATCATCTCCTCTCCAGACGTTTCTTCGTTTTCCTTTCCTTCTTTTTTGTTTGGATGAAAAGCGCTTTGAGCTGGAGAAACTTTTTTTTTTCCAAGTAAATTCTTCACATAACTTTGCTGGAGCTTCGGTTTCTTTTTCTTTTTTTTTCTTTTTTCTTTTTTCTTTAATTGGTTGTTTAGATGTTTGTTCATTTTTGTATTTTGTCTGTTGTAGTTCATTTAACCAGTTAAGCTCAGTTAGGGTTTCTTCTTTCTTGTTTCTTTTAATCAGTAAAATACATTTTCTTTCTCATCTTTTTTGGCCAGTGCAAAACATTGTATATACTGTAAATTCACTTTTCCTTCAACATTCATGGCTCTTTAGAGATGCCTGTTGACCTAAGTTATTTGAGGGTGCGTGGTTGGCGCAGAGGTCTAATACACCGCCACAGGGACCCGGGTTTGATTGGTGGACTCTGTGTGCGTGTCGGATTTAAATTCAAACCAAACCTCTCTGGTTTCTGTCAGTGTTTTGGGTTTTTTGTTAGATTTGAAGTCTGTTTGATGGGATGAGTTGTTACTTAATCCCTTCTTCTCTGTCTCTCTCTCTCTCTCTCTCTCACACACACACACACACACACACACACACACACACACACAGATCCCGGCAAGACACACACGATAATCGAGGAATTTGGCTCAACTTGCCCGCAAGGTTACAAAAGACTGAACCGAACCCACTGCCAAGGTAACGATCCAGTTCAGCTTCACTGCTTAGTTTTAGTGTTCTGTTCTCGGATTATAGTGTGTGTGTGTGTGTGTGTGTGTGTGTGTGTGTGTGTGTGTGTGTATGTGTGTGTGTGTGTGTGTGTGTATATAGATATCAACGAGTGTATGATGCAGGGTGTTTGCCAGGAGGGCGAGTGTTTGAACACTCAGGGAAGTTTCCGCTGCACCTGCAAGCCTGGATATGAACTAAAAGACAGAACGCGCTGTGTTGGTAAAGAAAAGTAACGCAACACACACACAGTTACACAATTAGCACCAAATAAGCACTGACATTAACACAAAAAACACTTGTCTTAACGTACAAGGCACTCGCATTCAGACAAAGTGCACTCGCAATCACAAAAAACGTGCATTACCACACAACATGCTCACGTAACACAAAAGACTCTCATGTTCACACAAAACTCACTCACACACACAGAATGCACTTGCATAAAAAGAAAAACATGCCCAGAGTCACAAGACACTCACACAAACACAAATGCACTCGCAAGCAATTGCGTAACAAAACACGCTCACAGTAACACACAGTAAGACACTTGCAGACACACAAAAATGCACTTGCAAACACAAAATACACTCCAAACACAAAAATGCACTCGCAAACACACGGAAATACACTTAAAACACACAAAAGTCACTCACAAACACACAAAATGCACTTGCATCTCAACATGATGTACTCGCAAATACACAAAAGTGCACTTGCATAAATAACAAAACATGCTCACAGCCACAAAAGACACTCGCACAAACACAAAATGCACTCGCAAACACACAAAATGCACTTGCAAACACAAAATGCACTCGCAAGCACTTGCATAACACAAAACACGCTCACAGTAACAGAAGACACTCGCAGACACACAAAAATGCACTCCAAACACACAAAAATGCACTTGCAAAGACACAGTGCACTCACAGATACACAGAAATGCACTTGCATAAAAAACAAAACATGCTCACAGCCACACAATGCACTCACAAACACAGAAAATGCACTTGCAGACACAAAAATGCACTCGCAGACACACAAAATGCTCTCACAAACACACAAAAATGCACTCGCAAACACAATGCACTTGCAAACACAAAATGCACTCGCAAACAGAAAATGCACTCACAAAGACCCACAAATGCACTTTCATAAAAAACAAAATATGTTCACAGTCACAAAAGACACTCGCACAAACACAAAAGACACTCACGCAAACACAAAATGCACTCGCAAACACGCAAAATACACTTGCTTAACACGAAACATGCTCACGGTCACAAAAGACACTCGTACAAACACAAAAAGCACTTGCAAACACAAAAAAATGCACTCGCAAACACACAGAATGCACTCTTGTGTAACACAAAACACGCTCACAGTGACACAAGACACTCACCCAAAATGCTCTCACAATCACTCAATGTACTTGCATTCACACAAAAAACACTTTACAATGCGGTGTAATCACAAAACACAGAGGACGGACAAAAAGACGAAATAGTCACACAAAGCACACACACCTACATTATTTTTATGTTTAACTCTGTCATGCCCCCCACCTTTGTGTGTGTGTGTGTGTGTGTGTGTGTGTGTATGCTCAGTGTCCGTGATGGAGCATGGTCCGTGTTTCCGCGTGCTGACGGATTCGGGTCGCTGCGAGCACGCCCTCCAAACCAACCTGACCCGGGAGACCTGCTGCTGCACCGTGGGTAAAGCCTGGGGCGCCAACTGCGAGAGATGCCCACAAGATGGCACCGGTGAATTACCCACTACAGAGAGTGTAACACAAGTGCAATGGAATCCCTACATAGTGCACCGCATGTATGAGATCGTAACGAAACGTGGAAGGGAAAAATCGTTTTAACAAAGTCAAAGCGCGTTTCGAGTTTACGAATTTGCGAGCGCGAGAGTGAAAAATACAAGCTAATTTTCGGCTACTTTACGAAAGACTTAGGATTTAGAGATGTGAAGTAGTTATTTATTGTTTAGTATTTTATTATATGCTTAAATGTAGCAAGTAACTACTGACTTTATTTTTAAATAAAAATATTTATATATTTTCAGAATTATGTACGTTTCTAAAAATAGTGAATATATTTTATACATATATATTACAGCCTCCTTTAATAAGATCTGTCCTGCTGGGAAGGGAATGTCTGTGAAGCATTTCCATGGCACTGTGTCCATCATGACCAGCATAGAGCACAGCCCTGGTGAGACACACACACACACACACACACACACACACACACACACGCACACAAAGTTGTTTTTAAGAAATATGAATTTGCACAGTTATTCCACAGAGCTGATTTCCTTTGTGTTTGGATTGTGTTACAGAGATCAGGCCGCCGGTAAGACACTCTTTTTCTTATTTGGATTTATTTCCTCTCCGGTAGCAGTTGTGAGTTGTAGAGCTCAGATTCAGGGGATAAAGGTTAGGCTGAAACCACCGGCGCGTTCCTTTAACAGCTCAGTGATCTAATTGTCATCAACAGGAAGCGCCGGCGCAGGTGACCACGCCTGTGCAGCATTTACCCACCAGCACCCACGCGCCACGCATACCAGGTGACCGTACGCCGTCTTGCTCTTTATTGCATTTTTTTTGTTGGAAAAACTAAATTAAATGCTCTCGGTTTAGTGATCATTCCCAAACCGCCGAGCCGCCCCATAATCCGCATTCCTCCGGAGCGGGAGACGCTGGAGGAGGCGCAGACGCAGATCTCAGGTGAGTTAGAGAGCCACCTTTCTCTGTCATCAGCGGTACAGGGTCTCTTATGGCCGACGTTTATGCCTATCAGTTTTTTTATATATTTATATAATACAGGATGGGTTGATTTTGTGAATAAAAAAGACATAATGAGTTTGGGGCCTTTGGTAGCATAGTGGTTAACGTTCTGGGCTATGGATCTGAAGTCCCAGGGTTCGAATCCTGCATTGAGCAAGATGCTTAACCCACAGTTTGGATTGTATCACTTGTAAGTCACTCTGGGGAAGAGTGTCTGCTAAATGCTGTAAAAATGTTACGTAAAGCCTGCAGAGACCAAACCTGAATATGAGTTGTGTGTTTTTTTGCGTTATAGCCGATGACGAGTGTACGCTCAACCGGAAGATCTGCGGCCACGGAGAGTGTAAAAACACACCCACCGGATTTGCGTGTCACTGCGAGCCCGGTTACCGTCCTCACCCCCAGAGAAAGAGCTGTGTCGGTCAGCACACACACATACACAATTGTCTTGTAGTTACTGTACAATAAGTCACACAACTTCAGTTCTTCAGTGTGTGTGTTCAGTGTGTATGAAAGTTGTTTTGCTGACTTTTATTTTTAGCTTTAATACAGAGAATCATCTTACCAGAGCAGTGTGACCCTAAGCCCCTCCCCTTTCAACGAGAGACTTACAACGATCAAATAAAATCCATAATCTATATTAAATAAATACCGATCACTTCTTATTAAGCCAACAAATAGATTTTATCATTTTTAAAATTGATTAAATGATATAATTATATATATAAATATAGAATTTGTTGTCAGTACTAAATTAAGCGTTTTCATTAATACAATTTTGCAAGTAAAATATTTTAACCAGTTAAAGAGATTACTTTTATCATTGCACAGTATTATATAATATTTTCATTAATCCAGCATTTTAATTAATGCAGTGTATCATTCTTTATAATTAAATAACATATTTAACCAATTAAAGAACTTACTTTGATCAGTAAAATAAAAATATTTTTAATAATTCAACATTTTATTTATTCAGTCGATCACGCAATTAATTAAATAAAAACATTTTAGCCCATTAAAGAAATTACTTTTATCATTAAAATAAAATATTTTTATTATTTCAACATTTTAACTAATTAAATGAATTTGAATTGTTTTAAAAATATTTTTATTAATTCAGCATTTTTGTTAATACAGTCTGTCAATCTGTATTAATTACATAAAAAACATTTTAAGCAATTAAAAAAATTAGTTTTATCATTAAAATTAAAAAAAATTATTAATTCAACATTTTATGTAAACAGGCTATCCACTCTTAATAAAAAAAAAACATTTTAACTACTTAAATTAATTTGATCATTTTAAAATAATTGTATTAATTCAGCATTTGTCTTAAGAGTCTATCACTCTTTATGAATTAAAATATTTTATCCAATTAAAGAAATTTCTTTTTTTATTAAAATAAAATATCTTTATTTATTCAACATTTTATTTATACAGTCTTATCATTCTTAATTTAAAAACATTATAACTAATTAAATTTAATTTAATCCTTTTTAAAATATTTTATTAACCAATTAAAAAACTTACTTTTATTATTAAAATAAAAAAAATTAATAAAAACTCTTAATTAAAAAAAACATTTTAACTAATTAAATTAATTTGATCATTTTTTTGTATTAATTCAACATTTTTGTTAATAGTCTATTACTCTTTGTTAATTTAAATATTCGATCTAAATAAAGAAATGACTTTTTTATTCAAATAGAATTCAACATTTTTATTAATACAGTTTATCACACTTTATTAATTATTTAAAACATTGAACCAATTAAAGAAAATACATTTATTGTTACAAAATATTATAAAATATTATTTATTAATTCAACCTTTTTATTAATAAAGTTTATCATTTTTAATCAGTTAAATAAATTATTTTATCAATTAAATAAATAATTTTCACATCTAACTTTGCCGTCTTATTAAATTGTTTTTTCTTTTATTCTGCCCCGATTGACTCCAGAGCCATTTCTGTGACTTGGCACATCCTTAAGTGCACTTAAGTAATTAATTAAGTAGCTAAATTCACTTTTCAGTTAAGTGTAATTGTATGAAGGAACTCAATAATTTTAAGAAAATGTAGGCGGAATCTCAAGGAAATAAATCCATTTCACTCTCTCTCTCTAGATGAGAACGAGTGTGACTGGGAGCCGTGTGGTCCGGGTCGGGGCACCTGCATCAACACCGTCGGTTCTTACCTGTGCAACTGTCACCCCGGCAACAGACCCATGATCCATAACGGGAAGCGCCGCTGCGTGGGTGAGCATTGCCTCGTTCATTCGTCCCAAACAGGGAGTTCCATGGTTTTTGGAGCAGTCGATGAAGTGATTTCTGCTCTTTGCCGGTTGCAGATATAAACGAGTGCTCTAAGCCAGATATCTGTGGCTCCGACGGACACTGTGTGAACCTGCCAGGATCGTACAAGTGCGAATGCAAGCCAGGATTCAGGAGCAAGTCCCGCAGGCAACCGGTGTGCGAAGGTGAGACCCGCCGATTCTACACCTGTTTAGTGCGGCTCTCATCCTTCCATGAGCACCAGTTGATGATAAATTACCTGAAAAAGATTCCTGTAAAAATTCTTGATTTTCTGGTAAAAGCCCCTGTGAAGGTTCCTGACGTCCTGTAGTACTTCACGTTTTATGGTTGTAGAAGTTCCATAAATAATAAGGATATCCCATCAACGCAGTGACCCAGGTCCGGGTCCAGCCGTGTTTGAGGGAGAGGAGGCGCCCTGTTTTGTCCGTGGCTAGGCTCAAGTCCCACAAGATTCCAAGGCTGTCTCAGCTCAGGATGGGCTATACTGCTTCAGAAAATCAACAAGATATACAGACGCTGAGCCACGTAAAGCGCTCAGATTAAATCTGATCCGACTTTCTGTTCCCGGTTATCCCCAGACGTGAACGAGTGCTTGGACCCCGGGACGTGCCCTGACGGTCAGTGTGAAAACACGATCGGATCTTATGAGTGTATACCCTGTCCGCCTGGACACCAGGCTCAAGGAGGAGTGTGTTACGGTGAGTAGCATTGCTTTATCCTTGTCGATAAAGCAGTTTAGGTTTCCGAACGCGCAATATACGAACTACCAGTAACTACTACGGCACGTCTACTGCCTCGTTATCGCAGCTTGCGCACCACTATGTTCTGCTCCTTCAACTGTGTTCGTTAATAACCTAACCCACTGACTAGAATGCTTGTTTTGTTTAACTTCGGATAATGTTGCTCCTGCTCGGATCAAATGCATTAAGGTAAAAAGAATCGGTTTACCCCTGGTACTCTGGCTTCCCACAATTCAAAGACATGCTTAGGTTAATTGGTCGCTCTCAATTGCCCAAGAAACAATATTGATGTATCCTCGTTGCTGTCGTGGATAGCCATCGATGCCAATGTGACGTTAGATGAACATGTCATTGCGTGCGATTTATTCTTCCTGGCTTCGATACATCACGATCTTTGTTATTATAATCTCTACGATGCTGGGCTTTGTGTCGCTCCCAGATGTGAACGAGTGTCAGAAGAGAGGAGTGTGTGTGAATGGCCGGTGCGAGAACCTCCCCGGGACCTACCGCTGCCTGTGCAACGAAGGCTTCCTGCCTGAATCCGACAGCAAGGGCTGCAGGGGTGAGGATGTCACAGCTTGTTTTCTGATCGGTTTAAAGTAGCGCGATCTAACACTGTGTGTGTGTGTGTGTGTGTGTGTGTGTGTGTGTGTGTGTGTGTGTGTGCACGCACGCTCAGACATAAACGAGTGCCACGACAACCGCCTGTGTGCAAACGGGCAATGCATCAACACCGAGGGCTCGTTCCAGTGCCAGTGTTACTCGGGATACCAGCCTACTCAGGAGGGCAGCCACTGCGAGGGTCTGCACTGCCACCTCTCTGACAACGTCCGTGTTAATTTTTTTGTGTTTGTGTTTATTTATCCTCTACTTTGTGTCGTTCCTTCTCAGATATTAACGAGTGTGAAAGAGCGTTGAACTGCCAGAGGGGGCGCTGCATTAACACCATGGGCTCATACCGCTGCGAGTGTCAGAAGGGCTACATGCTAGTTAACGGACGCAGATGCCAAGGTGCGCACGCACACCCACACACACTGGGCATTTATTGCCATTGGTATAACCAAAGTATAAGTGGTGAAATGAATTAATTTAGAAAATCGCGGTTTGATTGCCGAGTCATCCGTAATCTGTACTAGGAATGATTCAGTGATCATGTAAAAATGCTTTATCCACTACTACTTCCTAATAGACTATAAAAAACAGAGGAGCTTAATTTGGGAAAAGTCCTGACGTGACCAAGGCATATGAAATGTGCTGTGTGAGAAAGACCCTGCTGGGTTAGGGTTGGTTTGGGTTAGGTGGGTTAGGGGTAGGTTGGTTACGGTTAGTTGGGTTTGGATTATGGGTTAACGTTAGGATTTTGGGTCAGGGGTTAGGGTTTTTGGATTAGGGTTAGTTGGGTTTGGGTTAGGGATAGTTGGGTTTGGGTTAGTGTTAGTTGGATTAATGTTAGCTGAGTTATGGTTAGTTATGTTAGGGTTAGGTGGGTTAGAGTTAGTTTAAAGTTTGGTGGATCAGGGTTAGTTGGTGTTAGAGTTAGTTGGGTTATGGTTAGGTGGTGTGGGGTTTGTTTGGTTGGGGTTTGTTGGATAAGGTGAATGTTAGATGGGTTAGAGCTGGTTTAGTTAGGGTTAGTTAGATTGGATTCGGTTGGTTACAGTTAGTGTGGTTGGGTTTAATTTGGTTAGCGTTTTGGTTAGAGTTGGGTTAGAGTTAGTTGGGTTGTGGTTCGCTTAGTTAGGGTTTGTTGGGTTTGGGTTAGAGTTAGTTGGATTGGATTAGTTGGATTAGAGTAAGGTGGGTTTGGACTAGCTTGGTTAGGGTTTGTTGGGTTTGGGTTAGAGTTAGTTGGATTGGATTAGTTGGGTTAGAGTTAGTTGGGCTAGGGTTAGTTTGGTTAGGGTTTGTTGGGTTTGGGTTAGAGTTAGTTGGATTGGATTAGTTGGGTTTTGATTAGTTGGGCTGGGGTTAGTTTGGTTAGGGTTTGATGGGTTGAGGTTAGTTTGGTTAGTTTATGTTGGGTTTGAGTTAGAGTTAGTTGGATTGGATTAGTTGGGTTAGAGTTAGTTGGGTTGTAATTAGTTTGGTTAGAGTTTGTTGGGTTGGGGTTAACGTTAGTTGTATTGGATTAGTTGGGTTAGGGCTAGTTTGGTTAGTGTTAGTTGGGTTAGAGTTAGCTGGGTTAATGTTAGCTGAGTTATGGTTAGTTATGTTAGGGTTAGGTGGGTTAGGGTTAGTTGGTGTTAGAGTTAGTTGGGTTATGGTTAGGTGGTGTGGGGTTAGTTTGGTTAGGGTTAGTTAGATTGGATTCGTTGGGTTACAGTTAGTTGGGTTGGGGTTCATTTGGTTAGGGTTTGGTGGGTTTGGGTTAGAGTTGGGTTAGAGTTAGTTGGGTTGTGGTTAGTTTAGTTAGGGTTTGTTGGGTTTGGGTTAGATTTAGTTGAATTGGATTAGTTGGGTTAGAGTTAGGTGGGCTGGGGTTAGTTTGGTTAGGGTTTGTTGGGTTTGGGTTTGTTGGGTTTTGGTTAGAGTTAGTTGGATTGGATTAGTTGGGTTAGGGTTAGTTTTGGTAGGGTTTGCTGGGTTTGGGTTAGAGTTAGTTGGATTGGATTAGTTGGGTTAGAGTTAGTTGGGTTGGGGTTAGTTTGGTTAGGGCTTGTTGGCTTGGGGTTTGTTGGGTTTGGGTTAGAGTTAGTTGGATTGGATTAGTTGGGTTAGGGTTAGTTTGGTTAGGGTTGGTTGGGTAACTGTTAAGTGATATCTTGTGTAAATAATCTGTCCTCTTGTTCTCTCTTTATTTCTCAGACATAGACGAGTGTGAGGTGGACCGAAGCTTGTGCCAGCCGTACGGAGTGTGTGAGAACAGGCAGGGAGGTTATGTGTGTGTCTGTAATGATGGCTTCATTCTGTCTGAGGACAAACACAGCTGTGAAGGTATGGGGGAGAATGTTTGTTTGTGTTTGTGTATTTTGGTGAAGAGACTTAATGCTGCCTTTATGGTAATTGTTGTGCTTTACATTGTGTGTGTGTGTGGTATCCGTGCAGAGGTCCTGCAGGATTTGAACAATAAGAAGGAATGCTACCTGAACCTGGACGACACGGTCTTCTGCGACAGCGTTCTGGCCACCAACGTGACCAAGCAGGAGTGCTGCTGCTCAGTGGGTGTGGGCTGGGGCGACCACTGCGAGATTTACCCCTGCCCCGTCTACCACTCAGGTACACACACACACACACACACACACACACACATGTACAGACACCGGTGTGTGACAGGGGTTGAATAAATGTATCAGAATCAGATCTGGTTTCTGGGTTGCTGAGAGAAAGTGCTCAAAAACAACACGTTAAAAAGAGCTGTATAAAGAAGTAGTGAGGGTAAAATGTGGGGATAGACGCTATAAAGTAACAAAGGCTTAAACTAAGTGTGGTGTTGCTTGTAGCGCTTGTTGCAGTGGGTCTGTGGTGTGTAGTTCAGTCATGAAAAAAACAGCTGCCCCGTGTGAGGCTCGAACTCACGACCTTCAGATTATGAGACTGACGCGCTGCCTACTGCGCCAACGAGGCCTGGGAGCAGTAGGAAAGAATCGCGGCTAAGTCTGTAGAGCATGGGGGCGGGGGAGGGGTGTGTGGCTTTTGTTCTCTGGTTGCAGCGTGCGCGTGTGTGTGTGTGTGTGTGTGTGTGTGTGTGTGTGTGTGTGTGTGTGTGTGTGTGTGTGTGTGTGTAAAACCACAAATTGCTCCACCAGTAAATCTAAAAGCACCTCTTGTAAAAAAGGAACCTAATTCCACAGATTCAGAGCTGTAATCACTAAAACCCCGATCATCCAGGCCTTTTTTTAAGCACTTTGAAGCTTTAAAAAGTAATGAAGTCATTATTTTCATCCAAGGCATTTGAAGCTTTGTACTGTAATTATGTTTTGTTGTGTAACAGCAGGTCTTAATGAAGTAGCTTAACCACAATTGAGCTGTTATTGCTGTAGTATATTCGTTTGCATTTGTTTTCTATCTTAGGTATCAGTTCTATATTGTTATTGTTTAGTATCAGTGTTGGTTTATATACAAATATATATATATATATATATATATATATATATATATATATATATATAGTCCTGGGCTATATGATGTCAAATCAATATCACGATTTTATCTGACTTGACTTGAAACACTACGTTAACCTACAGTGGGGCAAATAATATATATATATAAGGTTGATTTTTGATTACTAAGATGTGCAAATGTCCTGTGTGTGTAGCGGAGTACCACTCTCTGTGCCCGGTGGGCCGAGGCTTTTACCACGTGGAGGGAATGACGGAGTACGGCCTGCCAGTACACAGAGGTACAATCACACACACACACACACACACACACACACTTTCTTTACAGTTACAAAACTTCAATATAACATACATTAACATGTAAAAACAACAACATTAATGTTTCATCACATCTCTCTCTGTGCAGATATTGATGAGTGCGTGTTGTTTGCTAACGAGATCTGTAAGGAGGGCCGCTGCATGAACACGCAGCCTGGGTTCGAGTGTTACTGTCAGCAGGGCTTCTATTACGACAGCAACCTTCTAGAGTGCATAGGTACACACCCATTATCTCAGCCTGGAATATTTGCTCTTCGGCCACTAGAAGGCAGTGTTTGCTCACGCTGGCAGTCTGAGCAGCTGCGTTTTGAAGATCATTTCTTTCATTCATGCAGTGTTTTCTATCCGGCTTAAATCTTTACAATTAGTAATATTTATGATGTAATGAACAGACGTGTCAGTAATAATAATTTTCTGACAGACGTGGACGAGTGTCACGATGAGTCTTTGTGCACTAACGGACACTGCGTGAACACGCAAGGCTCCTTCTACTGCACCTGTAACACCCCATGGACGCCGGACGCCACCAACAAGAAGTGTGTCCTCCCTACAGACATGGGTGAGCGTCTTTCAGTCATGGAACGCTCCGGGTGATGTGCTTTGAGTTTGTTGTTGTGTGTTATTATTGCTATTATTCCGATCGCTGGAAACCCTGTTTCCCACAAACGGCTTTTCCTGAAGGTTATAGTCCTGTTGTGGGGGTTTAGAAAGCCAGTTTGGGTCTGGCTGTAGCTCAATGGTAGAGCGCATGCTTTGCATGTATGAGGCTCTGGGTTCAATCCCCGCCATCTCCAACAAAGTGGTAACATTTTTTTGGCTTAGGTTCCTGCTCTCCCAAGCCCCCATTCTTGATTTCTACATTTACAGCATTTGGCAAACATTTGGCCCTTATCCAGAGCGACTTACAATGGGTACAGTCTTACAATGCAAGCAATTGTGGGTTAAGGGACTTGCTCAAGGACCCAACAGTGGTAGCTTGGCAGAGGTGGGATTTGAACCCTGGATCTTTTTGGTCCATAGTCTAGTACCTTACCCGCTAGGCTACCACAGTCCTAGTCCCAGTTTCTATGCTCTATGAGCTCTTTATGGTGTCATGCCTACCAGCAACTTTTTTGGGAGTCAAACTGCTGGAAGTGTTTCGGTCATGGCAAGTTTCCTGAGCAGCCCATCTAAAATCGACAAGATCCAGAATATATTGGAGAGTTAACAAGTCGTAAACGATTTTGGAAGACCTCTTGGTTGACCGGCTTTAGTCTAACACTATTGAGCTACAGTCTCACACAACATTGTGTAGGTGTGTTTTTGTGTGTGGTTTTGTGTGTGTAGGGGGATGTAGCTCAGTGGTAGAGCGCGTGCTTTGCCTGTATGAGGTCCTGGGTTCAATCCCTGGCATCTCCAAGTGAACATATTTTTTATCGCCTCAGGTTCCAGCTCTGCCAAGCCACCTTTCTTGGGTGCTGGGTTCACCAAGCTGTTTATGGTGTAACACCAGTCAATATTCTGGGAGCTGTTTTGCTTTGAGTTTTTGGCAAGGTTCCTGACCAACAACAGCGAAAATCCAAAATATATTGGAGACTAAGTTGTAAACAATTTTAGGCTTTAAAGTGTAACACAGAAACATTTTGCGAGCTGAACTGGTGAAAGCGTTTCAGGTTTGCCAAATTTCCTGAGTGACACCATCCAAAAACGATTTGAGAAGAGTTTTTGGTTGACCGGCTTTAGTGTAACCAGTCTCACACAACATAGTGTCGGTGTGTTTTTCTGTCTGTCAGTGTGTTGGGGGATGTAGCTCAGTGGTAGAGCGCATGCTTTGCATGTATGAGGCCCTGGGTTCAATCCCCAGCATCTCCAATGAAATGGTAACAATTTTTTGGCTCAGGTTCCGGCTCTGCCAAGCCCCCATTCTTGGTTTCTATACTCTACGAGCTCTTTATGGTGTCATGCCTACCAGCAACTTTTTTGGGAGTCAAACTGCTGGAAGTGGTTTAGTCATGGCAAGTTTCCTGAGCAGCCCATCTAAAATCAACAAGATCCAGAATATGTTGGAGAGTTAACAAGTCGCAAATGATTTTGGAAGACTTTTTGGTTGACCGGCTTTAAAATGCAACCAGTCTCACACAACATAGTGTCGGTGTGTTTTTCTGTCTCTCAGTGTGTTGGGGGATGTAGCTCAGTGGTAGAGCGAATGTGTTACACGTATGAGGCCCTGGGTTCAATCTTCAGGCAGGCTGTGGTTTTCGCGCACTTGTGAATTTGGTTTGTAGTATTGGAGTGTTTTTGCTGTGAGGAAACAGAGTTTTACCTCAAAGTTCTGTAGTACTATAGAGATAAGAGGAATCTGTTTGTTTGTGTGTGTGTGTGCGATATTCATACGCACTCAGCTTTACGTAGAGCGGTGTGAGGGTGAGTAAAACATCTGCCCCGTGTGAGGCTCGAACTCACGACCTTCAGATTATGAGACTGACGCGCTGCCTACTGCGCCAACGAGGCCTGAGAGCAGCAGGCAAGAACCGCAGCTAAATTTGTACTGGCGGGGGAGGAGCGCGCTCTCGCATTGCAGCGGGGGTTGGGCCTCTGTGTGTGTGGGGAGAAAGCACACGCTCATGCAGGAATGCTATGCTGCGCTAGCTCGGGTGTGTGTGAGAGTCTCCGCTCTGCTGCAAGTCGAAATGAAAACAGAAGCGCATGTTTATAGTGTAGATTATGAAGAAGCTATGACCCTAGTGTGTGTGTGTGTGTATGTGTGTGTGTGTGTGTGTTTGAGAGAGAGAGAGACAGATGTCTTTTTAGACTTGCTACAAAACATGTAGCAGCAAGACTACCAGTTCATGACGTCTCCAGCACCCTAACAGTGATTTCATTTAGATTTTGTTAGTATTTTAGAATTGTGTTAGTTTTTGTTTTTTATGTTGTAGAATTCTTTATTTTGTCGAAGTGCGCTTGTTAAAAAGCTTGTTATAGCTTGTTAAAAAGGACCCGTCAGCCAGGTGAACCAGAGACTCGACGAGTGAATGTGAACCAGTTTATATAGTTATAGGTTACAAACATATGAGTACTGCTTACAGTAGGACAGGTACACACACTTAGGACCTCCGTTTACAGCTTGGTACAAATAGGTAGAGGAAAATCATCCACACAGACACATCAACCGAGTCAGAACAGCCTCTAGTCTTAAACTCCTGCCTCTGCTCGTGGCTCTGCAGCACTGATTGGCTGTTCACAGCGTCCGGAGTTAAAAGGAAGATTTTTATTTCCTATTATAATTTAATGTTGTTGTTAAGACCTCAGCTGTTAAAGTGAGCACACATTTATGGGACATTCCTGTAGAGAAATGAGTTTGGTTGCAGAGTTCAGTTGCAAATTAGTCTTAAAATGGGATAATGTCATGAATCGAAAAATTGTTTTTTGAATATTATGGAGAGAACAAACTCAGATCCGTATTACAAAAAATGTTACCAAAGAAAACCCCCACTAAAGTACACCCAGTGGAGGCAAAAAGTCAAGTCAAGCCAAATTTATTTCTGTAGCGCCTTTTACAACGAAACAATGAGTGCGTAAATTTACATGCAGTTAATAATGCGATCATAAGGAGATGGATTTAATTTCAGTAATCAGATTACTCATAGCATGTTACACCAGTTATACCAGTTACATGATTTCAATCGGATGTAGCAGTCTGTGGAAAAAACCTGGTTGCCAGGTCTGCTTATTCTTATAGATTTAGTTTCTTATGGGCTTATTTACATAGACCAGGTTGGGAGATTACACAGTGGGATCTGGCAACCCTGGAATCAAACGCAGCACCCGCTAAACAGCTGTCGAACACTTTGTGGAGACTGAAATATATACTAATATATTCTTAAAAAATTAAGAATTTGATTATTTAATATGAAAAAAAACGAAGTTTACGTCACATCTTTCTGCCAGATTATTGGCTGAATCCTCTAAAACTCGGAGCTTTAACGTTATCTGATTACCCAAGTGCATGTAAAGCCTACTTCTTGATCGGATTTTTGACAAATTCGGATTGCTAAGTGCATGTAAATGCCCTCATGTACTTAAAAGAGGGCATATTTAAAGAAAATATAAGAAATAAAACTGCACTAATAATATATAGGCTGCAATAAAGTCAAGAGAATGCATCATTACGAGGAGTATGATAAAAACAGAGACTATAAATCTATAGAATACAAGACGATAGTATATATAATAATAAATAACATTTTGAAATATATCATGGCTGAGCAGTTAGTCTCAGGATTTAAAGTTTCAGCTGTCATGTGTTATGGGGGATGTAGCTCAGTGGTAGAGCGCATGCTTTGCATGTATGAGGCCCCGGGTTCAATCCCCGGCATCTCCAGCCAGCCTTTTATTGCCAACACTTTGGGAGCCAGATTAAATAGTTTCAGTTTTGGCAAGTTTTTGTTTAGTCCAATGATTCAGTTTTACCTCAGAGTCCTGTAGTATTATAGAAATAAGAGGAATCGGTGTGTGTGTTTCATACACAGTCAGCTTTACGTAGAGCGGTGTGAGCGTGAGTAAAATATCTGCCCCGTGTGAGGCTCGAACTCACGACCTTCAGATTATGAGACTGACGCGCTGCCTACTGCGCCAACGAGGCCTGAGAGCAGCACGAAAGAATCGCGGCTAAATCTGTACTCCATGGGGGGAGGGGCAGCGGGGGTTGGGCCTCTGTGTGTGTGCGTGGTGAGAAAGCACACGCTCATGCAGGAATGCTATGCTGCGCTAGCTCGGTGTGTGAGAGTCTCCGCTCTGCTGCAAGTCGAAATGAAAACAGAAGCGCACGTTTATAGTGTACATTATGAAGTTACTCTGACCCTATTGTGTGTGTGTGTGTGAGAGAGAGAGAGAGAGAGAGAGAGAGAGAGAAAGTGTGACGTCTTCTTAGACTTAGCACTAGCAGTTGCTACACAACACGTAGCACCATGACTACCAGTTAATGGCGTCTCCAGCGCCCTACAACTCATATGATTGCGATTTTTATAATATATAACTAAACAATAAAAAATAATAATTAAAATCAAAACAGCAAATAAACAAATATACACATAAATAATGATATTTACAACAAAAATGGAGGAGGGGTTAATCAGTCAGCCGGCATTACTTGAATTAATACAATCATAATAATAGTTTAAATACACAGAAGCTAAATGTAAAGATTAAATGAGAACATATTTATAGAAAATATCATAAATAAAATAAAATGTAAAAAGTATAGACAATAACTTAATAAAAAGAATACATTTTTTGAAGCGTATAATAAAAGAGAATTTAAAACTATAGAATATAAGACAATAGTTATTATATATTATATAAATTAACAACGTAAATCATTGAAATCTTTAAAAAAATGGAGGAGGGGAAAATCAGTCAGCCGGCATTATATGAATAAATGTTTATAAATATAGTTTAAATACACAGAAGCTAAATGTAAAAATGAAATGAGAACATATTTTTAAAAAATGTAATAACTAAATAAAAATGTATAGACTATAGTAAATGAAAAAGAATACATTTTTGAAGTGTATAATAAAAGAGAATTTAAAACTGTAGAATATTAAATCCTTAAAAAAAAACAACGGAGGAGGGGGCCGACATTATTTGAATAAATATTCATAATAATAGTTTAACTACACAGAAGCTAAATGTAAAAATGAAAAGAGAACATATTTTTAAAACGTAATAAATAAGTATAACCATAGTAAGTAAATATAGACTATAGTAAATTTAAAAAATACATTTTTTGAAGCATATAATAAAAGAGAATTTAAAGCTGTAGAATATAAGACAATAGTATATATAATAAATAAAATAATAGTTATTATATATTATATACTTGAAAGTATATAAAGAAATACATTGAAAAAAAAGCTACATGTAAAAATTACATGTGAATATATTTAAAGAAGATATTATGAAAGAGACAGGAAGCAGAGCTGGAGGTGGCAGAACTTAAGATGTTGAGGTTCTCTTTAGGAGTGTCTAGGGTGGACAGGATTAGGAATGAGATCATCAGAGGGACAGCACAGGTTGGAAAATTGGAATACAAAATTTGAGAGGGAAGACTGAGATGGTTTGGACATGTGCAGAGGAGGGATAGTGGATATATTGGTAGGAGGATGTTGGCGATGGAGCTGCCAGGCAAGAGACGGAGAGGAAGACCAAAGAGGAGTTATTTGGTTGTGGTAAATGAAGATATGCAGGGAGTTGGGGTGAGAGTAGAGGACGTGGAGGACAGGGTGAG
>JAJAGP010001351.1:0-122500 GCA_025084515.1 Ancistrus triradiatus
CTGTAGTGTGTTTTTCCACTTTAATTTTGTGTGTCACTCCAAATCCAGGCCTCCAGTGGTTAATAAATTTGATTTCCGTTGATGATTTTTGTGTGATTTTGTTGTCAGCACATTCAACTTGGTACAGAACAAAGTATTCAATGAGAATATTTCATTCATTCAGATCTAGGATGTGTTATTTGAGTGCTCCCTTTATTTTTTTGAGCAGTGTAGTTCCTATTGATCTGAGAGCTTTTCTCACCTACAACCCCAAAACCAAAAAAGTCGAAATGATATCGAAAATGCAGATTATTGGAAAAAAAAATCTGTAGCGTCTTACATTTACTTCATTGCAGATGGTATGATAGTATGAACAAGATATTTCATGTTATTGTGGTCAACTTCATTTCATTTGTTAATAAACTGCCATTCCTGCATTTCAGTCCTGCAATACATTAAAACAAAAGTTGGGACAGAAGTTTAGATCTAGCAATGAGGTTTAAAAAAAAACTAAATAATGATGTGATTTCTAACAGGTCATGCATCAAGAACCAAAATATCTTGGCTTCGTACTGTCTGCAATTAAAGTTAAAGTAAATGTAATACTGCAACACTGCATTTTTTAAAATTAGCATTTTCCATACTGTCCCAGCTTTTTTTGATTTGGCGTTGTAATATAAACTTAGCTGCAGCACATCAGACATAAGCTGGACCCAAATCACTTAATTTAATAAACTAGTAACTATACCTAAACATCTATTCTACGAATGTAAGGGTTAAAGAATGGTGGGAAGTGTTCCTTTCTTTTGGTTCAAGGGAGCTGTATATTGTATCAGTTGATTTTCAAGGACTTTTGTCTGTAGCTCTAGTGAAAATAAAAACATTCTTGAGGTAATAAAATGCTGATTTAGTAATTGCTTTGACAAAACGGTTCATTACGAGCTAATTCTTTTGATTTGAGGGCTCTCGATGCCAGATATGCAGTGAGTGAGCCTCTTATATTTGTTCACAAATAAAATACAGATTTATCGTTATTCACCGACAAAGTTTTGGTCCATCAAGGTTGTGATGTGCTAACCACACAGAGTGAATTAAAAGACAAGAGCAATGTGTGTGGAACAAATAAATTTGAGTATCTTCTGCATAGCTGTGGCAAGATATTCCAAAGTTTTGTCAAATTTGGTTTAGGAGAAACATTTATAAATAAAAGTGGACCAAGAACGAATCAACCTTGAGCACATCACAAGTTATTAGCACCTGCTCAAAGAGTAGGTCTTGTCTTGTAGGTATGACCTGAATCAGCTTGAACCCATCCAGTTCTTAACTACCTAACAGAACTTTACTATCTACTACCATCCATCTATGCATCACTATCTAACAGAATTTTATTTTTCTATCTAACAGAATTTTATGATTGATGTTAGATGAAAATGATAGAGTTAAAAACCGCCTATAAACCGTTCACATATCCCTATTGTTGATACAGGCTTGTATTCTTAGACAAGTCTTTCTTGTATTATGTTTTTTTCAACTTTTATGTAAATTAAGTTATGACACTTACAATCCCACCTACACACACTTTATTCCACAGAGCCTTAGAGGTGTGCTTTCAGACTTCTTCTTGACATAATACATGAAGCATATTATTGTAAACAGAGAGACCTGTTGCATCAGTACACTTGCAATCATTATGGGGCCTATCTATTATGGTGTTACTGATAAAACACTTAACACTTTCTATTACTAATGGTCTGATGAGATAGCGTTTTCTATTAAAAGTTTACTGATCTTGATTGAGTTCCACATTTGGTTGTATGGAAAGCAGAGACCGGATAATATCCCTAAATACAGTCATACCTCGGTTCTCGACCACCTCAAAACTCGTCGTATTTGGTTCTCGACACATTTTGAACAGAAAGATGTCTCAGTTCTCGTTGTTTGCTCTTTTGGGAGAGAGATTACATATGGTAATTATATCGTTGCTAAAATAACAAATCTTATTGTGGCCTAAGACATTTGCACAGTGCGGTAAATCTGCTCTGGAGTTGAGTCCTTATTAGGTATGGGAAAAGCAGAGATCTGTGTCTGTTAACGCTGGGTAATCATCCATGTGTCACTGACTTGATTAATTACATAGTGTGTACGTTCCTTCTGGTGTAATGTTGTTAACATACATGACATAAAATTATGTTCCCCTGCCCGCTTTACTCCTAGATATTAAGAGAACTATAGGTTTATTATTTAAATACAACACAATGCAGTATTAAATTACTTGTGAAGTACCTGCAAGTTTTTAGGCAGATAATGCATATGAATTTGATAAGCTTGCTTTCCTGTAGGTTACAAAACGTGATATTTCAAGTAAAACAACTATGGAATGCTTACACTGGAGGTGTTATGACACCGGATCAACCGTCATCACAACCACTGACGATAGTGTTAAAGGTACAGTGATAATTAAGTGCGATCCTGGGCCTAGTATAGTTCGATTAAAAACTAACAAAATATGATACAGCACTGAGATGCTATGCTTTACAAGATAGGATCAGCAACTCAAATCACCAATCCCAGTAAGTGACTACATGTTACATTTTTCCAAAACCTGGACTGTGAATGATCGATCATTATGTTCAATAAATACATGAGTTGTGTGAGCGCACACACTATTGGTTTATGCCCGAAGTGATAAACAGGGGAAAATAAATTCTTAGCCAAAACCTAAAATTTGGACACTAAGCAATAAATCAAAAGGTTTATTTGTTTTGATTTATTTTGCTTTTTTTATTTATGTAAGTTTATGTTTTCTGAGTGACATACAACAATGAATGATTGATACCTCCCGAACACTGATTACAGATCTATTGTGGAATGTCCCATGATATCATGATATCACTGAGCATCCCTAATGCCATCCTGTCTGAAGCCTAAACACATGCTAAACCTTTTTTTTCCATTTATGGGAATTCACAATAATGATAGAAAATACAATAACAGTGCTAGGACCCTGTCTAAAGTAAAGCAGTACCAATTAAGCGGATAGTTCGATGGACCTGGTAATTTTGTTTGATGTAAGCCAAAATACATTCATAGGAAGTATTAGGAACAGCACAGAAGATCAGCTAGATGCAACAGAGACTTAGAGGGTGAAGGTTAACCGGTTTATATAGCATAGGTCAGAGAGAACATACAGGTAGTGGGGGGAGCTAGTTATAAATAAGCAGCGGAAAGCCATCCATACAAACAGGAGCAACTTGCACACCAAAAAATTAAATAAATAAATCCCACATTAACCGTGTTGGCACAGTCTCTAGTCCTGATGTGAGCAAACGAGCAAGTGAGCACACAACCGGTAAGGTAGTTACATACATACACAAGTGACAGACCGCTCTTTAACTCCCGCCTCTGCTCGTGGATATGCAGTGTTGACTGGCTGTTAAGGTGTCGATCTGTTTACAGTCACAATGTCTGGAGTTAGACAGATTTTCATTTCATATTCGGGTGTTAAAATGACCGGACGTTGATCGGTTGAACCTTAAATAGTGGTGCAACGACACAAAAATGTCATGATACAAAATATATTGCTGTTTTTCCTCCATGAAACGATACAAAATGAAGAAAGAAATTAGATTTTAATTCCCTTTTTAATGTAGAGATCAAGGAGGCCAATAAAGCTTCCTGCGCTGCAAGCTTGGAAAATGGCTTGCTTTGCTGGGCTTAAAAAATATATATATATATATATATCACCAAACAGCTTTCCGGATTTCTTTTTTGAAGGCCATGGTCCAGGCCCCTCAGGGTTCACACTCACTTTTGAAGAATTTGTCTCCATATTCTCTCTAGCTTTGCACTATAGAGATAAATTATGAAAACTTATTTATTATATTTGAGTTTCTATTTTCTCACATTAACCAAAACAGCATCGAGCTTACCTGTTCCTGATGCTGCCCAATGCTTAAAATCTCTGTGGTGACATTATTTGCTCTTTCCTTACTTAGAGTATCTAGATGGAGCAGGGACTTGAATCTTGGATTAAGTGTATTGGAACATAGCATTCCTATTACACAACCTGTCGCTAGATGTCACATGTGTAACACTACAGCATTCCTGAAGGGTTGGTCTAGAACTGCTATGCAGATGGCTGCATCTCAGTAGCCCTGGTAGATGAATGGCTCAGTAAAGTATTTTTTTAAACAAAATCTTAATGTATTCGATTCACAGCTCGTATGTGCCAACTGAAGTCTTTGTTCTCTAGGCTCCGTTTGGTCACCATCTGCATTCATCTCTGCTCTCTGGCATAGTCTGACATGAACATTTTTATCCCCAAAAACCAAAAATGTGGCTTTTTTTATTTTGGCTGAAATATGAATTGACTACTTTCAGTCAAATATTTCCAGCACATCTCTGCTTATTAACATACCAAATGTATCCAACATAAAAACCTATAGTTAGTAAGTAGTTAGTAAAAACTATAAAATAAATGCCAAATCCAACTGCTTAATGCTGTACATTGAGATTCTGAGACCGATTCTCTGGCTTGCAATAAGCATCACAAAGAAAATTACATGAATCCTTGGCTGATACACAGGTCAAGCACTGCTGCACCAATGCCCTTTGAAAGTTAGTAAAAAAAAAAATAAAGGTGACTTTTTATACATTTTTTGTGGTTGGATACATGTCTTCAAACCTGACCTCCCATACTGTTGATTGATGATGGAAGTCCAGCAGTGCTAGATGAATATCCATCATGCAAAGCCATCCGTAATGAATGAATATGCCCTCTATCAACCGTGCATCACCTGAAGAGCTGTCGCTTACAATGAAACCTATTCCTGCATCAGAATAAGAAGGAGCTGTGGGAGTGATTTAGCCCGCACACAGGGAGAGGTCAAAGGTAGGGCAGTGCAGCTTCAGGCTCTTGAGATCTGACAGGGACTTCACTCAACTCAGACTTTAAAAAAAAAAAAAAAAAACGACAAATTTGGGCAGGAGGCATTTGCCGAGTCTGTTACAGCAATTCAGTGGCCACTCATAGTGCCTGCACTGATTTATAATACAATACACAACTGCAAAGAAAACTAATTACCAGAAGTTGATTTCTTCACAATTATAATTCAGTGCTGCTTTTTTAAAGGAGTACAGTATGTAACAAATATGGATTACATTTACATTACATTTACAGCATTTGGCAGACGCCCTTATCCACTTACAATTGGTACAGTCTTACAATCCAAGCAATTGTGGGTTAAGGGTCTTGCTCAAGGACCCACCAGTGGCAGCTTGGCAGAGGTGGGATTTGAACCCTGGACCTTCTGGTCCATAGTCCAGTACCTTAATCACTAGGCTACCACAGTCCAATATTATTTTAACATGAGAACTGTAGGATGCAGAGATAAGACAAGCATGTACTCAAAGTACACTCCAAATATCTTTAGTAGGAGTCCATGAGTAGAATTAAAAAAAAAGACAAAATACAACTCTTAAATCCAGTTACAGTTTAAAACTGTTTAAGATGTTTAGGATGTTTAAGAATCTCTGCTGCAGCGGCTGTATGATTGGCAGGGTAATCAGGGTATTCACTCACCTTCACATGCGTCATCTTAGTATAAGAAGCCTTCACCTAGTTGATGTATGAGGTATTGGAGTACTGAATGGACATTCCAACCAAAGATACTGAAATAGGGTTTGGATGGGGGAGGGGGACCTGTCCTTTTAACAGGGACATGCCTGCAGATCAGAGACATTGGTAGATATTTATAATATTTAGTTACACTTACACTTCTCGACATCTAAATTGCAATCCGAAGAAAATTGAGAAAGAAGCAGGTGTCACTAAGATCTGCAAATGGTCAAATACGCCAGCTCCCAGCTCCATCCTGTGGCACGTGGGAGAGGCATAAAAGTCAGTTTGAAAGGAAAGCTTTTTAGCCACATGACTTCAGGTCTGAAAACAGATCAAGTGGTGTGGGATGATTGTGTGACGCTTCTGTTAAATCGAGATTTTTTGAACATGTCGTTTCCATTTTTTTAATCAATTGCACATCATGAACATGTCTGTTGATCATGGGATTTAATTCCTTAACCTTTCCTTACTGGTGTTGCAATTTTAATCAGTCGCAATGAATCACTTTTTTCTTGCTCCTAAAATGTTTTTTTTTTTCCATTAGAATACAGCACTACATAGCCATGAGTGGACAATAATATTCAACAGAATACATTTGTTACTTTTTATTAACAGTTACATTATTTTCATCACGTCTTTTGTTTGCTGCATCATGGTTCAGTGTGGCTTGTAATGCAAAGTATTCATTTTATTAGATGCATTTGAAACAAAAGCATGTGCATGGGACAGAACTCAGAGAGAACTGGGAATCTCTGGGGCTATGTTGCAACCACACTATCTTGCCACCGTGCCACCCGACAGTGGGTGTGTAAAGGGTAAAACTATAGAACAGCAAAGCAAACAGTGAGGTTTGGTGTAACATGATGGGAAAGAGAGACAATAAACCAGGTTTTGTAGCAGTTTCAGACAGCGCAAGTCACTAGGGCATCCAGGTGGGAATATTCACAGCGGGAAGTGCAAATGGCTTTAAAAAGCAGCAAGAGAAACCACAGTGGGGGTACTGCATCAGGTTTACAGAACACTGTACAAACAGACAGGTCCAGAGTAGGAGAGGAACCACAAGCCAGCATCACATACATGCAAGTGTAATTAACTGGTATCCAAATGAGTAACTGATTATCTGAGCATATATCTATCTATCTGTCTATATATATATATATATATATATATATATATATATAAATAACTGTAGATTTAATTGATTAAAACAGTCCTGTTATATCACTTACAGTATTGCATTGGCAGCACAAAAAATAAAACAAACTTGATATTAAGGGGACTTAACAATATCAAGTTTTCGCACAGTCTTCAGAATTCTCATAGAGAAGTCCAATTACATCTACATGTAGGCATTTAGCAGACACCCTTATCCAGAGAGACTTACAACTGATACAATCTTAGCAATTACAACCTTACAATCCAAGCAATCAGGGCCCAACAGCTTGGCAGAGGTGGGATTTGAACCCAGGACCTTCTGGTCCATAGTCCAGTACCTTAACCATTAGTCTTGTGATGCCATGATCCTTGACGCTTAACTCTAAAAATGTGGTATTTTAATAAGAAAGAAATTTCCCTTGTACAATGACAGTATCAGTGCAATTAAAATGAATTTATAAAAATATTTTTACAGTTCCCCCATTTTAGATGGTTAAATCTGTCAGTAATTATGAAGGGGATTAGTCGCCAGTATTTTAAGAATATTTGTACAAATATTAGGCCAACAAATTAAAATGCAGTATCTAATGCAACCTCAAAAATATGTTTAAGAAAAGGATTTAATAACAAAGGCTTTATGTAAGTTTATACAAAACTGATATGGTACATTTATTCCAATATTCTGTTAATTTAATGGATTCTGTTATAATTAATACACTCATTGTCTGTTCTTAGTCCAACTGCACTATAGTACATATCCAAAATTATGTCCAGAATCATTTGAGTTTGTATACTCTTCGCTTTCACATACACTCACCAGCCATTGTATTAAGTATGCCTCCTTGTTTCTATGTACTATAAATGGGCAAGTAGCAATATAAGAAACTGGCTTAGTGTGGATATAACAAAAGAAAGTGGTTGATTTTTTTTTTTTTTTTTTAGAAAGACCTTCCACTCAGCAACAGCTGAGCAGAATGCAGAAGGTTATGCTTATCAGGAGCCTAAAGCTTTCCTCAAAGGAATTATGTTCTTTAGAAGCTGCTCATAAAATAACTTGCCTACAAATGTAAAGTAACTCTCCTGCACAGAGAATGTAAGAATTACAGACCAGATAAATCACTTAATTGTGGTCCAATCCCATGGGATTCTTGATTAAAGAGAAAGGTGATCATTTTCACCAAACTCCAAATACCTAGTGTAGTGAAGTCTGCAACAGTTAACTGGCCTGTACAGGGCCAACATACAACATACACAGACATCTGCGCAGTGTGGTAAGAGAGGCCCAGGGGATCGGACCTGGAAAAAAAATTTATGATTTACAGAATCACAGTGGACACTATCACCATGGACATGGCTTGTTTGACCTGCTATGATCTGAGAAGAGGAACAATGTGATCCGAATGAAAAATAGCTTTTTGTAAAGGCTAGAGCCATGGCACAATGACAATCTGTTACAGCTCTCACAGGTCATTCACTATAGCCTAGGGATACCATTTTTTAATTACATAAGTTTATTTATTTTTGCATAACGCTTGCTGTTATACAGTACAGTTTTATCAGGTTAGATGGATGTTTAAACTTGCAAGAAGCATCCCTATACATTTCTAATATTTGACCATATAATTGGTGAGCATAATGGAAAATTTAGTTATGGCATTTACTCATACACAAGAGGCGTCTTTTGATTTTCCATATATTGCACACTTCATTTTTCCACAGTAGATTTCATTTAAGCCTTTGGTGACTTATCATTGCCAGAAATAAGGCAGGTGCAAAATTATAAACTTTTCCCCAAAAATCAGTTCCACAAAAGAGCAAAACTTTTACCTTTTACAATATACTCTAATGTCATTTCAACTTAGTGGTAATGAAATGCTATTTGTGTTTCTTTGAGCACCGTGTCATCCACAGGATCAACCAGAAATTCCACAAGTCATCTTGTTTCAAACATTAGAACAGACAATGAGAAACGCTGTCCAAAGTAAAAGATGGGAAGACATCCAATTACGCATGCTTCAGATGGCATTAAACTGTGGAACAGTTCTGCAAGTACCTGTCCACTAAGGAAAGGTGAATATTATTGTATATGCTATTTGTTTGTTTATTTGTTTTATTATTTGTTTATTGTTTATTTTTTAATCGTCACTATCAGCATCAATGGCAATTTTAACGACAGACACAAAGTTATATCGATACACAAGGTTACTTCAAAGCTAGCCACACAGTGTATCACAAAAGTGAGTACACCCCTCACATTTCTGCAGATATTTAAGTATATCTTTTCATGGGACAACACTGACAAAATGACACTTTGACACAATGAAAAGTAGTCTGTGTGCAGCTTATATAACAGTGTCAATTTATTATTCCCTCAAAATAATCAATATACAGCCATTAATGTCTAAACCACTGACAACACAAAAAGTGAGTACACCCCTAAAGAGACTACACCCCTAAATGTCCAAATTGAGCACTGTTTGTTCATTTTCCCTCCCAAAATGTCATGTGACTCGTTAGTGTTTTTTTACTAGGTCTCAGGTTTGCATAGGAGCAGGTGTGTTCAATTTTGTAGTATAGCTCTCACACTCTCTCATACTGGTCACTGAAAGTTCCACCATGGGCACCTCATGGCAAAGGAAGTCTCTGAGGATCTTAAAAGACGAATTGTTGCGCTACATTAAGATGGCCAAGGCTACAAGAAGATTGCCAAACAACCCCTCAAACTGAGCTGCAGCACAGTTGCCAAGATCATCCAGCGTTTTAAAAGAGCAGGGTCCACTCAGAACAGACCTCGCGTTGGTCGTCCAAAGAAGCTGAGTTGCACGGTGCTCAGCGTCAATCCAAAATGCTGTCTGTGAAAGATAGACGCAGGAGTGCTGTCAGCATTGCTGCAGAGATTGAAGAGGGGGGGGGTCAGCCTGTCAGTGCTCAGATTCATACGCCGCACACTACAGGGTCTGTACACAAGAAAGCCCGCAAACAGTTTGCTGAAGACATGTCAACAAAGGACATGGATTACTGGAAGGCATGTCCCTATGGTCTGATGAGACCAGATTAATTTGTTTGGTTCAGAGATGGTCTAAAGCATGTGTGGCGTAAATCAGGTGAGGAGTACAAAAGATAAGTGTGTCATGCCTACAGTCAAGCATGGTGGTGGGAGTGCCATGGTCTGTGGCTGCATGAGTGCAGTAGGTGTTGGGGAGTTACATTTCATTGAGGGGACACATGAACTCCAAGTATGTACTGTGAAATACTGAAGCAGAGCATGATCCCCTCCCTCCGGGAAACTGGGTCGCAGGGCAGTGTTCCAGCATGATAATGACCCCAAACACACCGCTTTATTGAAGAGGCTGAGGGTAAAGGTGATGGACTGGCCAAGCATGTCTCCAGACCTAAACCCAATAGAACATCTTTGGGGCATCCTCAAGCGGAAGGTGGAGGAGCGCAAAGTCTCGAATATCCGCCAGCTCCATGATGTCATCATGAAGGAGTGGAAAAGCATTCCAGTGGCAACCTGTGAAGCTCTGGTAAACTCCATGCCCAGGAGAGTTAAGGCAGTTCTGGAAAATAATGGTGGCCACACAAAATATTGACACTTCAAGAACTTTCACTATGGGGTGTACTCACTTTTGTGGCCGGTGGTTGAGACATTAATGGCTGTGTATTGAGTTATTTTGAGAGAAGAATAAATTGACACTGTTATATAACCTGCACACAGACTACTTTTCATTGTGTCAAAGTGTCATTTTGTCAGTGTTGTCCCATGAAAAGATATACTTAAATATCTGCAGAAATGTGAGGGGTGTACTCACTTTTGTGATACACTTTATATATACTCAGATCAGGCCAATTTAGAGTAATCAATCAACCTAACGCATGTCTTCGGACTGTAGAAGGAAATCAGAGTAAACCTATGCAGTCACGGGCAGGACATGCAGACACACCAGTGTTCATTTTGTTGATGAATGATTTGTGTCATAGTTTATCTACGACACGTTTTTCCTAACGAAAACGAGACGATGACTAAACTGAAATTACTGAAAAACTACAAAAACTAGGACAAAACGAATTGACACTTTTGTCAATGAATAAAAATGAGACGACAATGTTTGGCAGAGACGACATCCAGTCAGATCTTAGAAGTTAGGAAAAGATCCAATTATAACTTGGGATATGTGGAAAGGCGGAGTGAGTTGGGTAGCGATCCAATCAGTAATGCCTAGGACGCAGACTTTTGATCTGACCCTGGGAAGCCCGTACTGGCTCGACAATGTCAACACCTGTGAGAAAGAGGAGAGCCGATATATGGACACATTTCTCGATTGGTATCAAGGAAAAAAAAAACAAGGCTCTTTGTAACCGTGTGGGGCACCCATCTCCGATAAAAATACTTCTGCAGGCATGTTGTCCTTAAACTGCAGTCAAGCTATCAGCACCGAAATGGCAAATAAAGTAGGGATTAAAATATATGTTTTCAGTTCGTGACGTAGATATATTTTAACTTTGTCTGTAAAACTGTTCATATTATCTGTAAGGAGTTTTCGGGTAACATAACTCATAACTAATTATGAATAAATGCATATAGAGAAAGCACATATCTGATCTTACATATTTAATAAAGCTCATAATGTATCATTTATTCCAACTTGATTCTATTCTACAATATCTCAAGTGTCCACATCAAGTTTGAAGCAGATCTTTGATGGAAATTAATTTTGGTGACCACTTTACTGTATAATGCTACTATAATGCATGCATATAGACCTGAGCTTATATCTTAATTAGATCTTATAATACATCACTTGATTCTATTCTAGAATATCTACTGAATGTCCACACCGAGTGAGAAGCGGATCTGTGGTGGACATTTTGAGTAATAACTTTAATGTATACTTTTATCATCAATGTATGCATGTAGATGTTTTATATTAAATGGGAAAAGTTAAAAATCTTTAACGTATTGCAGCTTTTACATTTCATAGTTTAGTCAACAAAAGCTACTGTAGATTTAGTTGACTCTAATGTTAGTATAATTAGTCAACTAAAGATAATTCAGATGACTAAATTATAAATTATAAAACTAAGTTATATTTCAGTCAAAAGACTATAACTAAAACTAAACTACACCGAGCCACCCAAAAGCTATTTAATTTCAGTGAAGCCACCATGAAAAAAATAACTGTTATTAGTAAAATCCTCTTCAGTTTAAAGAGGGTTAATGCTGACTGTTACACAACATCTAAACAACGTGCATATACAATACTGTGCAAAAGTCTTATAAAACAAAATTAGATTTATTTCAACAATGGTATGATGGCCATATATAACTTTGTCCACAATTGGTCCCAAAAATTTCAAACTTGGATTCGTCACTCCATAATACTCATTTCCACTGATCTTCAATCCAATCCAAGTTAGCTTAAGCATCTCTTAGCCTATCCATGATCCCCTTGTGAAGAACCTTATTATGTGAATGTATCTCACCATTCATTCATCCACTTTATCGGCTTGATCCTGAACAGGGTCATGGGAGAGCCGGTGCTTAGCCGGCTGCATAGGCCGCAATTCAGGAACAACCCTAGACTGGGCGCCAATCTCACCCCAGAAAATTGTTTGGATAGCGGAAGCCCCATGTCCATTGTTTCCCATCGCAAAACACCTACCTTATTGCTGTATATTCAAAACCCTGCATTTTTCACCACCAGTATTGTAAGAGTTATATGGTGCCACACATTTTTTGATTGGTCCTCCTGCCTGTCTCTTATCGTCGAACTGTATAGGGTTTCACCTTCAACCAGAGCGGCTTGTTTATTGCGTCTTGTACTGCGTACCTGCAGATGTGACCATGCTTATGCCCTTGCATAAATTCTCTCCATCACCTCTCAGCAGTTTTTACTAGTGGCAAAAAGCTACAGTGTAAACAACCATTACATCTTACGCAAGCAAGAGGTAATATAATTTATAAACAGTGTTAACATGCATTCTATTTTGGTGTTCCTCCAAACACCACAATCAGTTTTACTTTTAGGTCTTACATAGACATATAGTAGAGCATTTGGAAGAAAGTCAGAAATTAGTGCCAGAGTATGAGAAAACAGCAATAAAAGTGGTGAACTACTGGAACTATATAGGCTTTAACTTAAGATGTTGAAATCATGGCTTTATACCCAGAAGTCTACGCCTTAGAGTATCCTTTAAAGGCCACAGAGTCGCAGGCATTTTGCAGAAGGCACAAAATCTGCTACAAAATGAAAGGAATCCCTCGAGGCATTGACAGAAAAAGACCAACGGTTACAAAGTGGGGCACTGAAATTACCCAAAGAAATATTTCAAAAAAGCAGCAGACTTTGTTCAACATGCAAGGATGGCTCAGCATGCTAAGTGTAAAGAAAGGCAAATTAAAAAGTTTGCTTCTTTGACCTCAAGCATGCATTTCTATTGGGTGGAGCGCATAAGATGTGGAAAAGTAAGATCATCATCAGCCATGGGGCATCAGCAAGATTCCACAGATAAATGAGTAAATAAATCTGTCTTATAGGGAATTCACCAAGTTGGAAATGGATATTTTTCAACAAAAAAAACGACTGAACTTTGGAACCATGACTGCTCGTATTCCAGCAGTGGGACTGGATTACTGTGACAAAACTCAGCTACAAACAATGGGATTACAATAGATGAGGCAAAAAACACCTTCGTGTTTACACTTCTACCATTTTGTCAAACGCCAATCCACCATCTCCGAACATCAGCGATCAGTAGAGAATGGCTTTAATCACAGCGAGTAAATGCAGTAACATAGCAATCCTGCCAGTTGATAAAGGAAATGCACAGTGAATACTGGGGATTACCATTCCACCAAACCAAGTAATAGAGGACGAAGGGCCTTGGTAAGAGAGGTGACCAATAACCCAATGGTCACTCTGGCTGAGCTCCAAAGATCCTGTGTGCAGATGGAAGAAACTTCCAGAAAGTTAATCATCACTGCAGCACTCCACCAATCTGGGCTTTATGGCAGAGTGGCCAGAGAGAAGCCTCTCCTCCTGCGTTTTAGGGCTGATGAGGCTTATATATGTTAAACCTATATATACTCTTAAGAGAACATATGGTCCATTCGAAGGACTGGATAGCCAAACACCATAAAAGCAACGTCATAAGGTGTTTGCAGTCCAGAGCAGTGAGGGTGTAAAAATCTATATATAGGAAAAACTAAGCAGCTGCTCAATCGAAGCACGTCTCAACATGGGCAAGCAAACACTTCATGAACAGACTTGGCTGTTTACATACATCTACAAAAAAAGGGCCACTGTTTTCTGGATCATGAGATGCACATCTTTGGTAGGTCACATGCTCGAAAATCTAAGATGAATAGCAGTGCCTTCATGTATGTATCTGTATGATTGCAGGTGGACAGGAATAAAATGATCAGAACACTTCAGTTTGTGAGTACTCAAAGTAACCAGATAATTGAAAACAATAAAAAATTATTAATCAGAAAATCAGAGCAGTGCATGGTAAAGTTTACCTTAACAGATAACTAGAACAGCAGGGGTCCAGAACGACTCCTCAGCCAAAAATATACAAGTGATGAGATCACCACAATAAAACCATATAAAAAAATTTATTCAAATGCATATTACCCATTTCCTTTGTTAAACACAATGCTTCAAATAAAAAAACAGTCCTGATCTCTCACTGTGGCATCGCTTTGCTCATGTAACACTTGCAGGCTTTTCTCTTTAATCATGTGCTGACTAGGCTCACAAGTTAAAGATCTTTCACCTGGAAGGTCGAGACACAGAGCTCCTCACCCTTCAGAAAGAAAACATGAACTGACAACAATCTGAGGAACCTGCCATTAGTTGCCCTCCAATTTGCATATAGGCCTAACAGGTCTGTAAACGATGCAATAAATGTGGCTCTACATTACATCCTAAAGTATCTGGACAGCTCTAGCACTTGCACCCGGATTCTGTTAGCTCTACAGAATCCCCAGTTGTCTCAGTTTCTCCAAACTAGTGATGGAAAAACTGAGACAACTCAATGCATCTCCATCCATCTGCTGCTGGATCTTCAATTCCCTGTCCAACAGGAAACAAGACGTCAGAGCGGGTCAACACATCTCAGATCCCCACTTCCTCAGCACTCTTGCTCCACAAGGTTGCATGCTTCCCCTTCTACTGATTACACACCAACAACTGTACTACTGAGACTCACTCCGTCAAGCTCATTAAGTTTGCTGACGATACTCTCCTGACGGGACTCATGCAGCAATTAAGTTCGTAGTCTATTGGCATGGTGTGATTCCAACTGCTTAGAGCTAAACATGCAAAAAAATGAAGGAATGATCTTTGATTTTAGAAGGAAATACTCACCACTCACCACAAGAGAACAGAGTCCCACAAATTCACAGGACCTCAAATGGGACATGATTTGTCATATTTTGCTTGTTTAACATCAGCATCATTAGCTATTCATGACAGAAGTATGATTATAACGATACCGATCAGATAGAGTCACATTGGGGTAATTTTGACATTTGCATATTTTGGCTTGCCGGCTGATCCCGTCTCTCTCACTCTAATATTTCTGCAAGTTGGTTTTATTTTGAAGTTAAAAGGAAATATATCATTAATATAATATAATATAATATAATATAATATAATATAATATAATATAATTGGAGCCAATTTGCTTCTTCTGGACCGTTTCTATAGACCTGGTAGCTTACAACTCTGTCCGAGCCACTCTGTTGTTTATGGAGTGCATTGTTGCACTCTTGTTTATAAAAGGCTTCCTAGTTCGATTAAAAAAGAATATCATGAAATATCACAAATTGATCTTCTAAATATTTATTTGGGAGTTTTACAACAAACGTCTGCTGCAGCATGGGAAGATGATGCCAAACTTAACTTGCAGTAATGACCGGGATCAAAACACAGCATGGATGGATCAGAAGTAATTCAGAACAACTTGGCAATTAATATGGAGATGATGTCAGTAGATGTGTTTTCTTGCTGACTGACCGTGCCTTGTTTTGAATGTGGCAGCTGCTGTCCCATCTTTCTGGTACAGTGTACCGCCACTGAATCTTTTAGAGGTACGCAGTTCCAGCCTGCTTTCACCCCTGGTCATATCGACTATAGCTCTATTGTTCCGTCTTGTATTTGTTATGACACCGCACCGAGAATTCCATGTATACCTTGTACTTGAGGATTAAAACATTTTCCTTCATAAGCAGTGTCAAGTTTTCAATGCATTATTCTGCGATACACGTCCCATAGTGCTGAAATACTGAGTTACAGTACCATTGTAAATCAAAGCACTGAAACATCTTCATACTACTGCTGGAGCTGTGAGTGGGTAATCACAATTATCCACTCGGAAATTAATCATTTCTCCCTGCTACTGCAATATTGGAGACATCAGAAGAGAGACAATAACATTAGGCTCGTGAAAAAGCTCAGCTTAGAATGTAATTATATTCAGCATGGGCTCAATGCATCAGAAAATAAAGCTGAATTGTGAAATTAAGTACACTGGAATTAAGTTTATGTAACAGCCTATTGTTTAAAGTCATTGAAATCATTAATTGAAACTAATTACAGTTTCTGTCACTAAATGAAAATCACCAACAAGCAGAACGGTATTGAAATGACCAAAGCACTGTCTGGGAGCCACTAAAAGAAATAATGTGACAAACTACAAAAGAAGGCATTCGTTTTAAGAAGTTTAGGCAGACAGAGGGTTTAAAGGAAGAAACGAATGCTTAATTAACACCAAGCAACCATCCCCCCCGATGGATCTCATTATACTCGTATAAAGCTGTAGTACGCCATTTAAATAAGAGTGTATGGTTCTTTGAGCAGTAAAAGTCAGTGATTATGAAGTTAAACACAAAGCTCAATACTGGGTCAGACATGACCCTGGTCCTTTATGAAGAGCTGGACTCCAAACAAAGCTGGCAATTGTCTTTATAACTGCACGAGTATTTCAGCCCAAAAAAAAAAAAAAAAAATGCATGAGTCCAAGCACATTTAATTAGACACAAAATAAGCCTTCCCAGATTATACCAATTGTGCAACCAGTAAATGTCTTCATTTGCAAATGCACAATAAAGTAATCAACAGGAATGTGTATTAGATCAAACCCATCAGTGTTTCCAATCAGGTGAAGTTCAGCACTACGAACAGATGGGCTGGGACGTGACGGTCTCGGTTGGTATTGCAGAGTTATTTGGTTTGAGAAGATATCGCACAACAGATGCGAAATATCAACAGTATGTCTCTCTGTCGGGATTTGATTCGATTGCCAAAGGAAAAAGGCAGAAATTGGGCCTGAAAATCTACAGCATTGTTGCTGAATCTTAATCAAGATGTATCAGATTTTCTCCAGTATGATCCCATTGACTGCAGAGAGGCCGGATAATAAAGGGAGCAGTCTTTCTAATGCTACACAGTTGGCATTGTGTATAAATTGTTTATTTGGAAAGGCAATAGCACCAGGTATTCACACCAAGGTATCAGGAGTCCTATAAAATGAGTTGCGCCTTATTCAAATACTCCCTCCAAGCAAGGAGCAAATTTCTCCTTGGGAGATAAGCTATTATAATTACATAGATCAATCTTGTGTTTCCCAGCTGCTCCAAAATCGGTTTGTCACAGTCACCAGGGCTTTTGATATTCCATCCAGCAGCGTCCTCCATTTTACCGGGAAATAATTCTCCCCAGACCTTAAAAGATTGAGTGTCTGCCAGACTTTGGTCTGAAGGTGAAGTGTGAGAGCCGGTAGGAGGTGTAATAGCCACTGTGATCAGATAGTGCTCATCTGTGTCTTTGCCAAAAGAGGTGTACAAGAACACACACGAACTCGCATCAGTTCATCAGTATGTAATTGACTGGCGCTGGTTCAGGGGCTCCTGACTGCTAGCTATGAGCTGAAAGCTCTGCTGCTCGTCACTGAGAGACTGAGGGAGTGTTTTACTGCCAAGTGCACTTTGTGAGGTAAGAAGAGCTTGTCATGTCACTAACATCGAGATAATGGATGCATTAACTGCACTTCTATTTGGCTTACTTTCTACTTTTGTTAAGACTATGAAAAAGCACATTACCAACACCTATTCAGCAAAACAGAAAAGAATGAATTATTCACACGAGTAATGTTTTATATTTCAATGACAAGTTAATCATTTGAAATCCCTCTGCTGCTGCATCTGAAAATGCCCTTATTACACTTTGAATAAGCTTATACTTTTTCCACTGGAATTTGAAAATCAGCCTGCATCCTGAGAGCAAGATACATATCAGGCATGTAAATTGGAGTGAGAGACTGACTGCATTTCAATTTGATTAAGGTTTAGCATGGAATACGGCTAGTCTTTGAAATGTCCATTGTATATTCTGCGGATTTCCTCTCATACTAGAACTTGGCTATACACGAACACTCATATGAACTTAAGTCACAAACTAGGTATAAATATTAATTAAGGGTACAGAATATTTTATATTGTAGACTGAAGTAAAAAAAGTTCCTCAAGCCCAGGATTATCAGTGAGAAATCATATGACTGCAGGTGTTGGAATTAGAATGCAGAGCCACACCATCCTTTCTACATACAGTACCTATGAAAAAAAAATCATATTCTGCCAAAATCCTTATCTTTTGCCACAATAAAATGAAACCTCAGTTTTTTCCAGGTGTTTCAACATTTAGATATACAGTATCTTGAAAAAGTATTCATACCCCTTGAACTTTTCCACATTTTTTCACATTACACCCCCAATCTTAAATGTATTATTGGAATTTTGTGAAGGAAACTGATACATAGCTTTCAGAACACCATGAACATCTCATGAAGCACTGTTCAATCCATCACCTGAAAATATGGCACAACTGCAAACCTACCAACACATCGCTGTCCACCAAAACTGACAGCCCAGGCAAGGAGAGCACTATTTAGAGAAGCAGCCAAGAGGCCCATGGTCACTCTGGAGGAGCTGCAGAGATCCACAGCTCAGGTGGGCGAATCTGTCCACAGGACAACTATTAGTCATGTACTCCACAAAATCTGGCCTATATAGAAGAGTGGCAAGAAAAAGCCATTTTTGAAAGCAAGCCATAAGAAGTCCTGTTTGCAGGTTTGCCACAAGCCATGCAGGGGACACAGCAAACATGGAAGAAAGTGCTCTGGTCAGATGAGACCAAAGTTGAACTTTTTGGCATGAATACAAAGCGCTATGTGTGGGGAAAACTAACACCGCACATTATCCTGAACACACCCACCGTGAAACATGGGGGTGTCAGCGTCATGCTGTGGGGATGCTTTTCTTCAGCAGGGACAGGGAAGCTGGTCAGAATTGATGAGAAGACGGATGGAGCTAAATACAGGGCACTCCTGGAGGAAAACCTGTTAGAGGCTGCAAAAGACTTGAGACCGGGGCGGAGGTTCACCTTCCAGCAGGACAATGACACTAAACATACAGCTGTAGTTACAATGGAATGGTTTAGATTAAAGCATATCCATGAGTTAGAATGGCCCAGTCAAAGTCAAATTGTGTGTTTTTTGCTCTTTAATTGAAGCAAACATATCACATGATGGTTCAGTTACATTTCAAACTAAAAGATACACCTAGTTGCTAGCCTACACTGGCCATGCCATGGTAAGAACTCACAAGGAGCAACTGCTGACCTGCTGTCAATCAGTCCTCTTCAGGTGGTATTCAATTGGCTGTAACAACTGCTCAAATATCCAGCTTGTGACTGCTGAGTGTCCAATTAATGGCTGCGCAAATTGGCTGAACTTTGCAGGAAAATCTATAGGGTTTGACTTGGGGGCACGCATAGGGCCTGGAGTGCCTGCTTAGTTACCGCCTCTCTCATATCTTTTATTTGTTTATTTGTTAAGAAGTAAAAAAGTGTGGTGATTAGCTATGTTTTGCCAAGGGTAGTGATTCGAAGATGAGATGCAATTCAAGGGGATGTGTCTCATACTCTGGTTTCCACTAGGAAAATCTTCGCTGTAACCATGCTTTACTTGTCTCCAAGTTAATTAATCCAGCTTTAAATAATTGAGGTTCTGTACTCACTAATAAGTGTTATCAGAAAGGTCAAGGGATCCGATCATTTCTTTTCCTGAACCGTGCCGTGCATGTTACAGTGGTGATAAGACTTTAAAATTTGTACATTATTGAAAGACAGATAATACAAGGTTAGTGCAGACATGGTAATCCAACCAAAAAAGTAATGCTTCATAAGACTTGGTCAGTGAATCCAACCCTTTAAATAAGTCCATGTATCTTCGGTTTCACTGACATATGTTCTATTTAATTCCTGCTTTATCCTGGTTTGGGTCACAAGTGGGGCGGGTAGGGGGGGTGGGGGTCTTGCAAAGCAAATGCAAATGTGTACAGTGGACTGGACAGGGCACCAGTCCATCACTCTGTCTGGTAGAGGTAGCTACTGCGGCATCAGGCCTCCCATTACCCAGACATGGCCAATTATGTAATTGTGAAACCGAGCTGGAAGGCACCACTGGAACATACCCAGGTCTCCTCAGAGGTGGACTAGCATATCGCCATTGCGCCACTTGATATCTTAACTGCTTTAGAAAAGCAACATGCACTCTCCGACCACATTATAACATCAATGAACATTCAATAGCAGACACAAAATTAGATAAACACTACAGTGTATATCGGATTAACCTAGTCATATCAGTTAACCTAAAGTCTTTGGACTGTGGGAGGAAACCAGAGTACCCAGAGTAAACCCATGCAAACACTGGGAGGGCATGCACAGAAAGGACAAAGTATGAAAAAAAACAGATGGACTACATTCTATAGTTGTAGAACTACAAAGTGCTTCTATATGCAAAGTGGAGGTGATAAAATGGACAATGAGTGCAGAAACAAGGTTTACCTAATAAAGTGACCGGTGAGTGTATATTACAATATACAGTGGTACCTCGATTCTTGTCATTAATACATTCCAAAAGGCTTGTTGAGAACTAGAAACGAGTACCAAGCAAAATTTTAAGGAATAATATTAATTGAATTAATATGTTCCAGACCACCAGAAAATCCACACTGTATAAGGCATTATATGCATTAATGGGGTTGTATTGTACAGGTGCTCCCTGATTTACATAGGGGATATGTTCTGAAAAATCCATCACAAGTTAAATGTATCAAGAATTGAGATGTTTAACATGTGTTTGGTGTATCATGGCGGAGATGAGGCTGAAGTTGGCTCCTTATTTGCATTTTTCAGTCCACCTTAAATGACTGCAGTTACATTATGGCACCTGTAGATGGAGATTCCACCCCATGATAAGTAATTATTTTCTTTGTGTCAGGATTTTCTAATGCTTCAAAATTATATTCATAAGTATGTATGAGTTTTTGTCAAATTTTAGTCCTTGTACAATGAAGCAATTGTGAGGACCAATTCCATTACAACATTGCTTCTATTTCAAGTGCTGTTAAAATAAAAAGACTCCAGACTTTAAGCAGGGAGTGTGAAAACAGACTTGAAGGTTAGGAGATGAAAATGGGTTTTAATTAATTATAGAAATGGAAAATGTTCTATTAAAAATCAGTGGGTGTAAATGAAATGTCAGTAGTATTCATCTATAAGGCATCTTATCTTATCTTATATGGACTGCTGGAAATTTGCCACAACTGGAGTTAATTAAGCTGCAGGTCTAGCAAGTAACAAAGTATGGTTGAGAAGTGCTTGGATGACAAGCTTTTGTACTGGATTTCAAAGAGAGGCCACTAGACATCAGACACTGGCCACCACAAGATAGGAGTAGCTTCATAACACAGTGGGACATTTAAACAAACTGAATCCGAGATGTAAGCAAGTGATGTAACAACAGCAACAGCAGTGTCAAAACATGACAACAAGCACAACATGAGTGAGAATAAATCAGTTAAATTTTAAAATCATAGTCTGTTATACTTGCACAGAAGAATCAGATACAAGCTTGCTCCAAATATCAAAACACTTCATGCTTGAGAGCATCCATCTGACCAAACCTCCCACAGGTATACTGGCAGTGCAGTGTAAATGTCTCTACTGTTTGAATCCGGTCTGTCGAAACTGTCCAAGGTGTCAGTTACAGGTTGTAGTCTTACCGTAATCATTAGGAACGCAAGACACAGGTGTCATAGTCAGGTGTCATGCAGTTTTATTTATCAAAACCAGTTGAGAGACAGATGCCCACAGAGAACTGAATAATGGAGCACAAAAGAATTTGAGAGACCAGCACGAGTTCTAGTCTTTATAGAGTGGTGCTTGGTGAACCTTTGGAATAGTCTATATTTCTGTACAAATCTAACATAGAACATCATCAGATTTTGACAGTCCTAAAAGTAGCTAAAGAGAGCACAATTAAAGTTATATCTATATAACTTTATAACACCGTTCTTTATTTACCCACAAAGACGATCCAGTATTGCATATCTGCAAGTGGTGAAATGGCTATAGAGGTGTTTTTGCAGTTTTCATTGAGTGGGTAGATGATTCAATTTGGTGGGCAATTGCAGGGTTGCAGGTAGAAAGTCACTGAAATCAAAGGTTCACATACTTATGCCACTCACAGACAAGGAATATAGGATCATTTTCTTAATAAAATAAATGATGCAGTATATTTTGTCCCCTTTAATTCGGTTCTCTCTACTATTTCAGTTATTTCAGAGTTCAGATGTTTTAGGTCATTTATGTAGAAATATAGAACACTAAATGCATAACATCCATAGACGGGGATGAGAAGTACTCGTCAGAATATATAAATCTACAACACGGGGACTTTTAGTGCTATTCAGTTACTGTACTGCTCCACACAATCATGGATGCTGCTGCCAATAAGACAACCAAAACAACCATTGTACATAACGACCCTGAAATACATGGCAGCACTACTGAAGAGAGATCTGAAACCTAGTCTAATGGAGGAGCAAATAAATGCTACATGCGGCATATTTCAAAAGGAATAGGAAGAATACAAATAATTAAGAATTTTAGCCACTGCTACATTGAAGAACTGTACCAACCTGGAAAGAATGGCTTTCAAAATTGCTGCTCAAGGTTAAAGTATGACGCAAGCGACTTACACAGCCTACGGTGTAATAATGCATGAAAACCTACACGCTTCAAAGTTGAGCTCTTTTTAACCTGTTTGCAAATTGAATTGTATACAAATACAATACTTATTATATGAATAAACAACCATTTTAAGGATCTGCATGTGAGACCAATTAGAAGGAGACTATATACTAAGTCTGCAACATTAAACAAACCTAAGTCCAAAGCAATACCCATCATCTACTAAAGGTCTGCGAGTTAAATAGGGCAAACCTGAGAACGGAAATGTGTAATGTGATTTAAGAGGATCTACTGGGGACTGCCTTTTTAACTAGGCAAAATGTGTCACATTTTGTGTTTGCATTAATGAATGTGTAATTCAGTGAGAGAGTGAGAATACTTAGCAGCGTAACACATCAATTCACTTAGCACCTGCAGTAGGAATGGTGGAACTAAAGGGCAGGTACTAAATCAAAGGCACGTTTTTCACCATGGCTGCAGTCATTACGGCAAGAAAGAATCTTTCTGCAACCTACACTCCGAAGCCGAACTAGTAAGAAGTTGACCACATAAAACTGAGTGGGTGGAAGCTTTAAACTTAAAACATATTCACATAAACAGAGCTTTGAATTAAATCTCTGTGATATGTGGAAAAAGTTGACGAAACAAACATAGTCATTAAGCCAAACTACCCCTACAATCCTGGAAACATTTTTTTTCTGTAATACTCTAAAATGGAATAAGAGTTTTCATAGGTAAGGCACAAGTTACTATCCCTAGCTTTTTCTCTTCCTTGAACAAAAAAAATCCAACACCGAACAAATTGTATTTAATAGCTGAACGTTGTTATTTCTTGAAGCTTATCTCAAATAAAACTATTGTAATTAATGTCATGTTTTCCAGATCAAATACAGTGGTATCTCTGTTCTCGTCATTAATTCTTTCCCGAAGGCTTGTCAAGAACCGAAAAAGATGATTATCAAGGTTTTTTTTCCCCATAAGGAATAAAGTAAATTGAATGAACTGAACAAATAAAAACAGGATGAAAATAGCAGAGATCTTCACTGGGAAAGAGCTATTGTGAATCTGAATCACTGTGTACCGGATCGTGAGTCATGAATCGCGAATCAAGTTGCATCTGAATTGAGTCACACTTAAACTCATACAAGTTTAAGCAAGCTTGCCGAGTATCGAGCAAACAACGGCAACCGAGACAAACTTTTCTTGTCAAAATGCATCGAGAACCGAATTAGACGGGTTCCGAGGTACCACGGTACAGGAATAAATATGGAATCTTTGGACTTTTATGATCACATCGAGCTGGTTTGAGCTGGTCTACTATCTCAAATGGAGGCAGACAGAACAGCTTTGCAGCATGGAACCTTGTCATGGATCACTTCTTTAAAATGTCCAATCAAATCTATGCTGGCCATGTTAGTGAGTCGAATTGTCATTCTTGAAGAAAAGCTTTAATACTTTTCTCTCTGGCAAGACATATTGTCAACCTGAATAAATGACCATCACCAAACTGCTTCTTTATCACTTTATATCTTCAGCATGAGAAAAATTACCAAAATTTCAGTGTACACCTTCTACAATGTGCACTGACTGTTGAAGTAATGATCGCCACCTCCCCTGGTCCTTTACCTGACATGCAACCCCATATCATAAATGAGCGGACAAATTGTAGTCATACTAACGTTTGCAGATTAGTGATTCAACGATGAATATAAATTTCATCCACACTGTTATTTCTTCTCTTTAGGCCACTGTAAGCTTGGTTTCTTCTGGTTAGGTAATGTGTTGGTTTCATTTGGCTTTTCTATATATACATCCCATAACATTCATTGCAAACCCAGTTGTCACAGACATTGACCCATATTTCTGTTTGTTTTTCTGTCTTGTTTTATATATTATATTTTTTTCCTCAAAGGTTTGCTGCTTTGAACCTTCTATCCTGGTGTTTTCACCTCTTACCTGGTCTACTCACAAGTTTAGTTTTATAACTTTCCCATTTATTTATACCTGCACCAAATTTTAGACACAGCTGACACGCAACATCTTTTGCCACACTCCAGGTTGAATTCCCTTCTACAAGGAGTTTTCTAATCCTTTCCATTGTTTCAGCTGACAGCTCTACTGTTCAGTTCTTTCAGTAAGTCCAACAGATTATGAAGGTCTGTGAGCACTCCCTTTTAACTGCAGACTCATTTGCATCTGTTAGGCTTGTGCCTGTATTTGTTTTAGAAATGCAAATTACTGGGTGATGCCATAATTCTTTCCTTAACATTGAGTGATTCCATTTTTTTTCCCCCTCTAGTTGATCTGGAAAAAAAAGTATGGCATTAATTAAAATGATTTCATTTCTTTGAGATGCACCTCATGAATACAATGTTCAGCTATTAAACAAAAATTGTATATTGTTAAAAAAAAAAGTTAGCTTAACTTTATTAACTTTATTATTTGCTTTTTACCTGATCACAGTAATATCATCACTAGCATTGGAAATTTCACCTCAGTGCATATTAATCACAACAACCAAATACAATTTTAAAAAAGATTCTTAGCGAAGAGAAAATGAGACAATCATCCATGACGTCATATGACATGTTCTTTATAAGAGCAAATTAACATTAGATAAGAGCATAGGAGACAGACATGGGCATGACCATATTATAGTAGCACTTAAGCTCTACATGAAGAGGATCAGAACATTCAATTTTCAAACACTTACTACATACTCCACATCAGCCAAGAAGAAAGTGTAAGCAAGATCCCCAAAACCACAGTCCAGTAAACAGCTACTCAGTTTAGAGTTTCTAGACATTGATTCAAGTCATTGATTAAAAACAGATCAAACCCACCTGTTCATCCAGTGTGGGGACGAATCCTTAACATCTTCAAAGCTATACCAGGGGTAAATCCAACTTGTAGCTTTCTTCTAATTCACTCCCACAAATCTTTTGGCTAATAACTACACATGAATTCATTTGCAGGTAGCATTGATTTCTTGACAACCCTCCATCCTTAATTCACCAATATATCAACAACTTCCCTATTAACTGCATACTCAGCAAAACCCCATTGAAATTTACTGACCAAAAAGTTTTCCACCACAGATTAACAGCCAAGACAAATCATGTGTTTGACTAACAATTATCCACCACTTCCTTGTATACTTCCTTTGTACTAGGAAATAAAGATTATAAAGGTGCCCTCTATTGGACAGGAAGAAAAAAAGCATTTCTCAGAAACCCAAGTGCTGGTAATTGGTCTGCTTATGCTGGTCTTATGCCAAACAGTTCTCAAGCAATTTCACAGTAGCAGACAAATTTGCAAAGTCAGAATAAAATCATGAGAGTCTTGCCAGTAGTTTTCTCATCTTGACGTTCAACCATGTTTAATATTATCGTAAGTTGCAAGCCTTAGCTCACGCAAATAGTGATGTGAACATTGTCAGCAACCAACAGGTGAGCTCTCGGGAAAATAGTAAAGCAAGTACAGGAACGCCTCTGGCTCATTCCCAAAAGAGAATATTATTAATATAATTAGACATCTATGACTGAAACATAATAGTAGGGCTGTGCTAAAAAATCAATAATGCAATATATCGCAATATTTATTTTCACAATATACTACATCAATTTTCAGCTCAAAATATCGATTTTTTTGAAGGAAGAAAAAAATGGGGTATAAAATACAATCTCGGCTCCTGTAGATGTTGTAGTACAGTGTTTTGACTCAATTTGTCCACTGAATTATCAATGTGATGTGATGCACTAAGACAACTCAGATTGTACACACTTGTATTTCAGCTTGAGCATCCAGACCGGACGATATCAAAATACCTAAAAGCCGGTTCGTCTTTCCAAAAATACAGTCATTGACAAAAAAATAACGTACATCAGATTGCTGCCTTCGTTTCCAGTGGTGTCATGAACAAGAAACCTAATGGACTGGAACCGTATCATCTTTAGTGACAGCTCCTTTAATCCTGCCTTTGCTGTGGAGTGACACACTGCCCCAGCTGCTGGTGATGACCTGAGGAGTCATTGCATACAACAGTCAGTCACCCTTAGTAGTGATACTAGGGACACTAACAGATCAGCGATATGTGCAGGACATCCTGCGGCCATGTGGTACCTCTCAGGTCAGGACTTGGCCAACTGGCATTTTTCAGCAGGATAATACTCGCCCACACACACAAAATGTTTCCCAGGAATGTCTCTCCCAGATTGCAACACTTCCATGGCCTACCTAGTTGCCAGATTTAACGCCAATTGAGTATTTATGGGACCAGCAGGAATGCCAACTTCGACAACCTACAAATTGTGCAGGATCTAAAGACCCAGCTACATCTGCTGTGTGCAAACATATATCACAGGATACCATACGAAACCTGTATGAATCCATGCCAAACCCAATCTCATCTTAGGGTCATCTTAGCCTCCTTTCAATTGTACAGTTTTCTACAATAAATTTATCTTTTCACCCTAATATTGTAATCACTAACATATATCATCATTACATTCATACTTATAAAGTTTAATTCGATTCCAACATCTCCTTCTTGTTTTTTAATGAGTGTATCTGCATGTGTTATTTTTGTCAATGAATATATTATTAATCATATATAATGATCATTCAAAACATTGTAAACTAAAAGCACAAACATACAGAACAATTAATATTTAACTACTGCATTTCATTTTAGAGCAACAAATGCAAAAAGAATAAAAAATACCACATCTTACTGTAGATTATTTGGAATGAACATTTTCTTTAAAACATTTATGCATAGCACTGTACTTTTAAAACGTCAAGTATCTTGAACCAGTATTTCTTATATAGACTGCATTTTATTATTCAGTTGATCTGCATTACCAGAACACATTATGTCTTTGTCTGCATTACACACGTTAGGTCTGGTTTGACAGCTGTAGTTGTGACACGCAAGTTGTCATGTAAGTGGCGTAGAGTCAGCCTGGACCTCAAGCAGTTCTTGTTTAAGTCATTTATGTACTGCTGCCACAGTCAGGAGTATATAAAGCAAAAATTGCAACGTTCTGTTAGGCCACTAATAATGTATTCTTAAGAGTGATGATGAGGGCCAATTAAAATCTGTCCGTGGGCCACATTTGGCCCTAGGGCTAGACTTTGGACACTCCTGACTTAGAGTGTAATCATATAGCAGATTTATGAAAACTCAAAACATTTTATTTTCTGCAGCAGAGTGAAGGAAAATAATCTCAAAGGAATCTAGCTGCAGTCTTGCAAACAGTGACCAAGATCCCCAGTCTTTGCAAAATCATAGTCTGTGACTAAAACGTCTCACTAAATGTGAGAGGGTGTCAAACTTTAGTCTTTTAATAATCTTTTCAAAGTCTTCTAGTGTTAAGAATTGACCTTGTCTGACAATAGTATCACTTAATGAGCTCTACATGGAGGATATCAGTCTGACTGTGATCACTTAAATATGAAGGACTCAAGATTTTAAGGGTTTGTTGTAGAGCATTCAAATACTTAGATCTTTTTTTTTCAGCAAACTCAGTATTAGCAATGGACAGCAGATTAACCCCCCATTTGCCTGCCTAATCACCTTTTCTCTAACTTGATTGATTGCTGCCTTTGCCTATAATCCTTTGCTTGGTTGACAGTGTAGTGCTATGTTTATGTGAGCCCTGGTCATGGAGATGATTTCCATTGCACTGTCAAGTGAGTGCTGTTTAATTTCTTTTCAGATTTCTCTATATAGTGTTCTATATACAACCCAGAAAAATTGGGACAGTATGTACAAAATGCATATAAAAACACACAGTGTTTCTTACATTTACTTTGACTTTTATTTCATTACAAACAGTATGAACCCAAGATATTTCATGTTTTGTCTGAGCACAAGTTTAAACCGAATGCCCATGACCTTCAATCCCTCTGACAGCACTGCATCAATAGCCATCATTCATCAATAGCTGATAGAACCATGTGGGCAAAGGATTACTTTATCAAACCTTTATCAAGCACTACAATACAGAGTTACATTCACAAATGCCACTTAAAACTTTACTGTGCAAAAAAAGAAGCCTTATGTCCAGAAGTGGCGTCGACTTCTTTGGGCATCCTGGATGGACCTTCACACAGTGGCAACGTATTGTGGTCAGATAAATCAGTATTCCAGGTATGGTAAGAAATACAAATTTGGGAAAAAATGTACACAGTGTGCTCCGGACCAAAGATTAAAAGGACCATGCTGTTATCAGCAACAAGTCCGAAAGCCAAACTGTCATGGTATGGGGCTGGGACAGTGTCCTTTTAAAAGGTCATTTACACTTCTGTGATGGCAGCATTATTGCAGAAAAATACACTGAGAATTTAACGCAACGTAAGCTGCCTTCAAGACAACATCTTTTCCAGGGACATCCACAGATTTTTATACCAGATTTTATTTGTTTATATTGAACATCGGTATCAGCATCAGTGGCCATTTCAGCAACATGCACATAAGGTTACATCAAGACTAATCACATATAGACACTCAGAGCAATGCCAATGTAGCACATGTTTTTTGGACTGTGGGAAGAACCTGGAGTGCACCAATGTGGACACAGGGAGACATGCAGATTCCACACAGAAAGAACCCAGGCCACTCCACCCTGGGATTGAAGCCAGGACCTTCTTTGTGTGAGGTGGCAGTGCTACCGACTGAGCCACCGTGCCACCCTTTGTACCAAATCATGATTACAATCACCTGGTGACATCACTTGTTTGAAATCACATCATTAATTTGTTTTTTTAATTCATTACCAGCCCTAAATGGACTCTGCCCCAACTTTTTTGGAATGTGTTGCAGGCCTGAAATGCAGGAATGATGATTGATGATTAGTATCATTTCCCATTGATCATACAACTGCCAAGCACTCCTTCTCCAACAGAGAGTTTCTTTATTTCCTTTAACCCCCTTAACAGTACGGGGACAAAGAGTATTACATCTTTCTGCCCATAAATCTGTGTCAAACCTAGTGCTATATGACTGCCACTGGTCTGGATCTGAACGGCTTTATAAAGGTCAGGAAGATACTTGTGTAGTTTTTATCACTCTCGTGTTGTCATTGAAGGCACATTTGACACACTTTCATAGACATCAAATTGCCATTTGTTTTCTGAGTGAGTAGACCAGATTGTATATTTAAATAAAACTCCATTTTCAGTCAGTTTTTTCAAATTCAAATTAAGCTCTCAGTTCATGTTATACAAATGACATTATAAAGTACTGAATAAAGTACAGGATATTCTGCCCCAATAATTATTATTCCTACTACCCCATGCCAGCACTTTCTGCTTTTTGCCTACAACATCTAAATGTAGCATTTTTTAATCAAGCAAAACATTTGCAGCAAGTACTCGCTGCTGTGAAAATCTAAAAATGATAAATATGCAGCATGCTTAAGAATAGAAAATAAGAACATTTTGTTCTGATACTGGGTCAGAATATGACAGCATTGGTAGTTTTTATTTCACTCTCTAGATTGTAACATTCTTTTCCTTGTCTGCTTGAACTTGGTCAAAGTCACACACTCACACACACCCCTACACATACACTCACAGACACTTTAGAAACACCAATCAACCTAACACTCAATCTTTGGAATGTGGGAGGAAACCGGAGCACCTGGAGTAAACCCACACAGACATGTGGAGGACATGCAAGCTCCACACAGGTGGAGTCCGAGGTCAGGATAGAACCGGGCAGCTGGAGCTGTGAGATGACCACGCCAACTGCTGCACCACCGTGCCACCCACAGTATATCATGAAAATGGTTTAGATCTTTGGATCTGGTTCATGATCTCCTCTGACAGCTCTAAAGACCAGGTAGAGAGAGACAAACAGAAAGAAACACAGCAGGTTAAACTGAGATAGGCAAATGACATTCAGGTGTTATCAATAATTATGCCTGTGACTGGTCCTCACAGTGCTCCCTCTGTTAACACCCACACTAGAGCACAGCACCGCCTGCCACTGACTAAAAGCTCAGCTAACATATTTGTAACATTTGAAAAGATTGCTACTTGTGATTCACAGTTCCCAGGAAGAGGAGAAAGGTAGTATGGTGGGATATCTGGCCTAATCTTTGGTTAACACGTGTAATAATGCCAAACAAAAATGAATTATAGTAATACCTCGGTTCTTGTCGTTCCAGAAAACTTGTCCAAAACCCAAACACAACGTTTCCCATAAGGAGTAATGTAAATTGAATGAATCCGTTCCAGACCCCAGGAAATCCACACTGTATAAAGCATTATATGCATTAATGGAGTTGTACTGTACAGGTGCTCCCTGATTTACTAGTGGTATATGTTGTGACAAATCTGTCATAAGTTAAATGTGATCTATACTGTATCATAGTCGACCCTATGGTAAGTAAGTTAATGTTTTAAACACTTACATTAACATACAGTTGGCCAACATCATTAACACAATTGTTATTTTATAATAAAACCATAATTTAGTGAGTAATGGATTGAAAGTGAAAAGTAAAAGCAAAGCACTCACTCCATTGGTGAACTCAGGGCGCTAGCATAGCTGCTTAGCTAACTGCGGCCTGTGTTTCCTTTCAATTTCCTTTCGGTTGGCTCTTATAACTAATCTTATTAGGACCCATGGAGACTTAGTGCACTGAGAATACCGTAGTGTAGATTTAAAAATAAAGAAAAACACAATAAAAATAGCTGAGGTCTTCACTGAGAAAGGGCTATTGTGAAACTGAATTACTATTTACTGAATCACTGAGTACTGAATCGTGAATCACGTTTCGGCTGAAACGAGTCTCATGGCTCAACTCGAGAACCGAGAACCGAGACTAATTTTTATAGTCAAAATGCATCAAGAACCAAATTCAACAAGGTCCGTGGTGGTCGAGAGTCGAGGTACCCATGTATATAAATTGGATTTTCAATTGTTTTTCATTAAGAAAATGTATGGTTAGAGAGTTCTCTGGTGATATGTGCCAGCACCCTCGTGACTTTGACCAGAAAAAAGCTAGTTAAAATACTGTATGTGAAAAAATGTAGGATTAGTGTTAGGGTGAGAACTGACATATTCTTCGGGTTGTATTCCATGCTGTGCCATTAGCATCAGTAAAATGTGCATAACTACAAGAGAAATTGTGTCTTATGTTAGTAAACTATGTACTAATTAGGCTACAACCAGGCTGGTGGTCTTACCATTGCATGTACTACTATTGTGTCATGTTTTTTTTTCACATTTTAGCTTTTTCCTGGTTAGGGTCATGAAGCATATCCTGGAATTCACAGGACGCAGCCCAGTCCATTGTTGACTGTGTATATACTGTTCAGATAATGTGCACAAATTTTGTTAGCAAACCCAAACCATGAATGCTCATGCAATATTTTACATTTTACAAATATGCATATATTCATGCATGTATATAGGTGCAAGTGAGATCCCTGGCCATATTGCTGGTCTGGACTCTGTCTGTGAGGATTTTGGATGTTCTCCCTGTTTCCTCCCACATAACAAAGACATGCATTTGGTAAGTTCTCTTCTTTAAATTGTCACAGTGTTTGTGTGTGTATGTGGCATTCAACTGAATGGTATTCAGTCTAGGACTGGTTCCTGCCTTGCATTCTGTGGTACCAGTTAGGCTCTATCTATCTGTGACCCTGAACTGGATCAAGTTGGTATGAAAATGAATACATGAACTAAAACTTTACTGCGAAAAATTAATACCATGGTCATGCAAAAACTACTTTTGTCCAGCAGGTGTGCACACCTTTAATGACCTAGTTGAAAATTGACATGTCTGATTAAATGTTAGCTTGAGAAGCGAGTTATCCTTAATTTATATTATGACTACAATCTTGACCACCAGATGTGAAAATGACAAGGGTTTAACATCTGTTCAACTGGAGAAGAATTGTGAGAAACTAAAAGACAGTGGAGTTGTACTGGAGAACCAACAGAGGAAGAACAATGGGGATTTAACTGAAGAAAAATCAATACAAGAGGAAAAGAATAAAAATGACCAACTGTAAACAACTGAAAACACACAAAAATACGCCAAAAGAAAACATGAATCAGGACTTGGCAAAATAGCATGCTACATCCTTAAATGTCATTCCTAAATGGTGATTATGGCACTGATAGGCCATGTTGTTCATCAGTTAATAGTGTATTTTAAGTTCTTAATGATTTTTTTAACTGTAATGTCACAGATTAATAACAATTTTGGAGTTAAAAAGTTAATATTTATTACAATGACAACAATTATTTATAGCAATCCATAGGAAATTATAAGCAACAAAAGCAAAGATGAACACACAAACAGCATTTGTACATAAACTGACAATATCATGATGATAAATATGGACATTGTGCCATATGTATATGTCTCTGCCCAGACCATTTCCAGGTGCTTAGCAGAAGGAAATTTGTTGTCACGGCGCACATTCTGCGTTCTGCCATTGACAGCCAGCCACCATCACCTTCGTTTACAGTGGTGTCATGAACGAGAACCCTGGACTGCTAATGAGCTGGTACCATATCTGTTAGGGCCCGGCGGCCACATCTCGGAACGGGTGGCCAGCAGGGGCGCGCCTCACGACCCGAGACCGGCATCACGGTCTCGTCTCGCACACTGCGTTCGCGCGGGACGCGCCCAGACGTTATTAATAACACCTGAATCCCTGCCTATATTAATCGGCCCTAAGCGGCCCTCGCCGTCGCACCCTCATAGATCATCACGTTGTTCGCGACTCCGGTGACCGCTTTCACACACCATGCACTTCGGCACTGTTACGGTTTCCTTCCCGCTTCCCCCTCGGGTTATCGCTACTGACCTGTTATCGCCGGTTGGACCGCGTTTCGTCCAGGGCCCGAAGGTAACTCGCTCTTTGCAGAGAGCAAGTGGGGTAAAGCTGCAAGGCTTGAGGTACGGTAGGGCTTTAGTTGGTCAGCGTAGGCTTAGCTCCGCGGTCCTTCGTGCTCCCGCTAGCCATAGCTCGTCCCGGCTTCAGGCACCGTTCCTCGCCCCCTCTCCGCGACGGTACGTCCTGCGGATATTGTTGTGGGTTCCCGTTCGCTATCCCTCTCCTGAAGGGATTTCCCCCACTCATTGGGACATTAAAGTTCCGTTCCCCGCATCGCCTTTCTGTTATTTTGCGGCGCGGCCGTTCGCTAGCCCTCCATTGTCTGCACCTCGCTCGCCGGCGCATGCGTGTCACTCTCCCCCGCTTGCTCCGGCATCCTCCCTCCTCTCTCGGCTGCCGGCTGCACGCACGCTGAGCTCAGCGTCAGGCAGAGCACTCCGTTCTCAGCGCTGTAGCCTTTTCGGGCTGGAAATATCCAGCCTCACGGGGTTTTTCCCGTGCATTTGCTTTCTTTGTTTCTTTGCGCTCCTACTCCGTTAAACACTTGTACTTTATCTTGAGTCCGCTGTGGGCGGCCCTTGCTTTTGACGTTTCTTAACCCGTTTGCCCCCTGGCGCCTGTTGTCTGGCTGGGTGGCAAACTTGTTAAATTCCCGTCCCGGACGCAAGAGCTCCAGTGATCGAATCCCTGCTTCAGCAGGCTGGCAGGTTCCCTCAGGTTGTTTTCCCAGGCCTGTCCCTGAGTTATATTACTTGTTTAACTTCCCAAGGGAGTTTCCTGCGCCTGTGTCCTCTCTCTCTCTTTTCCCAGGGTCCGATACCGAACCCTGACAGTAGGGTGCAACCAGCCATGGACGCAGCAGGTTCTCCTGAAACCCCCAAACCCTCCCAGTCCCTCACTGAGGTACTGCAGATCCAGGGGGCTGCCATCGGGCGTCATGAGCAATTGTTGGTCGAGATAACCGAACAAATGCAGACTCTGGGTGGAGCCATTCGGCAGTTGATCCCTGACCAACCTGCTTCACCTCTTGCGGTCCCTGACCACAACCCCCACCCCTCCCCCCCTCCTCAAACAGACTCCCAAGTGGCGACCCCGGAACGGTTCGATGGGGAGTCTGAGCATTGCAGGGGATTTCTACTGCAGTGCTCGCTGGTGTTTGAGCAGCAGCCGTTGAAATTCCCCACTGATCGCTCTTGTGTGGCATACATGGTCTCGCTCCTCACCGGCAGGGCCTTGGCTTGGGCCACAGCCCTGTGGGAGGCCAAGGCTTCCGCCTGCACCACTGAGGAGCTGTTTGCAGACGCTCTTAGGCGCACGTTTTACCACCCCAGAGGGGGACATCGCCCTCCCCCTCGCTTGCTTGAGCTCTCCCAGGGCAACAGGCCTGCGTCTGATTACGTCATCGACTTCCGCACCGTGGCCGCGGAGAGTCGTTGGAGTGAGGAGGCCCTTATGGCTGTCTTCGAGAAGGGACTTAGCGAGCAACTTAACGACGACATTTCCACCCTTGACCCTCCCGCTTTGCTGGCTGACTTCTATGACCTGGCCATTCTGCTTGACACTCGCAGGCAGCAGAGAGCCAGGGAAAGGGCGTCCGATCGCCACTCAGGCCCCGCTCGATGGTCGAGCGGTAGGCCCCCCAGGTCTTTTTCGCCTAACCGCGACCTCCCTGCACCCATGGAGCTCGGGGGGGTCAGGGCCACGCCTTGTGATGACCGAACCCCCAAATTCTCACGTAAGTCGGGAAACGCGGGGGCCGGGTCCGTCGGGGGAGGTCGGATCTAGGCGTTAACTCCCCTTCCCCCGCGGGGCTGTCCCTTTCCGCTCTCGTCAGCCAGGGAGGGGGCCACAGGACCCGCCTTCGAGTTTGCATCGACTCGGGGGCAGAAGAGAGTTTCATCGACACGGCCCTGGCTCATCGACTGGGCCTGCGCCTTGACCCCCTTACTCGCCCCTTACAGTTTAGGGCAGTGGATGGCCGGGCCCTCGGTTGTGATCCGATTTCCCACTGCACGCAACCAGTGGACTTGCGGTTGGGTTCCCATAGCGAGAAAGTATCCCTTTTTGTCACGCAAGCCCCCCACTTGGGGATCGTGTTGGGGATCCCCTGGCTGCGGGCGCATAACCCGCGGATCGACTGGCAGACCCAGTCGATCTTTACCTGGGCCCCCCGCTGTCGGGAATCCTGTCTTGTTCCTCCAGCACCTCTTCCGTCCTCCTGACAATATCGGTCTTGGATGAATCCAGGTTCTGTTTGGGACATGACAAGGGTCGGGTTTGAGGACACGATCTACAGGCCCAGTTGCAACTTCTATAGGCAAATGTGCCACAGGATAACATAATGGAACCTGTATCCCTCCAATACCCAACCATTTCTCATCTTGTATCCAGGTTAGAGGTGGCCTAACAGGGTAACTATAGCCTCCTTTGAATTGTGTACAGTTTCCCAATAACCTTATCCTTCCAATATAAGATTGTAGTCAATTACATAATATCACCATTACATTCTCACAAAAGTTTTAGTTAATTCCAACAACAACGGGAGGTGAGAGGGAACGGAGGAGATTAATTATACCACCAACAAAGGAAAAACACGGCAAAAACAGGCGAGGACCGAAAAACGGGTTGCACAACATAAAGGGCCGGAGCCGGAAAAAACAGGGCAAACGGGCATAGAACGAAATGATGAAAACGAGTATGTAACAGTAAAACAACGCTGAGACGAGCGCAAAACAGGTGCAAACTAAAAAAACAAAACAAGGAAGTAAGTTAAACGGCACGATACCTGGATATAGAACGCGGCGCGTAGGGACGCGATAGGCGGCGAGGCGCGTAGGGACGCGATAGGCGGCGGAGGCGCGTAGGGACGCGATAGGCGGTGAGGCTCGTAGAGACCTCGACAGGCGGTGAGGCGCATAGGGGACGCGATAGGCAGCGAGGCGCGTAGAGACACGGTAGGCGGCGAGGCAATGTAGGGACGCGAGATGAGGTTTTTTGCGGCGCATAGGGACGTGACCAACGTGAACCATCAATAATTTTATTAATTTTAAGTACCGTGCAGTTGTGACGTGGGAAACGAGGAACAGGTGTGTGTGACAGAGCCCCCCACAGAGTCCGAGACGGAGCTAGGACTCCCAAGATAGACGCCCGGGCACAGTTCCGATTCAGGCGGTCTCCTCGCCGGGCGGACCCCAGGAGTGGACTACCAGCAGTTGGTCGGCAGGAGAACAGAGGCGCCGAGGGGAAGCAGGAGAGCGGTGTCGATGACGATGTGAGGCAGACGAGCGGCGTTGATGACGACGTGAGGCAGACGAGCGGCGTCTATGACGGCTGGAGGCTGGCGAGCGAGGAGGCCGACGGCTGGAGCCTAGAGAGCGAGGAGGCCGACGGCTGGAGCCTGGAGAGCGAGGTCGCCGACGGCTGGAGCCTGGAGAGCGAGATCGCCGACGGCTGGAGGCAGACGAGCGGAGCCGTCGACAGGAGGCAGACGAGCGGAGCCGTCGAGAGGAGGCCGACGAGCGGAGCTGTCAAGAGGAGGCAGGCGAGCGGAGTCGACGACTGGAGGTAGGCGAGCAGAGTCAATGACTGGAGGCAGGCGAGCAGGGCCGTGGACGGGATGCCGGAGAGCAGAGCAGTGGACGGGATGCTGGAGAGCAGAGCCGTGGACGGGATGCTGGATCTCTGTGGAGGAGACAGTCTCTGAAAGGGTCTCCCTGGAGGAGACACAGTCTCTGAAAGGGTCTCCCTGGAGGGGACAGTCTCTGAAAGGGTCTCCATGGAGGGGACAGTCTCTGAAAGGGTCTCCCTGGAGGGGACAGTCTCTGAAAGGGTCTCTTTGGGAGAGACATTCTCTGGAAGGGTCTCTTTGGGAGAGACATTCTCTGGAAGGGTCTCTTTGGGAGAGACATTCTCTGGAAGGGTTTCTTTGGGAGAGACATTCTCTGGAAGGGTCTCTTTGGGAGAGACGGCCTCTGGGAAGGCCTCGACAAGTGCACGGCCTCTGGGAAGGCCTCTGACAAGTGCACGGCCTCTGGGAAGGCCTCTGGGACTGCTGACGCCCTGGAGGCAGCCACCGGAACTGCTGACGCCCTCGGTGCCAGCCACCGGAACTGCCTGACGCCCTGGAGGCAGCCATCGGAAACTGCTGACGCCCTCGGTGCAGCCACCGGAACTGCTGATGCCCTCTAGGTGCAGCCACCGGAACTGCAGACGTCCTGGTAGCATGCACTTGCATGAATGTCCGTGGTGCAGGAGCGGGCACGAATGTCCGTGGTGCAGGAGTGGGCACGAATGTCCGTGGTGCAGGAGCGGACACGAATGTCCGTGGTGCAGGAGCAGGCACGAATGTCCGTGGTGCAGGAGCGGGCACGAATGTCCGTGGTGCAGGAGCGGGCACGAATGTCCGTGGTGCAGGAGCGGGTATCACAACTATCTAGAACTAGAGGTTCTGCAGCAAGACTAGAGCGAATAGGAACGCGGTCATCGAGGACTAGACGTTCTACGGCGAGACTAGAGCGAGTACGGACACGTTTATCTAGAACTAGAGGTTCTGCAGCGAGACTAGAGCGAGTAGGAACGCGGTCATCGAGGACTAGAGGTTCTACGGCGAGACTAGAGCGAGTACGGACACGGTTATCTAGAACTAGAGGTTCTGCGGCGAGACTAGAGCGAGTACGGACATGGTTATGTAGAACTAGAGGTTCTACGGCGAGACTAGAGCGAGTACGGACACACCACAAAGGTGGGTGGCCCAGATTAGGGCTTCATCGGCAAGGTGGAGAACTAAAAAGGAGACTTTGGCATACTCGGAGTCAAAAAGGAAGGTATCAAAACAATACCTGCACCGTTCAACGAATGGCCGGCAGGAGGCAGGGTCGCCATTGAAATGACCGAGGAAAAACGGAGAGGTAGGAGAACCTGCCGTCTCCATGTTGTAAGCGGATTATTCTGTAACGCCGGGAGGCGAGAGGAACGAGGAGACGAACGCAGGTTCAAAACAAAGGGATATTATTTATTATACCACCAACAAAAGGAAAACACGGCAAAACAGGCGAGGACCGAAAACGGGTGCACAACATAAAGGGCCGGTGCCGGAAAATGGGCATAGAACGAAAACGAAAACGGGTATGTAACATAAACAACGCTGAGAGCACAAAACGGGTGCAAACTAAACAAAACAAGGAAGTAAGTTAAACGGCACGATACCTGGATAGGACGCGGCGCGTAGAGACGCGATAGGCAGCGAGGCGAATAGAGACATGACAGGCAGCGAGGCGCGTAGGGACGCGATAGGCGGCGAGGCGCATAGAGACACGGTAGGCGGCGAGGCGCGTAGGGACGCGAGATGAGGTGCGGCGCGTAGGGATGCGACCGACGTGAACCATCAATAATCCGCGCTGAGCGTGAGGTGACCGCGGTTTAAGTACCGTGCGGTTGTGACGTGGGAAACGAGGAACAGGTGCGTGTGATGAGCGGGTGACGCGTGACAATTTTGTCAATGAGTACATTTTAAAGCATAGAATATTGTGATACACCAAGACTGTGAAGCAGAGCTCTCATAGAGTGGATACAGGAAAATTGTCTAAAATATGACATTCATACAAGGAAAGGTCGAGGTCACACTCCATGGTAATTATTTAAAGAGTACAGAACTGCAGGTAATTCCGAGGAGTTCACAAACTTCCTCCTGCATGCAATGTCCAAAACCTAATCCTTTCTAAGCTGATGATTACATACATTTTGTGCATATCCAAATCTAGCCATGCAAAGTATAAAGATTATTATGTATAAAAAAAATGGAAAATGAAATTATGTGACGTGTGCTTCATGATTAATAAGATGTTAATCTGATTAAGGTAACTAATTAAGGCATAATAAAGAATAATTAACGTCGTGTTTGAGATCTGAGTCGTTGTGCCTCAATGTATAAAAATAAATCACAATACTCAACTTACTATCTACAGAATATGTCCTTTATGACATGCTATCACTGTAGTTACGTTTTAAATGAAACACAAAGACTTTTTTACACTCACCATAATTACTTGTTCTATGTTGTTTGAAGAGCAATACTTTATAATGTAATCTCTAATTAAAAGTTCATATTAGACCTCCTTTCTTATGATTTAATTAGTTCTGTAAAATAGTATTAAAATCTATCACACTTACATATTATCACAATATTTTGATGTATTTCCTAATTTTCAAAGATTTAATGCATGATTAAATGCAGAGAAATATTAATGGGTTCAGCATCTGGATAATATCATTTACCGTCGGGAGTCAATTCAGTTTTTTTGGAGTTGTGCTTAATTCCTTGTTGTTGTTTTTTGGGCACAGAGTGGTTATTTTATTATTAGTTCAAAAAATTATTGATCCTAAGAGGAAACAGTCTTTTTTTTTTTTTACTCAGATGGTGCAACCTTCAAGGTAAGGCAGTCTCCAATTAAAGAAGTATGGGTGTGCCAAATACATAAATTTCTAAAACGTGAGTCAATTCTGAGGCAGTTGATTCATAATTCATTCTATATTCAATATCATTCTATATGTTTGAGTAACAAAATTGTCCACATGTCTGTGATGGATCCATAACCATTCCAGTTTAATCCTGAAACAGTGGAGGTAATGTATGCAGGAATATTTATAGCTTGGAATTATATAAATACTTATAAAGTACTTAATATAAAGTGTCATCTATTTTATTCCTATAAACACAACAGAAACTGACACAAAACCCTAGTAGTGCATTTACAATTAAGGTCACTGACTCAGACAGACCCACAATAGTTATTTACAACAGGTAATATAGATTCATACAACGAATTATTCTAAATACCATAAATCAGTACCAAAAAACTATATTTGGGAACCTGACCTTCTTTCATTCATTCACTTTCTTATCTGCTTAATCCTGGACAGGATCACAGGAGAGCCGGTGCCCAGCCGGCGGCATAGGGTGCAATGCAATAACAACCCTAGACAGGGAGGAAATCCATCATAGGGCACATACACTCGCACTTTAGGGGTACTTTAGCGTAATCGATTAACTTAAAGAACGTCTTTGGGCTGTGGGAATACCCAGAGTAAACCCACACGGACACGATATGCAAACTCCACACAGAAAGGACCCAGACTGCTCCACCTGGGATCTATTCCAGGACCTTCTTGCTGTGAGGTGACAGTGCTACCCACCAAGCCACCGTGCTGCCCGGACCCAAACTTGAGAAGGTGAATGTTTGTGTATTTAAACTATTATGGGAAGAAATTAAGCTTGAAGAAATTTAGTATTTATGCTTAAAATACACGTTATTTATTTATTTCCATACAGCAGACTAAAGATCCTTGTAGGACGGAACCTGGTACTGTGTGAAAATCATCTGTCGCATTACTGAGTTTCAAATTGTCTCTGGAAACAACAACAGCACAATTACTGTTTGTTGAGAGCTTCGAGGATTGAGTTTCCACGGTCAAGCAAGCACACACAAGCCTAAGATCACTGTCTGAAGCCAAGCATTGGTAGCAGTGTAAAGCACCTAGAGCAGTGAGAACATTTTCTCTGGTGTGATGAATCATGCTTCACCATCTGGCAGTCTGACGGACAAATCTGGGTTTGGCGAGTCTGATCCTTAGGTCAACTGAAGGGAAATCATGATCCACAAGAAAAGTTTTGCCAAGTTTGGTGTTTTGGAACTTGACGGACTGCACAAAAGATCTGACCTCAACCACATCCAACACCACTGGGATGAAGTGGAACACCTTATGGCTCACTACAACTCTTGTGGCTGATTGGAACCACCGCTCTGCAGTGATGTTACAGAATAAACCTTAAAGGATTCGTAGAACAATGGAAGACTTAATAGTAACAAGAATGGAAATGACACCTCCTCGGCTTAGCCTGGCCTGGGACATGAGGGTTTTCCAGAGCCTATACTTGGATTAATTGGGTGCAGGAAGAAGACGGGATACTTTTTAAGGCATGGGGTTGCTGTTGCAGCACCGGGAAATTATCCCCTACCACAGATACAGCAAATCACGTCTGTGTGATGCTCAGGTCTTCAACCAAACTCCAACCAACTCCATATTAGTGCTGAATGTTTTGAATGTTTTTTTAAGCAAATAATAGTACATCACTGAAGAGACTCAGTTTTAAAGGAGAGGGTTCATCTTCCTGCCCTTGCTCCGGTGCCCTTGATGACTGATCAAGGTGCTGGCAAAGGTGAAAGATAAATATGAGGAGTATGATGTGTTCCTCTTCCATGCACATGGATTCTGCCTGCAGAAGTCTGTTGCCAGATGGTGATGAAAAGAAACATTTGGTGGCTACAAGTGTTTTTCTGGAGACACGTGCTTGCCTGTGCCCTTGTAGGTTGCTGTGGCATTCATGAGACTTGGCAGTCGTGACTAAATTGGAATACAAGGGGGATGTGATGTTTGAGTGTCCATATAGTTTTACAACAATGTAGAGTTTTTTTAGAATCGTCCTGATCACATGCTTGTGTACGGGTATGGGAGTAATTAATAGTAAATATTAATTAAAATACATGAACTTCATATATTTAATTTTTGGTATTCAGGTCAACTTTTTGTGTTAACCTGTTATTGACTTTTGTTTATCCCAGGATATTCCTATTCCTGTCCTGTCAATGCCACTTTAAATACTACCCACCCTTTCCTGCACTGATTTTGACCTTTTATTTAATTTAGCAGACTTGGCAGCAGAGGTGGACAAAGTACACAACTTCATTACTTAAGTCAAAGTACAGATACTTTATACAATGTAGAAGTTAAAGTCACAAGTTTGCAAAAAATATAACACTCCAGTAAAGTATAGGTACTCAAAAAGCATACTTAAGTACAGTACTTGACTAAATGTACTTTGTTTTTGTCTTCCCCTGCTTGGCACTAACCACTTATTGAGTCTGTGCCTGCGTTTTAAAATCATGATGCTACACTGGCCTGTTTCTTTATCCTCAAATAAATGTTTGCTCTTGTAGCTATCCTTCAAGTGTTTGAAAGGTTCTGTTATATATTTATTCCAACCCTTAATGACTCACACCAAACAGGTGTGAAAACTAAAAAGGTCACTGAGGTAACAGGTTTGTTCATTTTAATTGTAAAACATAGTACTAAGAAAGTATTCAATTTGATTTTTCAAGGAAATTGTCTGTATTGGAGAGCTCGCAGTGTGTGGATTCTTTAGTAGTGCATTTCCATGTTTTAAGAATACTAACTGAGAAACCAGATGGTTTCTAATTGCTTTTAACAGTTTTGCCATCTGGGTTGATAAAAGTGGCATAAGGCATTGGAGAGAGATATTTTTAATTTAAGAGGCAAGTAGATTAGTGTTTTAGTTGCCTGTATGTGTTTTACACTCACGGAAGGGTGTCAGGTCCATGTTAAACTGAATTCATCAGTCAGGTAAAGAGATGGATTGATTTAAACTCAGATTATTCTGCTTAATCCATTACTGAGTGATTGTAGTCCATGTGCTGCTAGAAAATATCCTTTAGACCAATCTAAAAACAGTATAGTAATAGTAGTCTGGCAAGTTTTTCTTAGAACTGGGTCAAGAGAAGTTGATTCCACATCTTTTCTCAAGAACAAACACATATTTGAGCACCCGCTTACTGTAAAATTCTTATCATCCACTGTTACATTCACCTCTTTTGATTACCCCCTTCTCTAAACCATCAGCAGCATCAGATTCAGCTAGATCTGACAGACTTTTTTTTACCAACCTCAAAGAAACTGAAAGTAAGCAGCAGTTACAGTGACAGACCTCACAGAACGCTCTACTGAAGATTAGGCAAAATTATAGCTCCCATGGATCAATTTGGGTTGGAAGTACTGTAGAAGTGGGTGGTTAAACAGAGGGAACACAAAACACAAAAGTGTGGAGAAATCACATAATTTAATTGAATTTAATTACATTTACAGCATTTTGCAGACAGTCTTACTGTATACAGAGCAACTTAGAACTGATACAATCTTACAACAGTCCAACAAAGTGGGTAAGGGACTTCGCTCAAGGGCCCAACACAAACAGCTTGGCAGTGTTTGGACTTTTGGGCTGAATCCTGGTACTGCCAGTCCAGTAATTTTACCATTGCACCACCACAGTTCTGTAATTAAATAAAAAGTGTCTGTTTCTATAATTATAATATTCAACATTAGAGCATTATTAAATGATTATTTAAAGACTTTATCAATAGGGATCCACTGAATATTCCCGACCTATAATAGGGAATTTCTAGTGTACTCTAAAAATCCCACAATGCACAGCTATAAGTACTGTACAAACAATGAACTGTAGCGGATGATGAATACCCATAAAGCACTGCGTTGTTTGGTTTGGAGTTTCACAATACACTTCTCAATTCTGTGAGAGATGATTCACCAACAAGTTGTGAAGGTAAGTGCCATTTAGAGCTCAAAAACACAATTAAAATCTAAATATTTTTTCAATGCAAAGTGTTCATTTAGAAACAGAAGTGCTTTTTTAGAAACAGAACAGCAGGAGTCGTGGTAAACCACATGGTTACAGTGGATTGATGACATGATGTTCAGTGTGTTTACGCAGCACAACCTGTCACACAGCAGTGTGCGAAATAGTAAAGTGATACCTCGGTTCTCATCATTAATTCGTTCCAGAAGGCCAGAAACCACCCAGAAGGTCAGAGACCCCCAGAAAATCCACACTGTATAAGGCATTATATACATTAATGGAGTTGTATTGTACAGCTGCTCCCTGATGTACGAAGGGGATACATCATAAGTTAAATATATCATGAACTGAGGAGTTTAGTGTTTGGTAGAGCGATCTATATTGCATACTGGCGAAGCCTATGATAAGTAATAAGTAAGTTAATGTTTAAAACACTTGCATTAACCTACAGTTGCTCAAAATCATTAACAAAGAAGCTTATTTTATATTAAAGTGTTGAAAAATCTCATGTAATTTATTGAGTAATGGATTGAAAGTGAAAAGTGAAACCAACACTTATTCTATTGATGAACTCCAGCCAAGAGCATAGCATGATTGGCTGTATTCATCAACCTTTTAGGACCCATGGAGATGTATTTGCACTAAAAATACTGTACTGTAGATGTAAAAATGAAGAAAAACAAATTCGACAAATTCTGAGGTGGACGAGAACCGAGGTACCACTGTATAAGTGAAATCATTCACTACCCTTATGAATTTTCATTCTTTCATTTCCAAAGCTGCCTAATTAAATTCAGGCCGCAGGGAAGTGGGGCCTAACCAGCAGCACAGAGCCCCTTGGTTGGATATTATTTCATTTGGTTCATTATCTAGTCTTGCCTTATTTAGTTTGTTTCTCATTCCACTGGGAGGACAGTATACTTAATTACTGACTCTTTGTATAATACTGCTTTAAAGCTCAATCCATGTCCTTACCACTTTAGGTTATTTATTCAACTTTCATTCTCTATTTGTATCTTTATTCAACTTCAAGGTCAATGCAGTTGTGACAGAAAACTTTCACGCATCTTAAGCTAGTAAAGCGCTTTCTTTAGATTAAAATAAATTAACCTTAGACCTTACATACACCTTAAACATGATACATGGATGTACATATAAAACTAGCAAGAATCAGAGTATTAATATGTGAAATTTATAAAGTACATTTACATAATTGCATAGACAGAGAACAAGGTGCAATGTAATGCAATCATTTTATTATTATCATTAATATTATTAATGATAATAATATTTGATTATTAATTATCATTAATATTATGATCATAATAATAAGTATTATTATCATTTATTTATTTTATTTCTTTCACATATTCATCCAATTTTACTCACAATGCCTTGACAAAAAGGAATATTAAGTTTCCGTGTCCCATGTTAATTCATGCTTAATCTGGAGGAATAAATTAAAAACAGAAATTAAACAAAAAAAGTGTGCTCGATTAAACTGCGAAACCTCCGAAAAAACGTGTTCGGTATTCGGCCATCTTCTCAGAGAAGATCTGGGCAGTGTTTATCATATTATCCTTTATTTTTACACCTACAGTACTGTATTCTTAGTGCAAAGACATCTCCATGGGTACTAAAAAGGTTAGATTAAGAGCCCACCAAAAGGAAACCGAAAGCAAAACAGTAACTGGATGCTCTGAAGTTAGTTAACCAAAAGAGTGAAGTGTTTTGCACTTTCAATGAACTTACTTATCATGGGGTGAAATCTTCATCTACAGGTGCCATAGTGTAACTGCAGTCATTTAAGGTGGACTGGAAAATGCAAATAAGGAGCCAACTTCAGCCTCATCTCTGCTATGATTCACCAAACACTTGTTAAACACCTCAGTTCTTGATACATTTAACTTATGATGGATTTTTCGGAACATATTCCTTCGTAAATCAGGAAGAACCTGTACAATACAACTCAATTAATGCATATAATTTCTTATACAGTGTGGATTTTCTGGGGGTCTGGAACGGATTGTTTGTTTGTTTGGTTTATTTAACCAACAGACCATTCCACGCTGGGAGGTGGCGGTGCTACCCACCAAGCCACCATGCTGTCCCCTGGAATGTATTAATTTAATTTACATTATTTGTAATAGGAATAATTTTCTTGGAAATTTTTGTTTTCGGTTCTCGACAAGCTTTCTGGAACGAGTTAACTTTGAGAGGTACCACTGTAAACTTGCATTTTTTGCATTTTTTTCTCTGTGCGTAATGCTGCTTTGATCTCAATAAATGTCCTTGCCACTTTAGATTATTTAATCAACTTCTATATTTGAATCTTTATTCAATATTTTTTCTCAAGGTCAATGCAATAGTGTCACAAAACCTTTACTCTTCTTAAGATTTTAAAGTGCTTTCTTCGGATTAAAATACAGAGCTAACCTTGGACCTCACGTACACCTTAAACATGATACATGGATGTACATATTTTATTGCTGGCAACCTGTCATGTTAGCAATCAGATTCTTTAGCACGTTCCCTAAAGGCACATCTGCCACAGAGTAATTTATAGCAGTCTCTTATCTTTACTTGGCTTTTCACTGCAGTCTGCTATATAAAATGAGACTACACCATGTGGTTGTGTATGCAATATATTTGAGGTAGGCTTCAAAGGACAAAAAGGATGAGAACACAGTTTAAGTGGTAAAAATAAATTAACTTACCCACGGACTCATTTCTGCTAGTCGCAGAAGAAGCACAGCAGATGTTATAGGTCAGGTTCCACACTGAGGGGCTGTACTGATGTCTGTCAGACTTGTCTGTCACTAATCACATAGAGTTCACAGCTGTTTCCTCTGCTTTCTGTTCAGAAATTGAATTCAGATGGTTCTTTGCACCTGATGTCAAAGCCACCTGGGTGGCAGGTTTTGCAAATTAGTTTAGGGATATTTTTGTAGCATAAATACATAATTCATGTATTACTAGAACTCACAATGCTTGGTGCATAAAGTTATTCCAAAGTGATCTTTTAAAAGATATTCTTTAAACATAGCATTCACAATTAACTTAATGACAGGCACAGACAGACAATCAACTAATTGGAAAAAAAAACTGAAAAAAAAACAAATTAATACGAAAGGTTTATTTCTAATACCAGAACTGTATACCAAAAACAAATATTTGAATATCTGGGGGTGTACATTTGGAAAGTTGCAATTGTAGATGTATTTTTATTAACGATTAATAAGAATTAAACTGTTAGCTTTATGTAAGCTTTTAGCTCAATCAAAATTTTATTTTATTATTTATGCTTCAGAAACATCAGTGACCTCTTTCAGCAAGATAATGTGCCCTGCAACACTGCAAAAAATACTTCAGGAATGGTTTGAGGAACATAAAGAGAGTCCATGGTGTTCACTTGGCCTCCAAACTCCCCAGATCTTTATCCATCCAATGCATCACGTCGCAATTTACAGGAGTTAAAGGATCTGCCTCTAATGTTTTGATGCCACATACCATAAAACTCCTACTTTCAGACATCTTGAGAAGTCCATGCCTCAACGGGTCAAAGTCTTGGTGGTACGAGAAAGACAAAAACAATAATAGGCAGGCGCTTATATTTATTTTTTTAAGCACATCTAAATGGTGGACAGAGATTTTCATGGTTAAGATGCTATGCAGTCCCATATCTAACATGATACAATGCACTGTGACATAGTCACCCCATTACCAACATTACAAATTCTGTGTCTAGTTTGTCCCTTCTTGGACAGCTGTGAGTAAATACTCAGGAACTGAGTATACTGACAAGAACACACCACAACCCTTGCTGTTTCAGAAATGCTATCACCAAGTCATCTAGCCATAATAATTTGGCACTCAGGTGATTTCTCCTGTAGTAACTTACACACAAACGCACCAGGTTTGCCAGAACTCATGAGAGAAACAAGCCCATAATAAGTGAATTTTTAAAAAAGCCCAAAAACAGGTGACATACAGTAATACAATGTGAGAGAGTAACCATGTGATTATTTAAAATAATAATAATAATGTATATTTTCCTTTTAACGTTAGAGGTTGAACAAAACCAACTTGCAGTGAATATTAGAGAGAGAGGGAGGATCACCGATCAAGCCCAAATAAGCAAGTACACTTTAGAAACAAGCCCCAAAAACCTGCAACCTTAAAGACAGTTTTATAGAATGGTCTTTAAATGCTGCTTACCTGTATATAGTATACATATTATCCTCCATCATTTATTTATTTATTTGCATTATTTGCTATACCAAACTGTACAGGAAAAATGTTTTTGCCAACTTACCCCATACCTGACAAATGAATATTCTCTGTTTTCCTCAAGAAGATCTTAATAGAACAGCCATAGTCTGTCCTAAGTTCTGCCCCCAGCTTTCAAAATAGAAAATTGGGCTTTTAAAACAGTAGCAATGCCAGTTAAGTACAGCTTCTAAAAGTTGTTTTCGGTTTGGACTTGTGTCCTTCTAAAATGTTTAGCCATAATGACATCCTTTTTGATATTTAGTGCATTATAAAGGGTGTAAGTGTTATAATTCTAAGCTACATATACTCCACTACATACGCAGTGGAGAGTCATTGCAGGTTCTGATACATTCACATTGCAGTAAAGTATATTTGTTCCACCTCCCATTCATATTCTATGTAGAGAGCTAAATTCAAAGGATTGGGGTGCAAGAAGCAGGCGATAACAGCAAAAAAAGTTGAGAATGTGTCAGCTTTATGCAAATGACAAGTGAATGCTGCTTGGCAGGAGGCAAATTATTGGCTGTGACGTGTAAAGTTTAGTCATCCATCACTCCTACAATCAGGCAACACAATGAAATCAGTGTATAGTACAACTTGTGTCTCTGCAGACGCAGCGGGTATCATCTGGCCTCCAAAACTGATACAAGTTCATTTTTAAAGACAGGTATAGTTCCCAGAAACACTCCAAAGAAACCAGAAAATAACTATATTGGTTCAAAATGTAATGCGTTTTGCATGCACTTTACTCTGCATAGCAAAAGTCGCTTGCACTTTATTACAAATCCGCCCAAATGTTGGTACTTTTTCTTTGCTGTTGTGGGAATGAACCCTTCATTCTCACTTTCCAAACCTGCTGTTCCTTGTATCACTTTATGATATGTACACTGATCTGCCATAAGAGTAAAACCACCTGCCAAATTTTGTAGCCACCCACTGAGGCATGGATTACACAAGACCTCTGAAGTGTCCTTTGGTATCTGGCACCAAGCAGGTCCTTTAAGCATCAGATCCTTTAAGTCCTTTAAGATGAGAGGTGGGGTGTTCATGCATCAGACGAGCTTGTTCAGTACATCTCACAAATGCTCAATCAGTTTGAGATCAGGTATGTGTAGGTCGTCTACACCTTGAACTCTGTCATGTCTCTCAAACCATTCCTGAACATTTTACCGTGGTGTGGCAGGATGTATTACCCTGCTAAAAGAGGTCACTGACATATAGGAATTACCGTTGCAATGAATGGGTGTACTTTGTCTGCAAGAATGATTATGTAGATGATACGTGTCAAAGTAACATCCACATTAATGTCAGGACCCAAGGTTTCCCAGCAGAACATTGCTCAGAGTATCACACTGTCAATGTTATTCACTTCACCCATCAATGCTTTTAATGTAATAGCTCATCAGTGTATGAAGGATCTCAGTCTGGCTAAAACAAAAAATACTTAATACCCAGGAAATCCACATTGTATAAGGCTTTATATACATTAATACAGACATATTGTACAGGTGCTCCCTTATTTACGATGGGGATATGTTTCGACAAATCCATCATAAATTAAATGCATCATGAACTGATGAGTTTATTGTAGTCTATAATGTATCAGAGCAGAGCAGACCTTATTGTATAAAACAATTATACAGTAACCTACAGATGGCCAAAATCATTAACACAGAGCTTATTTTACAATAAAAAGTATTGAAAATCTCATGTAATTTACTGAGTATTGGATTGACAGTGAAAAGTAATAGGGCACTGGCTGCTGATACTAACTGCTCGGCCTGAAAGTGATATGGAGGATCCGGTCCTTCATTTCCGTTCAGTTGGCTGTATTCATCAACCATTTTAAGATCCATGGGATTATTTGCGCAATTATTTGCACTAAGAATACAGTAGTGTAGATGTGAAAATAAAGAAAAAACAGATAATAGCGGAGATCTTCACTGAGAAAGAGCTATTGTGAGACTGAATCATTTTGTACTGAATTGTGACTCATGAATCGTGAATCAAGTTTCAGCTGGAACGAGTCACGTGGCATGATTCATACAAGTTTAAGCAAATACTGAGCAAACGACGAGAACTGAGGGAACAAAAATCTAGTCAAAATGCGTCAAGAACAGGATTCGACCAGAGTCGAGGTGGTCGAGTACCGAGGTACCACTGTACCACCTCCAAACAAAAGAGAGTCTAATAACTAGGCACAAAAACACATCCAGCCAGAATTAAGGCTTAAAATTGCAAAGCACGTGTGATAAAAAACAATGAGGTAAAATAAAGTGGAATCAGGGAGTGCTTAAAACAAATTAACAACTAATCTATTAGATTTGGATGGAAAGGGAAACAATGACTAAAGAAGGAATAAGAAAAGTAAAATTCATTTAAGTAGGAGAATACAAATCATTAGTATTTATATAGAGAAAGTTTTTTCCACTGACTTTGTGAGCTTACCTGTTTACTTACCTGACAGTATTTCAGAGAGGGATTTTAAATAATATATGAAGACATTTATAATCTGAACCTCTTGCACTAGCATGACCTGATCTGAAGTTATTTCTAAGAGGATGTTTACATCATATTTAAACACTTCTCCACCACATTTTAAACCCTGTTCTTTCCTAGTTGAGGTTGTGGAGGCTCTGGGGCTTATCCCTGGAGAACACAGGGTGCTGACATAAGCCTGCCCTGGATGGGACACTAGTCCCTGCTAAGGTGGGCTAACTTATTATTCTTAATTAACAAGACAGCTATCATGAGCTACTGTGACAGGGTTGCTTAATTATCTACGCTAGCCAGCAATCCAATACTGGCTAATCTGACAGGTTTTCAGAGAAAGATTTTTCAAGTCTTATTTAATAACTGTTTATAATCTTAATTAACCAGGTAGCTAACATGGGCAAATCTGGCAAGATTTATAATGTATATAAATATAATGTGTTTACACTATCTAGCTAGGTAACATGACGTAACTGAGAGAATGAGAGTATCTTTGTCCTGTTTCACTTAATAGGCATAGTTCTTAGAACTGATGGAGAAACTGCTTGAGGGCAACTGCCATTTTTAAATATATAAAATGTACTTAAAAAAGGATTACTAAATCTTTATGAATATGGCCCCTGATCTTCATGCTTAAAATGCAAAAAATTAGTCTAAAATTGCATCTTGCTTCACATCACTGACAAACAGTGTTCCTACTCGCAGTGCGAATGCAGAACCGTTTGGTGCGAAGCGGCTAATATTGATCAATAGAGTCTCAATAGGGGGGTTAATGCTTTACCTCACACCCATACAGCAGTGACAACTGTCGCCTCATGGACTCGGATGACACTGTTGGGCCTCATTCACATGATGTATTGTTGATAAGCTCCTGCTTTTCTGTTATTTTAATTGCTAAATCCTGCTTTGCAAACATGAGCTCAGCTGACAGGATTTCTGAGAGGATTCTTAATATACATATATAAATTTTATTTTGTGAATTATCGCCAGTCACATTTCATCTAAGCTGTTTTGGGAATACAAGAAGTGAAAATACCCTGAACAAAGTACAAATCCATCACCTACAGGTATTTTAGAGAACCAGTCCATTTCCTGGCATGTCTTTGGCATGTAGGAAAAAACAGAATATTTGGGAAAATCATACCAAACTCCACACAGACAGTCATCATAGGACAAGATTGAACCTTATAGCTGTATGGAACTAACACAACCTGCATGCATCCAGACACGATCATTTCTGTTAAAAACAGACATGAACTAACCTAACTGGATGTCACAGAAAACCTAACCCCAAAACACATCCAATTGAAAATGTTGAATTTAGGGTCTTTTACGGAGTTTTCATAAAGACAAACATAAGCTTACAGTATACTATGCACCATTCAAAGACAGTTCACCTGTCCACAGTATACAGGCAGAACTTCCTCACCATGTCACATTAGGTTGCTGGCAAATGGAAGAGCAGAGATGACTTTTTAATGATTTGCTATAGCTACTCATGACCTCTTCAAGGCCCTGACATTTCAAGCGGCAGATAAAGTCCTGCAATACCTTCATTTATCTCGCTGTATTTTTTTTCCCTTATAATTTTCTCTGCTGCTCTAATTACCATGCCCAAGGCTACAAGTGAAAAAAAAATGAATTTAAGGAATTAAGAAAAAAATCTGAACATTTGCTGAGGCTAGACTGCTGGGTCCTTTCTGCAATGAGATGAAGTCCATTCTGTCGTTTGGTTTAAAACAATATGCCTTTTTTTCTGCAGGCACGTTGTTGAAGATATTTGATGTTTAAATGGGTTGGCCCTAAGGCATTTTGTTTGGTAATGAAATTGGCTCATAGCTAACTGTGACTGGTCTTTGTGTGATAATAAATGGAGAAAAATACATATTTTGTGAGCAGTAAGCAAACCATGAATATTTAAATGAACATTTAATCCAAACAGAATCAAATGATTCGCTGTATTTAGTTGATGGTTTGTAAATGAGCAACAATTTTCACCTAAAATGAATCCATAATTTGAATGCTGAATGGTGGTAGAGGTCATGCAAAGGGTTTCCGATAAAATGCCAGACGAGTAATAAAAATGACTCTCCAATATATAAAGGGCTGACCTTGAAATTGAGGATAAACAAGCATGAAGTAATTTTCTGTGCAGATGATTGCTAATACGTTTCCCTCTGGATATTAAAAGATTTGTAGATAGTGATATTGGTAGGAAAATATCTTAGAATGTGGAAAGCAAAATATTTAACTTGTTTATTTATATTATTTGTCGTTACAATTGACTTGTCTTTACTGCAGTGTAATATTTCATTAATTGCACATTCACTGTAACGGATAAGATTAAATATTAATTGCCGTAGGCCTTAGTGTACGAGTGTCTGAGCCCTACAATGCCCTATACATTAACAAATCTGTTTAAATACGTAGAAGGGTTGTTATTGAATCAGTATATTTACATGACATCATATTGGTTGTACAGCAATCCAAAGTCCTAAACACCGGGATAGGTACGACAAGGTGAAGATATTACTGCATCAATGAATTTCTCTCATGGACAGCTAGGGAATGAACTACTAATGGAAATCATTCTTATTGTGGTACATGTTCATTTCTACAACTGGGCAAATGAATTACCAACCAACAAACATCAGTCAATATTATGAAAATGTCAGTCCTACTAACATATGGTAGAGAAGACGGGGGAGGAGAGGAAATCCCTATAGGTTCGACGTCAGTTTACTTTAGCATAAAGTGAAACTCAGTGTTTGCATATCAAGGCGGCCTTGATTGAGTCGCTTCCATTTGCTAAAAATGTTATCTGGACTTCGATATTGACTTACAGAAGCAAATTGAAATTGATGGAATAGGTTTCTATCGGCATGAGGCATCCGTTCATATATGCATGAGAAGCTAAGCCAAAACAGGTTTCTTTATTAATGGACTGACACAAAACTCCATCAACAAATAATATCCACTGGCACCTGGTCGAGATTGGATTTTTATATTAATGTCAAAACTCATTTTAAGCTCACTGTTGCGAAGGTTCCATTTTCAGTATGGGCTGCAGATGCTGAGAGAAAAACATACATGCTGAACAGAACGTAGATATGGAGTTCTTTATAGATTACATACCATATATGTGTATCACTCTATATGTATATACAGAGACAGATACAAATATCTAACTGTTTGTATAAAATTGTGTGTGTAATATTGAACTTAATGTAATGAGAAAGCAGACAGAAGGGTAGAGAGAAGGGATTGTTTTTGTTGTAGATTTTTTAAACCATGAGTTAGCCCTCCTGTTGTGTTCCAGTGTAACTATGTGTAACTATAATTTCTGTCACCTGACTAAATTAAGCCTTCAGGTCTTTGTCCAGAAAATGCACAGAAAATACACAAAAATAATGATATAGTGGTACCTCAGTTCTCATCATTAATTTGTTCAAGAAGATTTGTCGAGAACTGAAAACAAAGAATACTGAGCAAATTTTTCTCATAAGAAATCATGAAAATTGAATTAATCCGTTCTACACTGCATAAAGCTTTATAAGCATCAACGGAGTTGTATTGTACAGGTGCTCCCTGTGTAGCAAACCTAAGACTACACTTTAAGTTGATTAATTTTTAATGAATAAAAGGGGGCACCACCGGATCGTTTGTGGACTGGTGGATCCAGAAACCAGTTGAAAAGGGGGCAGCGAAATTGATCAGTCTAGGTTTGAATAGTGAATTCAAGTTATATTTCTCGACCTTTGTTGAATAAAACTCTCTCACACCAAGCGGTAATTTCTAAAGGTTATAACAAGTTTATTAACTACAAACAAGGCAACACCAACAGACTATCTGATGTAATCACATATGTATCACAATATTAAAAAGAGGAAATGATGGCAAACGTACATATATCACAGTATTAAAATCAGAAAACAAGTTGACTGTATGTGTAACTTATCGCACCGTAATAATTACCCAGAGTCGAAGTTATGAACTAATTTGTTACGACATAGTGAGTTATTATTAAAATAATTACGTTGAACGTGAATAGTATGGTAGAAGCTACTTAGACGTGGATGAGTCTAAGTTGAAGCGTGGTTTAGGATAAAACACAAGGTTCGAGAATCAAGGACGCAGATAAGCCACGCCAGTGGTACTTGCCTGTTTCTTGGCGGGGGCTCACACGAAGGAGATGGAACGGAACCGGGCCTCGGCCTGTCGTCCGAAGTCACAACGGGAGAACAGCAGCGGTCCAATCTTCAGACTATGACAACAACTGTTCAGTGGACTTCGGGATGGTATCGGCTACCAGCCTTCGGTTCGTCGAAATGCGGCCCTTGGAGCCACGGATGTGTCGTGGGCCTTGCTTTGGTTTGGCTTCCTGCCCAGCTGTTGGTGGTCGGGGCCTCTGATCTCGACTTGCGGCGTGCGACTCGGATTCTATCTTGGCCACAGATAAAGGTGGAGTGGAACGCTGTCTAGCACCACGAGCTTCAACCAAAAACTTGAAAAACATGGATTGTACAAGAATGGTAGAGCTTGAAGGAGATCTTGGCTGGTTGGTCTTTTAACTATCTTCTAATTTGGCGATACCGAACTACTCAACACTGTTGGACACAGGAAACTTAACGTAAAATAAACGCGAAAACTTGAGCAAACGAATAACAAAAGGTTGAAAAAAAACTGCAACTTTAAAAGACAAAGAAAAGACATAGAAGAACAAAGAGAACAAAAGCACACAGACTCGAAGCTTGGCTTAACCACGAGGTTGGCACATGTTCCTTTGTATGTTCCGGATCGTGGGCAGCCGGAGGCGGGGGCGCAAGGAGTTGCCCTGACTTAGCCAATGAAAAGCTGACTCATCAGTAAATCCCTCCTATCGTGGTTGTGTCTTATTTCACCATATGAGTGTAGCGTGATCGCTGTATCTCCCTCTCTTTACCTTCTTCCCCCAAGTCATAAAACTTTACGACATCTTGGAATGCAATAGCCCATTTGACAGGATCTTACACCACCACGTGAAGACCCAACATCTGGACAAGACTCTAGCTTAACAGGCCAGATAAACAACCTTTTTCCTCAAAACAACAGAAGAAGCTTAAGACATGGCCAAGCCCAGATAACCTGTGCATCTCACCATCATATATAATCAAAATAAACCAATGTGTGGTGGTTTTAAAAGGAATTCTGTCAAGTCCACCCTAGACTCAACCTTCCCAAGAGAAATCTCCCCCAATTTCTCCCAAGGAAAGCCAAACATGCTTCCACCTAGGTTGCGTTTACGACCTCTCAGTCTGGCGCCAGAAAGACAGCCCTGGATTTATGACACCAAGAAACTATCAAGCTTTTGTTCTGAGACAAACTTTAATAATTGTATTCAACTTTTTCTGGGAACAGATTAACTTTACGACATCTTGGAATGCAATAGCCCATTTGACAGGATCTTACACCACCACGTGAAGACCCCAACATCTGGACAAGACTCTAGCTTAACAGGCCAGATAAACAACCATTTTTCCTCAAAACAACAGAAGAAGCTTAAGACATGGCCAAGCCCAGATAACCTGTGCATCTCACCATCATATATAATCAAAATAAACCAATGTGTGGTTTTAAAAGGAATTCTGACAAGTCCACCCTAGACTCAACCTTCCCAAGAGAAATCTCCCCCAATTTCTCCCAAGGAAAGCAAACATGCTTTCACCTAGGTTGCGTTTACGACCTCTCAGCCTGGCGCCAGAAAGACAGCCCTGGATTTATGACACCAAGAAACTATCAAGCTTGTGTTCTGAGACAAACTTTAATAATTGTATTCAACTTTTTCTGGGAACAGATTATCTTCATCGAAACCTTTTAATTACATAACAAATGATATTTGCTTCATGATGAGTCCAAACACGCCCATACGCATCGCACCCCCATTATAAACACACGTATGTGCATGTACTGATTTGTTATGCATTTCATAGCTACTTGGTTAATGTTTTAGTGTAATGATATTTTTGTTTTGATACTTAGTGATCCCGTTTGAGTATGATTAGAAATAACAGCTTTTGCTTATGTGTACCGATTGCTCGGGATTTAATACTGTTCATACTTATAAAGAACCGAAATGAAGTTATTTAGAATGCACTGTTTACTACATCTTGTATCGATCGTATTATGTGTTTAAAGGTATAGTAAATGTATGTGCTGTAGTTAGAATGCTTTAAAGATGCTCTAGTTTATCAATTCAAGGTGCTTTTGATCATCTGAACCTTACAACGAAGTCTGCATCTAAACTTGTAACTTTGAGGATTTTTTTTTTTTATTATGTGATACTTTTAATCTCTTTTAGATATGTAGGAATATTATTAATCCAAGTTAGAACGTCTGTGGCTCATATGGTGAAATAAGACACAACCACGATAGGAGAGCTTTACTGAGGAGTCAGCTTCTCATTGGCTAAGTAAGGGCAACTCCTTATGTCCCGCCTCCAGCCGCTTACGAGCCGGAACATTCAAAAGCAACACGGGCCGACCTCGTGGGAGCTAGCTTCAAGTCTTGTGTGTCTTGTGTGTGTTTTCTTTGTTCTTCATTCATTCAAAGGTCGAGAAATATACTTTGAATTCACTATTCAGACCTAGACTGATCAAGTCGTTGTTCCCTCTTTAACTGGTTTCCAGATCTACCAGACAATAAAAAAGATTTGGTGGTGCCCCTTTCTATTAATTAATTAATTATTTATTTATATAATTTTAATTAATAAAGTTTAATTAATTAAAATTAATCCAATTAAAGTGTAGTCTTAGTTTGCTACATGAGCTACAGACATTCTAACTTGGATTAAATATATTCCTACATATCTAAGGTGATTAAAAGTATCACATAATAACCAAAATCCTCACGGTTACAAGTTTAGTTGCAGAGCTTCGTTGTAAGGTTCAAATGATCAAAGGCACCTTGAATTGATAACCTAGAACATCGTTAAATCATTCTAACTACAGCACATACATTTTCTATTCCTTAAACAAATAATAATACGATCGATACAAGATGTAGAAAACAGTACAATCTAAATAACAACTTCATTTCTGTTCTTTTATAAGTATGAACAAGTATTAAACCCGAGCGATCGATACGTATAGATAAACAGCGGTTATTTCTAATCATAACCATTAGTATATAGCACAACTGGATCATATTACGTATAGAAAAATGATCATTATACTAAAACATTAACCAAATAGAGACAAAAATACATGACAAATCAGTAACATGCATATACATACAATTATATATGTGGATATGAAAAATATCCCTGCTCACATTTTGTATGAAATAGCCAAGTACATGGGTGTGTTTGGACTTATTATGAAGCAAATCTCATGGGTTCCTTAACTAAGTATTCTAGGTGAGGCTAATCTGTTCCCAACAAAAATGTAATACTTTTATTAAAGTTTGTCTCTTAGAACAAAAGCTGATAGTTTCTTGGTGTCATAAATCCAGGGCTGTCTTTCTGGCGCCAGGCCGACTGCGACAAAGGGTCGTAAAAGTAACAGTTGGAGAGAAATTTGAGGAACTTGGTGGCCTGGACCGTTGAAACCCCCTTTTTAAGATTAGCACATGGACTTAGTTTATGATTGGAGATGCCGAAGGTTGTAGGTGTGTTTATACAGACCTCCAATTCTGTTGGTTTGAGCAAGAGTCTGGCATTGATGGGCCATCACTTGGTGGGTTCGTGAAGAGGTTGGGCTTGTTTATCTGGCCATTAATCTGTGCAGAGTCTTGTCCAGATGTTGGGACTTCTTTGCATTCCAAGGAGTAACAAAGTTTTATGGCTTGACAACCGTTGAACAGAGGGTATAGAGGGTTGGGGGTCTTCAATCCAGCTATTAACGCTACACTGATTTATGTCAGATTCTGGAACAGGGGACCCCTGTCGGACACTGAGACGCAAGTCCACCTGACGGACTCTAGAATGCGAGTCCCCCTGTCAGACTCTGGAATGTAAATCGTCTTGACGGACCCAGGAGCAAGAGTCGCCTTCTTGGCCGACTCTTGTGAGCATTGCCCTCGCGACCCACTCAGGAACGGAGGTTGACCTCGCGACAACCCTGGGATGAGCATCGACCTCACGACCAACTTGGGAACAGAAGTTGCCCTCGTGACTGACTCTGTCGCCCTTGTGACCAACTCTGGGGTGAGCATCGACTTAGCGACCTTCTCTGGACTATGAGTCACCATCGCGGCCGACTCTAACACGGAAGTCACGATCTCAACCGACTGTGACGGAAGTCGCCCTTGCGACCAACTCTGGCACAGAAGTCGCCTTTGCAACTAGCTCTGGAACGGGATCTAACTTGACAGTCTTTGAAACGAGCTCCGACTTAACAGATTCTGGAAAGAGCTCCGATTTTAACAGTCTTTGCAACGGGCGCCGACTTTTACAGACTGTCAGACAAGCTCTGACTTGACAGATTCTGAAACGGGCTCTGACTTCACTGACTCTAGAACGAGCTCAAACCTGACATACTTTAGTGCGAGCTCGGACTTGACAAACCCCGGAACAAACTCGGACTGGACAAACTCTGGAATGAGCACCGATTTGACAGCCCTTTAAATGGGCGCCGACTTGACAGTCTTTGAAACAAGCTCTAACTTGAAAAACTCTGAAACGAGCTCCGAGTTGACAGTTCTTGAACCAAGTGCTGAATTGGCAGTCCTTGAAACGGGCGGCAGTTTGATAAGCTCTGGACCAAGCCTCCGCTTGACTGTCTCTGGAACGATCTCAGAAGCTAACGTGCTCAGAACAATCTCTATGACACGCGTCCTCAGGACCATCTCTGGAGTTGACATACTCTGGACGGTTGCTGGGATGGATGTGCTCTGGACGGTCTCTGAATCGAACACGGTAATCCACTTGGGTGAAATCCACACTGGTAGGAGTGCATGGCATGCCCGAACACACCCGAGTCAATACGACGTGATGAGCACAAGTTCCAGCCGAGTTTATATGCAGTCCAACCAGCTGTGTCTAATGAGCTCATTAGCATTCATGCTTTGGAGAGACATGCTGGCTTGATCCGTGGGTTCCACGTGACCCAGCGGAGGGCTGCAAGCGATGTAGTCCAGATTGCCCCCAGCGGAGGTGAGAGGCAAGGCAAACAGGGTTTTGGGGTGAACCGTGACATCAATATTGTGTAAGGCGTAAGAACATTAAATCGTATTGTGCCAAGAAAGCATGCTGACTCACACAGTCATTCACACATATACATGCACACAGGCATTCCTAACCCTCAGTTGGCAAATTAGCAGGTTTGGGTTTTCTCATGCTGTATTTCTAAAACCTCATCGCACACCTGGAACAGGAGCACCTTGTTGGGCATGACACTTGTTCCTGACACTTGCTGTGTGATTACAGTGTTGTTACTATGTGTGAGTATAGCGTTGTTTCTTGGAAGTAAAATTGGACTTTTCTCCGATTAAAACACTTACACAGTATATTGACATACTCAAATCGTGCAGCAAATTAATAACTGATGCATGTAAGTTTAATGGATAAATAATATGTTACCCAGCAGATAAACAATTTTAGGAAATTAAAATATATTGAGTTTTATAGCATTGCTTTATAAAGCATTTTTATATACATTGGGAGCCAAAAGTCTGAGACTACTAGTGAAAATTGCTTGTTTGCAACTTTGTGGAGAAGGATTCATTCTGCAATAACAATCCAACACACATGATCAAGAAATGCTAACTGTCATGGACTTTCTGTCACCAGTTGGCAGGGGTTTGGACCCAAGTGCGGAGCAGTGTTGGTTTTGACCACTGACGGCATTGTGATCGAAACCAGTATGTCAGAGGGAAGGTCCCAAAGACAAAAGGGTGCTTGCTTGTGTACTGCTAGTACTGAGAAGACCCTTGGTGGGACTTGATGCAGGCATCTCATGTGCATGGGCCATGCATTAATGGAAAACAGAACAAAAGGACTATATTTCAACATTTTTTTCTGTTTTGAAGGGGTAGTAAAGGAAATTAACCAGCTGAGACTGAGATCAATATTAGAGCTTCAAAACTCAAATCACAGTTTATATTATCCAGCCTTTCTTGAACTTCCAACTTAAATAGTTTCCTCTCCTTTCTTGAACTTTCGACTCAAATATTTTCCACCCTTTTCAGATCTCCTTGGCTTTCTTTCTCTTTACTTTCCCATGCTTCTTTCAGCCCCAAATATCTTCTTCCCAGAAATTACAAATGTGCTTTTACTCTTTCTTGGAACTAGAGTTTGAACTTTTTCTCAGACTGGTTTACCCTCCTTTTCAGTCTTCATTTTTTAAACATCTGTTTTTTTTGTTTTGTTTTTTTTACTTTTAGTGAGTCCTTGATACTTCATAGTCACAGTCACCTTCACCTTGAGTTTAAAACTCTTTTCAATTCTCATTTTGGTCTTTGCTCTTTTCTTTGTGTGTGTGTTTTTCTGTGAAGACACACACACACACACACACACACACAAAGAAAAACAAAAACCAGTACCATCTTTGTCATCTTTGTGAACTGAAGACATGGCATTGAACGGAATGATATGCCTTCATAGGCAAGCGCAACTAATTTAAAACTGATTAGCCTGAAAAACTCTGGAAAATGGTTCCAACTCATGGCCCAACACCTCTCTACTGCCCTCACTGGTCAGTGGTGCAGTGCTGGTTTATGCTCTACCCACTCTGGTCAGAGGAGGTAATGCGGTGTAAACTCGAACTGTGCCTAAGCTTTTGAGAGGTGCTACTTGACCACATACACTCTCCTCCTCGATCATTTGACCTAAACCCCATCAAGTATTTATGGTGCCACCTAAAGACAGAGAAAACCAAGCATTCAGTATGTCTATGTAGATTCTCACTCATCCAGGTCATGGTAGACTTGAGTGTTGGAGTTGATGGCAATTGGACTTCTTCTTGGTTCTTGAAGATGTTTCACCTCTCATGCGAAAGGCATTTTCAGTTCAAGAAGCTGATGGGGAGTCCCAGGTATTTAACCTCTAGTGGGGTTGACATCTGGAATGTGGTCCTGCCTTAAACACTTAAGTTAAGCATTCACAAAAAAAGTCAAGCAGTAACGTCACAAGATGATCTTTCAATTATTGTGAAATCATACTGGGAGAACATGGACCACTAACTTACAAGAAACTCGTACATTCATTCATTCATTAATCCTGGTTAGGGTCGTGAGAAAGCCAGTGCCTAGCCAGTGGCACAAGGCAGAACAACCTTTGACAGGACATCGTAGATCACATATAATCACACATAGATGATACACACACTCACGCACACACTAATTGCAACTTAGATACACCAATTAACCTAACACACGTTTTTGAAATGTGGGAGGAAACTGGAGTACCAGGAGTAAACCCATGCGGTTGTTTGGTTGTTAATCAAAACAAGAAGATTTTTAAAAACTCACTGACATTCACTTTAAGTGGCACTGTGTTGCACAGGCTGCCTCAATCATCGTTAGGTCTTAAGGAAATTCTGATATTGAAGGAACAATTGCGGAGCAATGAGGCTAAGTCACAGATGTCCCTTCCACCTGTCCTGCTCCCTGCCAAGATAGTAGCCAATGAGTCTGGTGGGGGGGTTTATCTCCTGTGAGCCACTGAGCCACAACAAACATTGACACCTAGATAAATTAGGCTACTAATCTTTAAAAGTGGAACAGTGGGAAGAGATGGGATACAGCCATGTGTTTAAAATGTCCCATTGGGCCAAAGACAATGGTTTCCATTAAGGTGAGGGAGCAAATGTATCTGATAATTCAGTGAAAGAATTTGGATCTAAAGATAAAATAACGCTACTCCAAATTATACTCAAAGAAGATTTTACAGAAGAGGTTATGGTCAAAGGGCTGCAAGTTTTCAGACCCAGCAAGCAGGAGATGGAATAGTTTCCAGTAATCTAAACAGCTGTTTCTTATTCTTTAACTAACTAAAAGCTGTGACTTCAGTTTGGCTTAAAGAAAACCTGCAACCACACTGGCCCATTGAGGAGAAACTTCTCCTAACTTTGTTTCCACAAGCAAAAATACACAGGGTCTGGTTGATGTTATTCTGCCAACAGTCTGAAAACATGGCCCACCAGTAGCTTAGTTAATGTTTTATCTTTGAATCTCATGATGTATAGCTTTAAATAGCTGAGCTTTTCTTTTCACCTTTTGATTCCAACAAGCCACATTCAATTCAACTCATCCAAGAAACTGACATGCTATAAAATGGGCCCCCTTAGGAGTTAGCTGAGATATTATTTTGACATTTGACATTTCTATACACTTAAGTGATCAGCCTTCAGGGTGCCCCTATAAACTCAGGCTCCAGGCTGTTGGCTGTCTTTCCTGTCCTGCAGCAATGCCTCTGATGGTAGCAAGTGAGTTGACGTGGTGACTTCAGTAATAATGCATTAATCTAATTCAGTGTGATTCAGTTTTAGCAGCTCTACAATGTCTTATATTATACAGTCAAAACATTAAAACCACACACATATCGATTAAGAAATAATGTAGATTATCTTGTTACAACAGCACACTTTTAGCTCTGGGATATACACTGCCTGGCCAAAAAAAAAGGTCACCACTTGGATTTAACTAAGTAAATAAGTAAGAGCCTCCCATTGGATAATTACTGTATTATGTTTATTATGTTTCTGCTGAGAACAAATTATTTAACCCTAACTAATGCAGTGACTCAAACAGAGACAACTAAGGAGACGGCTGAAACTACTAAAATCAAGTTAACAACTATCCAATGCATTATTAAAAAGTGGAAGGACAGTGGGAAAACATCATCGTTGGGGAAGGAATGTGGTCGGAAAAAAAATCTTGAATGCTCATGATCAGCAATCACAAACATTTGGTGAAAACAAATCATAGAAAACATCAGTAGAACTCAGGGATATGTTTAATAGTGAAAGTAAGAGCATTCCCACACGGACAATGCGAAGGGAACTCAAGGGATTGGGACTTAACAGCTGTGTAGCCTTAAGAAAAACCACTTGTCAGTGAGGCTAACCGGCAAAAACAGATTCAATTTGCTAGGGAGCATAAAGATTGGACTCTGGAGCAATGGAAGGTCATGTGGTCTGATGAGTCCAGATTTACCCTGTTCCAGAGTGATGGGCGCATCAGGGTAAGAAGAGAGGAGGCTGAAGTGATGCACCCATCATGTCTAGTGGCTACCGTACAAGCCTGTGGGGGCAGGGCTATGATCTGGGGTTGCTGCAGTTGGTCAGGTTTAGGTTCAGCAACATTATGTGCCCAAAGAATGAGGTCAGCTGATACCTGAATATACTGAACGACCAGATTATTCCATCAGATTTTTTCTTCCCTGATGGCACAGGCATATTCCAAGATGACAATGCCATGATTCATCGAGCTCAAAATGTGAAAGAGTGGTTCAGGGAGCATGAGACATCATTTTCACACATGGATTGCCCACCACAGAGTCCAGACCTGAACCCCACTGAGAATCTTTGGGGTGTGATGGAGAAGGCTTTGTGCAGTGCAACAAATCTCCCATCATCAATACATCAAGTACAAGATCAAGAGAACCCAGTTAAACAAATGAGACAAAAATATTATACTTGGTCATTTATTTATTGAGGAAAATGATCCAATATTACATATTAGTGAGTGGCAAACCTTTGTGAACCTTGGCTTTCAGTTTTTGGTGTGACCCCCCTGTGCAGCAATAACTGCAGCTAAACATTTCCTGTAGCTGTTGATCAGTCCTGCACACCGGCTTGGAGGAATTTTAGCCCATTCTTCCGCACAGAACAGCTTCAGCTCTGGGATGTTGGTGGGTTTCCTCACATTAGCTGCTCACTTCAGGTCCTTCTACAACATTTCGATTGGATGAAGGTCAGGACTTTTTGACTTGGCCATTCCAAAACATGAACTTTATTCTTCTTTAACCATTCTTTGGTAGAACAGCTTGTGTGCTTAGGGTCGTTGTCTAGCTGCATGACCCACCTTCTCTTGAGATTTCAGTCCCATGGACAGATGTCCTGACATTTTCCTTTAAAATAAAATTCTCTGATATAATTCAGACTTCATTGTTCCATCAATGATGGCAAGCCGTCCTGGTCTAGATGCAGAAAAACAGGCCCAAACCATGATACTACCACCACCATGTTTCACAGATGGGATAAGGTTCTTATGCTGGAATGCAGTGTTTTCCTTTCTCCAAACATAATACTTTTCTTTTAAAAAGTTATATTTATTTTCGTCTCATCCGTCCACACAACATTCTTCCAATAGCCTTCTGGCTCGTCCACGTGATCTTTAGCAAACTGCAGACGAGCAGCAATGTTGTTTTTGGAGAGCAGTGGCTTTCTCCTTGCAACCCTGCCATGCACACCATTGTTGTTCAGTGTTCTTTTGATGGTGGACTCATGAACATTAACATTAGCCATGAGAGAGGCCTTCAGTTGAGATGGTTTTGTAACCTTGTAACCTTCTTGAGCATCAACTCTTTTTCTGAGGTCCTCAGAAATCTCCTTTGTTTTGTGACATGACACACTTCCACAAACATGTGTTGTGAAGAGCAGACTTTGATAGATCCCTGTTCTGTAAATAAAACAGGGTGCCCATTCACACCTGATTGTCATCCCATTGACTGAAAGCACCTGACTAATTTCACCTTCAAATTAACTGCTAATCCTAAAGGTTCACATACTTTTGCCACTCATTAATATGTAATATGGGATCATTTTCTTCAATAAATAAATGACCAAGTATAATATTTTTGACTCATTTGCTTAACTGGGTTCTCTTTATCTACTTTTAGGACTGGTTTCAAAATCTGATGATGTTTTAGGTCATATTTATGCAGAAATATAGACAATTCTAAAGGGTTCACAAACTTTCAAGCACCACTGTACAAGTAGTGGAAGGACATACAAAGGAGTACTACTTACAATAGGAGTAACTTGCACAAAAAGAGTCTCTAAACACATCAACCGTGTTAGAAGAGTCTTTAGTTATCTCCAAACCTGAGATAATGAGCAAGCGCGCATATGACTGGTAAGGTAGTCGCACACAGACACACACAAATCCACCTCGCTGTTGTTACTACAAACTACAGTCCCTCGTGGAAACATCAGAAATAATGTAATTCATTATCACCAGACCTCCAGAATCCTGAGGACAGAGGTTCTTTGTCTTTCTAAATGCATTTACATGTTTGATGTTTCAATCAACCTGCAATCCAACGCGGGGTGTGAAAGTGGTTAGAGATAACAAAGTTATCCTTACAATATTAATTACAATATTTAATATACCAGATTACATTGAGTCTAATGATGGTTTCTTCTAATACTGAGGTCAGACGCAATAAAAAAGCATACAGACAAAACCCAGACATATCTAGAGTCTGGTGAGATGAATAAAAGTGTCTCTCTGCCAAATCACTCACAGTGCAGCCTTTTTAACACAATTACATGCACGGTTGCGTTACCCATCATTTGGACTGTAATTATATTGCTAGCTGATTTCCTGTTATTAACTGTGGCCTTTGGTTTTGGAGGGTCAGTATTTCGGCACTTTACAGCATTCTGTGTTGAATGAAATGTAATAATATTGCCTAAAGATATCATGCACCACTTGTGAACTCAAATTGTTTTTGGCATTGCTTGAGACTCAGAACTGTCTGTAACACTATAAGAATCGAGCTGTCAGAAAAACAGGGTCTTCTGGCATTCGAAGACTTAACAGCATGTGCTACGAGCATTTGGCTTCTCATCAGTCCAGCCTTTATTGAACTCTGCTAGTGATCTCTTAACAAAAGGTCATCCAACTCAGCATGTCCTGCAGGGAGTCATTTCACATCTCAGTTATGACTTTTATTTCTGTGGGTAGATTTCTATATAAATTGCCCTGAAGACCCAGTTGTAATGATGCTGGTCAACCACGGGGAAATAAAATCAATTTGCTGATGTATAGTTCACATTTATATCAACTATAGGGTTATTTGCATTTCTTTCCAATATTTACTTGAGAACATTCCTGCAATCGTTCAGATACTTTCTATCCACATATGACGGTGTAGATATATTCTAAGAAGATGCCACACCTAATATCATTATTTGTGCTGACATAAAAATTAATGTCTGCAATTGATAATCAGGAAAACCATTAGCATTTTCATTCAAATAATTTATCTTACTGTAGTATTTCACTGTTGGCATTTCAGTCTATCCCAGAGGTGTTTGATAAGGTTTCAGGGCTCTGTGCAAGCCAGCCAAGTTCTCCATCAAAGTTGTTAAACCCTTTCTCAATGGAGCTCGATTTAGGAAGGCTGGACAGAAAGTGAGCTTACTTCTTTATGCAGTGGAAGCCCATGATGTCACAAGGTGTAACCAATCTGGGCTTGATTAGACTCGGAGCACTCTAGGAAGCATATAACTGATGACAAGCCTGCTCACTGGTCAGAGATGATACAATTTAAGTGTTAACATATAAGTATTAACATTCAGAGATGCACCGATTGATTGGACAGTTTTCTGTGTGATCAGCCGATCAGTCTTATATAAACGATTCTGTTCCGATCACATTTAACTTGTGCAGCGCACAACAGTTACACATAAACAGCACAGTGCTTTTACTGACTTTATTTCAGAATTCAGTATTTCAGAATACACATGACTCAGCCTCTCCTGGTTTGTTCATGAGACCACTGCTGACGCATGTTAATGATCAGAAAGCGTTAGAGTTTGGTTGTGTTTTTTTGAGTGCTTTTTAGTCAACTAAATAGTCTCCCTAAATACTGCAGTACTAAAGAGGGTGTAGGAATCTATTTCGGACACAGCCATGTCTTCAGTGTGAAAGCTCTTCAGAGAGCGCTGTTTGCAATACATGGATGACAGACATAAGCTGTGGAGGAACAATTCCGAAAACGTTCGGAACAACAAATAAGCCGTTTAAAACTGCATCACCTTGCTGAATATGTGATATTTCACCAAACAAACAAAGGCAAAGACGTTAAAGTGAAATGCAGCGAAGGCAAAGAACCTGGCACAAGCCAGCAGCCCCTGATAACTTTATTTAGCAATGAAGAAGCCTCCATCAAATGAAAAGTTGAACGAAAATGTTTCTGAATGAAGTAGTTTATAATTCTTAGTAAGAATCGCCCAGAGTTGGCTGATCGTACATTTTAAAAAATTGGAAATTGGCCAAGAAAATTGCAATCGGTGCATATATTCTTGGGACTTACAAGTGTTACAAGCCAAGCAATTGTGGGTTAAGGGGCTTGCTCAAGGACCCAGCAGTGGCAGCTTGGTGGAGGTGGGATATGAACCCTAGAACTTCTGATGTGTAGTCCCATACCTTAACCAGTAGGCTACCACGATGTTTAACTATTTTTAATTAATTATTAAAAATAATGAAACATTATATTCTAGCCCTGGCTTTGTATGACCTTTGGTTCAATTGTGCTCTGCAGTACGTTCACTGGGCTAACTACACATCATGTATACTATATTTATAATGAACTAATATGTACAGAACTCACAGTGCTATATATGTTATATTAAAATACTTTCTGTATGACCGGAAACAACTGATCTGAGATCGCTACATAATTTGGTAGGTCAAAGATGATAAAAATGGAAAGCTTAAAATATTGTGCGACAGAACTCATTAGCTATGTGTAACTGCACTCTAATCACTAGTCTACTCCACTCTAATCACCCTAGTCATTTGGACTTAGTATGCAGTGATATAGGTCATTAACTTTTGTGAAAGTCATCTCAATTAAAGTAAACTAACCAGTGGAATATCTCAATTAAAGCACAGATTCAGCTACAGCAGGTTCCTCCTCTGATATAACCCTTTACAGGCATAATGAAAAACTACCCAGAAGCAGTATGCTGAACTGACCAAGGCTTCGTCCTCAAAGAGGTTTCCACACATAATGATGAACCAAGAGATTTATCGTTGAACACTGGGCAGCTCGTGATACTGTATATGTGATTAAATCCACTAACAAAGCTTGGACCCAACTGAATCTAGAGCACACAAAATAAACAAGATTAAAGATGGAATACGAAAGAATGTTCTGCGATTTCACACACAGAGAGGTATCAGGCTGGTCTGCCAGGAGAACGCTTTTAAAGAAGCGGGGATATGGGGAGTTATGGCCACAGCCGGTGTTGTTCGGACAAGAGTATGACATGACATGCTTTGTGGCAGTTCGATAATTAGAAGCGAAATGGAGTACGAGGCTACCTGGGGAATACTGCACTGGGAGCAGGGAACAGGACATATCCTAACATGCTAATGATGCTGAGCTAAATCTCAGTGCCTATTTTGCCTGCAATCTAGGTGGCTGTGGTTATCTGCTTTAGGCAGGGTGTCAGAGGTAGGGCAGTGCTTCCTGCAGACTCACAAATTTATGCCTCTCTTCATCCTGCTTGCCAGTGGGGAGATTAGTGTCCCTGCTTTCAATGCCATTGTCAATTCATTCTGAATATAAAGTTTAGTTTGGTCTTACACTGGAGTCTTTCAATTCGTTCCGAGGCCACTGCTCCTCTGGGGAGGTTATGTGCACTTATTTCGCTGCTTTAATTTAATGAAAATATGTAAATGTGCGAAGTGCAGGAAACACAACCACACCAATGAGTCACTTTTTAACTATGCACTTATTGTGCTGCTCTTACACTTACAAATCACTTTAGTTGTCTCTGTGCTCACTGTCCATTTCATCGATTCCACTTTGTAGTTCTACAATTACAGACTGTAGTCCATCTGTTTCCCTACATACTTTGGTCAGAACCCCCTGAGGACCAGCACAAATCAGGTACTATTTGGGTGGTGGATCATTCTCAGCACTGCAGTGACACTGATGTGGTGGTGGTGTGTTAGTGTGTGTTGTGCTGGTATGAGTGTTTTTAAACACTTCAGTGTCACTGCTGGACTGAGAATAGTCCACAAACCAAAAATGTCCAGCCACCACCATCCTGTAGGCAGCATCCTGTGAGCACTGATGAAGAATTAAATGATGACCAACACAAACTGTGCACCAACAGATGAGCTACTGTCTCTGACTTTGCATCTACAAGAAGGAGCAATATGATAGATGAGTTTAATAGAGTGCACAGTGAGTGAGCACAGTGTTTAAAAACTACAGTAGTGATACTGCATTATTTATTAATTTCTATAAAGACAACTAAAAGTTGCATATGATGTATATAAGCACAATGGGTTTTTTTCTGCCACACATTTAAAGCAGGTTGTATATCACCTGGTGCACGCTTCTGATTTTGATTCTCGTGCAGTTCCCTCAGTGTGGAGGACAGAGGGGAACTATACTAGCCAAAGTAAACTGCTTAAAGGTGTCCATCCTTTGTGAACAAGGAAGCGTTCAGTATTAATATGTGCTAGACTACTTAGTATGGGGACTAGCGGCAGTAAATAAATAAATAAAATTAAAAATACAAGTTACAGTGCGAGAGAAGGCGTCTGCATGCAAAATCACACAGATGTCTATCCAGACAGGACTATAATTGTCGTATCGCTGCTGAGTTGCTGCGAAAAACAGCAGGGAATTTACCTCTGTCTCAGGTAAGGTTGGAGATGAACACAGATGTGGCCAACCTGGATTGAAATAAATCACAGATTCGCACCTGTAAAAATTTGGAACGGAATTCTGGGGTCATATCCGCATGTAAACATAATAGTGTCCAAATTGCACTAATTGTATATGCAAGTTTGGAAAGACATGTAAAACCATATGTGAGGAAGGTTGTTCAGTTATTCACATGGGATATTATTGTCATATTATGGAAATGTCACCTTGACTAGCACTCTCAGGAATTTAGGTTCTTGTAGCTGGCCTTGGCATTGCCTTCAATCCACTCACGTTAACGTCCATAAAATAGTGGAGATGGTAAATGTAGAAATCAGATCTCACTAGCTAGCTGAAATATGCTGAATCTCATTAAGCAAATAGTAGCCTGCATGCAAGCAGGTGAAGGACAAAACCAGGCAGAGCAGGAAGCCAGAAATGAGACCAAAGGACTGTGATAGCCTAGCGGTTAAGGTACTGGACTATGGACCAAAAGGTCCAGGGTTCAAAACCCACCTCTGCCAAGCTGCCACTGTTGGGTCCTTGAGCAAGACCCTTAACCCACAATTGCTTGGATTGTAAGACTGTACCAACTGTAAGTCGCTCTGGATAAGGGCGTCTGCTAAATGCTATAAATGTAAATGTAAATGCGAAGGCAGAGTAATGAGCATAATACGATACAACACCAGGCCAAGACAAAAGAAAGACAAGGCCAATAACACAAAGGCTATAACGAAACAATGAATGGAGACAAGATAAAACTTATTAATCAAGTAACTTAGTTTAATTCTTACATATAACATCTAGGTCGCCCAAGGAGGTTGGGTCCCTTTTTTAGTCTTGGTCCTCCCAAGGATTTTTTCTTATAATGTTTAGGGAGCTTTTCCTTTCCACTGCGACCCTAGGCTTGCTCAGTTAGGGCTTCGGGCCTAGATAGTAGATAACAGGAAATTGTAAAGCTGCTTTGCGCCATAATAAAAAGTGCTATAGAAATAAATCTGATGTTGACTGTGTGGGTTTCCTCCGGGTGCTCCACTTCCCTCCCATGTGTTGCGTCTACTGGCATCTCTGAATGTCACAGTATTAGTGAGTGAGTGTGTGTGAGAGAGAGTGATTTGACACCCCGTCTAGTTTTGGATCTGGTCTTGTGCCATGTGCTGCCAGTTAGGCCCCACAGCTATGACCCTGAATTGGATTAAGCAGAATTATGACAGAAAAGTGCCAGGCTAGTTCCATATTTACAAATAGCTTATATGCAAAAACTATGCCATTTTATAATAAGGGACTCGAGCATGTGGAAACCGGATTGGTGACTTTTGATCAGTCCTACACATGGATGGATGAATTTTAAAGCATTTTCTGTCCAAAACAGCCTCAACTCTATGATCTTGCGTGCTTCCACAACATTCCAATTGAACTAAGGTCAAGACTTTGACTTGGCTATTCGAAAACATTAGCGTTATTTCTTGTTAACCATTTTTCGGTAGAATGACTTGTGTGCTCAGGGTTAGGAGTTCTGTTCATGGACATGACAGTTTGCTTTAGAATGTGCTGGTATAATTCACTTTTGGAAAACTGAAAATCTATAAAAGTTTCATATTGAGAGTCACTGATATGCTCAGTCATGCCGAAGCACTCATTCTGCTGCCACCGTCTACAGAGATTTAATGTCCGTATGTTTTATATTATAAACCTGCAAGTGGTGACTGTGACCAGACTACCAGATAATGCCAAGAAATGTGTATACATACCATTCTACATATTAGAACAGATCAGATCATCAAGACGGGCCAGAAATTACCGTATTTTTCAGACCATAAGGCGCACTTAAAATCCTTTAATGTTCTCAAAAATAGACAGTGCCCCTTTAAATGCGGTGCGTCTAATGTATGAATTAATTCTGGTTGTGCTTTCTGACCTAGAACTGATTGTAGACGGTACACGGCGCTCATAAATCTGTCAAAATGTTTTAGCACGGCCTTGGTAGGTTACGAAGCTTACGGCAACCGTAGCACGCAGCATAGCGGAGTAATACGGTATGTGCTTCAGCATTAGGGTACGTGCATTCATTCATTCATTTTCGAAGCGGATTTTAAACTCAGCGCTATCAGTCACGCAGTACAACATGGACATAGAGCAGCTGCGAGAGAATTCAACATTAACGAATCAATGATACGGAAGTGGAGGAAGCAAGAAGACGCCCTGCGCCAGGTAAAGAAGACCAAACTGAGCTTCCGAGGGAACTTAAGAGTTTTGTTTCATTTCATGCGCCTTATAACCCGGTGCGCTTTATGTATGAACATAGACCCGTTAGCAGCCGATCACTGATATCGCGCCTTATAACCCGTTGCGCTTTATAGCCCGGAAAATACAGCATACAAAGCAATACAATTTAAAAAACACACACAAGATAAAATCACAGCACACAGCAGCAGAATTAAAGACCCACATGAGAGAACTCTGTAAATCAAAGTTATGTGAGCTGTCATGCCCAGCGGTCTTACCCGGGTTCTGCCTACTGTGATCTATGCAACAAACGAACTACATCACCGACAATCCTCCGCCGGGTCATGTTGGCTCCGTTGATCAAGACGGGTCTCGGCTCCAGCCTGCAAACCCTAAATTGGTGATTGGTGATTGGTATATACCTGTTGAAGTACCCAAAAGTTATGAAGCATGTCATTCAATCTTTTGGATCCCTAAAATTCTAAAAATAATTTGCTACAATGCTGGTTCTCTTTACACTTCCTGACTTTAATGCTGCTGTAAAACCTAGCAATTCGAATACATATGCAAATATCCATTCCTGTAAAGGAGAATTTCTTCATTTCTATGGTACAGAGGCACTCGCCATAATTATCCTCCAATGTTTTGTGTGATATTGTGCAATATTGATGCATTTAAACATTTTATTTGGCTCTATTGTGTCCAGTGGCCAACTAGATACAATTAGGCTGTGATTATGCTGCTTTGGCTTGAGGCCTTTCTCATATTTTATGGTTAATGTAATCAACTGGTCATTGTATCCCTATAATAAATCATAAACTCTCCTTATCATTTTTATCTTATTTTCCTGTCTACTCCACAGCTGCTCCCCGTAATAAGTGTGGTGCTGCAATACAGAAACACATTCGCAATCTATAACACCACCACCTAAAGAATAACAGCAATAATACAGATCATCATCATTGTAATATATTAAATCATCTTCTGTACCTGCTTATCCGAGAGAGGTCACAGTGGGTTCTGAACCTGGAAACAGTAAGAACAGAGCTGGATTATACCTTGGACAGGGTGTCAGTCCATCAAAGTCCATCATGCACTCAGGTAATCATTTACACTCACTTTCAACAAGGGTCAATTACAGCCAATCCACCTACAGAAATGTTTTTGTGGAGCATGGTCACAGCCCTAATTAGTACATATATTATAAAGCCATTTGCCAGTGTTCACGTAACTGCACATACAAAGCATATACAACGGTTATTGACACATATAATACACAGTATGAAATATAAATTGAGTATATTATTGTATTTGTACAAAGAATATCCTTTAATGCTAAGCTTCTATTTTAATTAAGAAAAATGGTGTTTTGTAATGTGGAAGGAACCCAATTTATATTATTCACATTTCCATTGGTATCTAGTGGGCTTGACACGTTTGTTTAATTTCTTAGCATTATTTATGTATGTACTGAAAAAAATATGTGCACATTACAATTTAAATGTAATGTAAATCTATTATTTGTATTTTTTTTTATCTGATGTATCATTACTATTATTAGTGAGATTGCCTATAGAGGCAATAACACTACTGTTATACGAAAGTCTTATTTTTTTTCTTCTTATTATTATTATTCCATGTTTTTGTCAGGCTATCAACTGCTGCAATTTTCGAGATATCGACCCCGTTCCAGTCCCAATGTATCCAGTCTGGTCGGGTATGGTGTGCTTGTATAGGGCTTTTCAGTTGGACTTTTCCCAAAGTCCAAATTTTCCCATAGGAAAGGAATGGGCCCAATGTTAACGAATGGGGAAAAATAAAATTTGAAGCTAAAGAAACAAAATTTGGCAGGACATAATGGAATAGGGTTTTTGAGATTTTGGCAATGACTGGCCCTTGTGTGGTGGCTCTGGGGCCCCTCAAAGTCATGGCTTGGCCCCTATGTTAACGAATGGGAAACATAAGGTCATTGACTGTAACTCAGTCAGTTTTCGACCTACGCCCATGAAATTTGGCAGGCTTGTTCCCGGATGCACCCTGAGGAGACGCGATGCAACTTGGGCCAATTAGGTACACTCAGGGTCGGCCATTGCAGAGTGGCAATCACACTCGCATTTTCTTCAGGAAATGCACCTCTCTAGTTATTATTGCTGTTACTGTTGTCGTTGTTGCTGCTGTTGTTATTGGTCCATTACTGTACGTTACATCGGTTACTGACGTACCACTAGTTGAAGCTTAACCTAAAGCAGCAGCATGTCTTTGGGGATTATTGGGATTATTTCTCGCTTTAGACGAGTAGCAGCAAAATACCTGCTGCAAAATCTGTAATGCCAGTATTTTGAGGGAAGGCTGAAATTTAAATATAACCAACAATTAAAAGGGTTATTAAGATTACATTTCCATATTTGTGCTTGTTACTGCATTATGACAAACATTTTTTCATGGCTCTAAAACAACCAGTAAACACCATTATTTCAAGTTTATTATTATTATTATCATCATCATCATCATCATCATCATCATCATCATCATCATCATCATTATTATTCTTATTATAGATACAGACCACTGCTTTTACTAAAAACAGGCATGCCCAGCTATAAAAAGTGGAACTCTATAAATATCAGGATTTATAGGCACCTATCGAGTAGATAAGTTAGATAGAGTTGGTATCAGTACTTGGTATTGGCAGATACGAACATCATGTATCGGTAGGAAAAAAGTGTCATCAGTACATGCCTAATTGTTATTACACTGGACAACACGTTGTTTTCCAAAGTTTTGAATTTGTGAGATGACAGACATAACAAAACAGATCTGTTGTATTGGAAATTTGTAGAAACATTAAAACAAGCGTACTAAATGTAATCACATTAATTGACACATTGACACATTGTGTTAACTCTTCTGACTTTTTTCAGCTGACTTTTGTTTGTACTCAGCATCTGGTGAGTCAGTGTTCAAAAATAGTTAGCCAGCACTTATGAATTCCAATTTCCCCCGATACTGTATTGCAACCATGTAAAAACAGGTCACAATATGCTAGTAAAATTTTCACCATGTTCATCAATGACATGAAGTCAAAGTGTGAATGCAGCAAATGTTTTTTTTTCCAGTGTCATGTTGCACTTCATGTTTTTTATGCTCTAATCATGTTGTCAGCTCAGCGTAGTTTGGTGCTCTGTAAAACGTTGCCAAGAAAATTCCCAACAACATATTTAAATCCCTTACATGCTATTTTCTCTAGCCCCACTAGCAGAACTTCAAACTACTCCATCTGATTTGGACCTAAAAATATGCCTTCCTTAATTCTGGCATCGGCTATTCTTGGAAATCTCAGTCTCGAATAGTGAAAGCCATCACTTTCTTAGTTCGGTGCTTTCAGAAAAATTTGCATCAAGCCAACTTTTATATGAAGTGGAGACAGAAATTTCTTTGTTGGGTTAAAATATTTTTCATGCATCATGCACAGCCCACCCACTGTCTAAGCATGATGCATGAAACATTTCAACCCAACAAACAAATTTCTGAAGCGTGGACATTGGCATTATGTAACAGAACAGCTTTCAGATTTATACTTTATTATTTGACAAACCTATACAAAGACACAATTTTTTTGCTGGATCATAAACATAGCCCAAAGACAAAAACAATCCACCAAAGTCGGTGCAGAAACAGAGGTTGTCAACCGATGCCACGAGATTCTGAAAGTTTAAATGTTCCTGTTGGTTCAGAAAGAATTTGTACCTGGTGACAGCAAATCCATCTTGAATTATGTAGTTCTGTTATAGCTTTAAGTTCCTGACCAGGTCATAATTCTGGCTGTGTTATTAATGAGGTTGTTTTTTTTCCCCAAGTTGAATCTTTTAAAGAAATGGTTTGATAACTTTATAACGTTATATCATTTATAATGTTAGCCATGTGTCTGAGAAAAATCAGACGATCCATGTTATCCCAGCATGATTTTACAATATTCCAAAGAGAATCTTGTGTTCCTTACTGAATGCTTGGCTTTCTGGCTTCGAGTGTCCCCATAAATGCACATCCACGATGGTCTGCACTCTTTCATTTTCTTTGGTCTTAACACAGTCGTTGGAGAGCTTTGGCAAGCGTTTTGGATGATTATCCTGATGCAACCCTTCTTCAAGGATCCAAATTAGCATTTTCACTAGTGGTCTCAGACTTATGGCCTCCACCAAAATCAAACCAATTCCTGGGCCTATCTAGACTGGAACAGAAGACAAGGAGATACATCTTGAGAGACAGACTGAGAGGCAAGTATCAGAGCAACAGAGTGTTGTAGCAGATTGTTTGACAGTTCCTATCACACAGTGGAAATGTGTATTATTTGCAGTGCTATTACTGCTTCAATGAGAAAGAGCAATTTATTGAGCTATTTGAAATACAATTGGGTCCACAGCCTAGACTGAGCGAGATTTGGCGAGATGCTTCAAAGTAGGATTTGACCTTTGTTTAACTGGCTTGATAAACTGATCCATTATCAGTGTATGATGTCATGTAACACACAATGAGCAACTTATGCGTGGACATAACAGGGTACAAAAACAGGTGAAAACAAAATGATGTACAAGAGGGCTTATCCAGACCAGGAGAAGGATCATATCTTTGGAAAATGCAGGATGGAACTGGAGCACCCAAAGAAAATGTGTGCAGACATGGACAGAACATGTAAACTCCACACAGGCAGAGTCCTTACTGGAAATCAAACCTGGTCTCTTGTTAATGAGGTTTTATAAGAATTATAATGATAAGATCCAACAATACAAGGACTAACAATGACAGGACAAGGAGTGGAGACAAGATAAAGAACTGGTAAACCAAAGAAAAAGCACAAGTGCTGCAGAATTAAAGTCCTGTGTGGGGAAACTCTGAAAACTGAGTTCCAGTTCAGGCATGAAATGCAGAAATGTAGATATAGTTTTTAAAAATACAACATACAACAGGCAATTCCAAAAACTGCACACTGTACAGTAATAGGCCAGAAAAAATCTAAACAAGGTGACAACATACTGATATTGGTATTATTTTAAATTTCCAAATTTCTCAATAACTTTTTTCATGTAATACTTTTTTCAAAAAAATAATTAGCCCATCTTCAAAGTCAAGCCCAGATCTGTTTGCTGAGAGTTCTCATCGTACAAATAGGTAGTAAAGTTTATTTATGTAGCACAGGTCACACATAGAGGTCATTCAAAGTGCTTTACTAGCAAAGTAGGAGTTTAAATACATAAAAATGAATAAAAATAAATAAATACAACTATAAAAAAATTAATAAAAGAATGAGGCTCATCCACATTTTTCCAGTTATGGTCCAGTGCAGATTATAGATTCCAATACAAGATACAAGGGTTTTTTTTCTTTGATATTATGATTTTTGTTGTTGGTTCTGTGTTTAAGGTTACCACATGCTGTCTTGCTCTTTGGCGTTTTTCTGACTAAAAGATCTCCACACAAACGACATTTTAGTCAAACCAACAGTGAATACTATTTTCTCACTCACTTACAGACTATATTTGACGTATGCTCAGGATAAGATGTGGAATGGGATATGGATCGGTAAGTGAATCGGCCCTGTCCGTCCGATATCCAAATGACTGGCATCAGGGCGACACAGAGGTGCAGTGGTTAGCACTGTCGCCTCACAGCTCTGAGATCCCAGGTTCGATCCTGACCCTGGGCTCCGCCTGTGTGGAGTTTGCATGTTCTCCCCATGTTTGTGTGGGTTTTCTTCGGGTACTCCGGTTTCCTCCGAACAGTCCAAAGACATGTGTTAGGTTAATTGTTGTTTCTAAAGTGCCCCTTATCGTATGAGTGCGTGTGCCCTATGATGGATTGGCACCCTGGCTAGGGTTGTTCCTTCCTTGCGCCCTGTGTCGCCGGCTAGGCACCGGCTTTCCCGCAACCCTGTCTAGGATAAGCGGATAAGAAAGTGAATGAACGATTGAATGACGTCAATATAGGATTGGACCTATCCGAATGAATACAACTATAAATCAGCATGTTACTGACAAAGGCATACAATAATTTATCATCTATGGGTAAAACCTCTCCATGTGGTAGGAAACAAAACATAAGCCTCTAGGCTTCTTCATAGTGTTTAATAGAATGGTAAGCCTTTTAGCCTATCTGGTCAAGAGATGCCCATGCACCCACTGAAATTCACATATCATTATACACTCACTAGGTCCTTCATTTGGTACACCTGTTCAACTGCTCGTTAACACAAATATCTAACCAGCCAATCACGTGGCTGAAACGCAATGCATTTAGGGATGTAGGCATGGTCAAGACGACCAAGTCAAACTGAGCAACAGAATGGGGAAGAAAGGTGATTAAAGTGACTTTGAATGTGGCTTGGTTTTTGGTGCAAGATTTTATTATCTACCGGGATTTTCTCACACAGCCACCTCTAGGATTTAAGAGAGTGGTCAGAAAAAGAGAACATATCCACTGAGTAGTTCTCTGGGGGAAAATGTCTTGTTGCTGCCAGAGGAGAATGGGAAGACCGATATAAAGGCTAAAATAACCACTCGTTACAACCAGCCTATGCAGAAGGCCATCTCTGAATGCACAAGACGTTGAAGCTTGAAGCCGATGGTTTACAGCAGCAGAAGATCCCACCAGCTATGAACAGGCAACTGAGGCTACAATTTGCACAAACTCACCAAAAATGGACAACAGACGATGCATTCCTAGTCTCAGGAGTATCGATCTCTGCTGTGACAATCAGATGGTCGGGTCAGAATTTGGCATAAACAACATGAAAGCATGGATCCATCCTGCCTTGTATTAACGGTTCAGGCTGCTGGTGGTGTAATGGTGTGGGGGATATTTGGCACCCTTTGGGACTCTTAATACCAATTAAGCATCAATTAAACTCCACAGCCTACCTGAGTATTGTTGCTGATCATGTGCATCCATTTATGACCACAGTGTACGCATTATCTACAAATCTCAAATCAGCTCAAACTGGTTGAACATGAGGAGTTCTCTGTACTCAAATGGCCTCCCCAGTCAACAGATCTCAAGCCAATAGAGCACCTTTGGGATATGGTGGAAGGGGAGATTCACATCATGGATGTGCAGCTGATAAGTCTGCAGCAACTGTGAGATGCTATCATGCCAATATGAAACTAAATCTCTGAGGAATATTTCCAGCACTTTGTTGAATCTAGGCCACGAAGCCAATAGAGGATCCCAACCAAAAGGGGGTACTAGCAGGTATAGTTAAAAGTGGCCGGTAAATGTATGTCTTACCCAATAAATTTATGTGGTTACTTCATGTATAAGTAGTACTTCTTTTATTATTTTGTACCAAACTGACTTCCATTTCCATAGGCATCACAAAAAGACTATGTCTATGTTCATCTAAATCTTACCTATACTCCAGAAAATTACACAGTTTAATTAGCACAACACACACACACACACACACACACACACACACACACTGAAGATAAAACTCCAAGAAGACAGTGGTATTGTGTAAGAATCCAATCATAATGTCTGGACTTTATTTTGCAATACGATAGTGGCCTGTCACTTTACATTACACTGATTTGAGCTTCTCTGAACATTCATCAGCAGCAGCACTAAATTGGGAGAGTGTGTCTGTGTGTGTGTGTGTGTGTGTGTGTGTGTGTGTGTGTGTGTGTGTGTGTGTGTGTGTGTGTGTGTGTTAAAGCTAACATCTCTAAATCTCTGGTCTCAGTTGACACTTACTGTTAACAACCTTTTGTCTAGAACAGATGTGGAACTTCTGATGTTAATAACATCAAATCAATGTTAAATTATTGACTTGCTGCTCGTCGGGTCATCATGACTCAGCTAGTTACATCAGTCTGGCAGCAACTTCCATCAGCAAATGGGTATAAAGTGCTTCATATAACGGCTTCTTGTTATGACAGCATAGCATTATGTACTACATAAATGCTAGATTGACACTCATGGATAGATGGATTAAGCCTTTAGAGCCCATTTCAGAAGCAATTTGGCCACATTCTGCGTATGCAGTCCTGTCCCTCTCATGTCTGAACTCATATACAAACAAATTGGGCTACTTATAATCTGCATCTAAGGAAAGATCACACAGAAAAACAGAAGAGCCACACAGTGTGCAGCTGATCACGTTCCATTCGATTTCCTAATCTTTAGTTAATTAGCAACAAAGTCTGCAATTGAGAGTGGTTGCCATGTATTCAATTTTCCTGGGAAATAAGATACTTTTAAGTCAGCCCAAGAGTCTGACTCTTGGGACTGGAGGTTGAGTTATTAACATACGATACATTTCTTGTAACTATATACAGTGGTACCTCGGTTCTCGACCACCTTGGAGCTCGTCGAATTCATTTCTCGACCCATTTTGACTATAAAAATCGGTCTCGGTTCTCTTCGTTTTCTTGGTACTCAGAGTACTTGTCTAAACTTGTATGAGATGAGATGAGTCGAGTCGAGTCGAGTCGAGTCGAGTCGAGTCGAGTCGAGTCGCGAGACTCTTTTCAGCCAAAACCTGATTCATGAGTCAGTTTTCTTTATTTTTACATCTACAGGACTGTATTCTTAGTGCAAATAAGTCTCAAAAGGTCCTAAAAAGGTTAGTTTTTAAGAGCCAACCGAAAACAAAACAGGAATTGAATGTTCCAGAACACAGGCTGCAGTTGGCTTAGCAGTTATGCTAGCATCCCAAGTTCATCAATAGAGTAAGTGTTTTGTTTTTACTTTCACTTTCAATCCATTACTCAATAAATTACAAGACATTTTAACACCATTATAAAATAAGCTTTGTGTTAATGATATTGGCCAACTGTAGGTTAATGTAAGTGTTTCAAACATTAACTTACTTATCATAGTATCCTTTCCATATCTCTGCTATGATACAGTATAGACCACACTACCAAACATTTGTACCAAACTCCTCAGTTCACGATACATTTCATTTATTGTGAATTTGTTGGAACATATGACCTTTGTAAACCAGAGAGCACCTGTACAGTACAACTCCTTTAATGCACATAATGCCTTACAGAGTGTGCATTTTCTGGGGGTCTGGAACGGATTAATTCAATTTACATTATTCCTTATGAGAAAAAATTGTTAGGTATTTGTCGGTTTCGGTTCCTGACAAGCCTTCTGGAACAAATTAATGACAAGAACCGAGGTACCACTGTATTAAACATGCATTCGCAGCTGTGTGAGGTGGCTGTTCTTAATAAAGAAACCAGCATGGATTGGTTTTTACCAGAAAATGACCAGGTTTTACCAAGACAGTCACCTGGAAGTGATTTGTTACAAAACACATCAATTAAAACACCAATTACAGATTTTTACAACAATTACAGCATGGACCTACACTCACGTTCATTCTGACAGCCCTGTTAATTATATGTAACAATACAAGACCATTTTAGGACACTGGTGAAAGAACTCTTCACAGAAATGTCATGTTTGGGGAGTTTTTAAGAGTAAATGGTCTGCTTTTAATCTGACAAGCCTGGACCTACTGGTAAATGAAGTATTAAAGGCTTTAAAGACATGGTAAAAGAAATGTCTAGGACTTATTTCCTAAGAAGCACAGCTTGATTTGCAGCGTGTTCCTAAAAGTATTCGGTATCAACTCTGCTTAAAAAAAAATATCATATTGTGTGTTTTTGATGTTGGTATGCAGGTCAAAAAGCAAGACCGGTACAGTTCCATGGTCTATTTCGGTCCAGCACTTGCCAACACTCGTCTTCGTACTTTAATCACATATCGGCAATATCAACGACCTTCAAATATGTCATTTGTAGTGTCTTAATTGAAGAATTCAAAATTCACAAATGTACTGAACTCTAGTTTCCTGTGTCATTAACATATATACCATACAACAGTCAATCATTTATTCATTCACAGAAAGGACCCAGATCTCTCCTCTGGGATTGAACTCAGGACCTTCTTGCTGTGAGGCAACAGTGGTACCCACCGAGCCAGTGTGCCACCCACATACAACAGCAGCATTTAAACCCATCACGCACAGCACCTTTAGTCGGTGGCACCACAGACTGTCTGATTAGCTACAGCCTTGGTCCCCTCTATGCCCTCTAATTATCATCAGTATTTATCAAAGAGTGCAGAGTATTACATTGCTCTGCCCTGAAATCCTTTTCAAAATACCTGCAGAAGAAACATTAAACGCAAAGTCAAATGTGATTCACTGCATAAAATACAGAGTACCATTTCAGTTTGTCAAACTACCAAGCATCCAGTTAAATTGTTACATTCTTCACTTTCCTGAAAAGGACTCAACTTTTACAGTCCTGGATCACTTGGGACCCCCTGCTAGTTCCTAGCACCCTCTAACTCCGAACACATTCGCATAGGGACATATATTTACAGCATATATATATATATATATATATATATATATATATATATATATATATATATATATATATATATATATATATATATATTACATACGTTAATATACATATATATATATATATATATATATATATATATATATATATATATATATGTGTGTGACATATTTTTACATTTATGTACAGACTTGTAGTCAATGTAGTCAATTTCATGACCATCCCATCAACATCTGTTCAACCGAGGATTTAACAATTATAACAAATCATAATAGGAAATAAAAAAATCTCCTCCATAAACAGCTGGTCAAATTCAAAAAGGTTTAGCATGTGTACTTTTACTCCTATAAATATCACTTGTGTCATACTTTGAAATTTTGTTTACATGAGTTTCATTTCACTACTTTTCATGAATATTGGTTTACTTTGCATAAACTTTGTGTACAAGTAGGAAATGCGTTACGATCTGTGTTGTGCATGGACACCTTTACAACACTGACATTTACTTCTGTGTCATTTAGCAGACACCCTTATCCAGAGTGACTTACAACTGATGCAATCTTACAATCCAAGCAATCAACCATTGGCAGCTTGGCAGAGTTGGGATTTGAATCCTGGACCTTCTGGTCTATAGTCCACATACCTTAACCAGTAGACCACCACAGACACGAGAATAAACATGAAATTGAAAAGTCTGTACTTTGCCTTACACTACAAGTGCCGTGCCGACTTGACCTACATATACCTAAAAGTACCAAGCACCGATCATTTGACCGCTATGACTTCCTACTAGTAGCTCGGCACTGGATTTACCTACTTAAAGGATTAAAGAGTTTAAAAAGCTATACTACATTACTGGAAATTAGTGTTTCTTCAATTGGACTCATTGCCTCTTAGTTGTGTGCTGCCAGCCAGGTATGTTTATTTATGTTCATATTCCATCGTGCATGTTTATATTTTGGTTCTGCAGTGTGTGTAACCTTTAATGTGCACTTACAACTCAAGAACCACGGTGTTGTGTTTTTCCTGGAAGAAGTAATAGGTATAACATTATAGGCTTTGGATGCTGTGTCGATGGTAGCGTTCCAGTCATGTTTTCTGCAATAATCTTTGATGCATTTATATTTATGCATTCGGTATTGTATGTGTATATGTATTATGCATTTAAGTCGAGATCATCACCCCCATCATGGACATTTATCATAAACACTGCATCCGTAAAGCTACCAGCATTGTGCATGACCCATCAGACCTCTCACACAAACTTTTCTCCATATCGTCATCTGGCAAACAGCATCAGAGCATCCACGCTGTGCATTAGCCTCACAACGTTGAATTTTATAGAGGTTTTAGTTATAAATAATTTTCAAGAAACAGCAAATTACTTTGCACTCTGCATTGCCTATAGAAAAAAACATTGCCTTACAGTCTGAAATCAAAACCAGCATTATTTGCACATTTCCCCTTTACAATAATCAAGCACGGAGGAAAAAAGGCAAGCGTTTCTGAAGCTTAAATATTATAAGCCTAGAATGCCTGAGTTGAAATAGTAATCAGTCCCCTGGTTTGATACTTTGTAGAGTCAGCATTTACTGTAATTACAGAAATCAGTCTGTTGGGTGTGTCTGTACCAGGTTTGTGCTCCTAGAATATTTGCCCTTACAAAACTGTTCAATTTCAGTCACAACTGTGATAGATGGAATAGCAACCGCCTGTTCTGTTCAGCTCAATCCACAGATCAGAAGTAGGTCAGGGCTCCGATTCTTCTCACTCAAGCAAGTGTGGGGGCCATTTAGTAGGGCAATGCCCCACCCACAAATCTTCATGCTCCAGTTTTTGATGTAGCCTAATTAATGTAGGTTTACTGTTTCATTTACATTAAAATATGAATACACAGTAAAACATATGCAGCAGACAAAACTAAAGTGTAGAATATTTGAGCTGGACTTGAATTGCCACTACAGCATTTAAAGAGATTCAGAGATGACTGGGAGCATGCTGTGGTGAGGGATCTTCGAAAAGGCAAGTTAAGCAGCCTATTAAGAAAATGCACAGGATAGGCTTTTTAAAACCAGGGTTATTTTACTGATTAGTGCTGTTCTAACCAGGGCTGAGCTATGAGCTACATCTAAACTGAGGTCAACATGGTTCATATAAGACAGAAAGATAAATTTAAAAGTCCACTTTACTCTCTATGTAGTGCAATATATTTGCAGTACGGAATTAATGACACCGTCTATAGTGCACTATATATTCCATGTCTTTACATTACATTACAGCATTTAGCAGAAGACGCCCTTATCCAGACGACTTTACAAAAGTGCTTTGACAATCCTAAGGAGATAGAACCTCATATTAGTACAAGTAAACAAACACAGTACAATTCCAACTACAACCGCTCATATCTGGTGTAGAGAATTTATTTTATTATTTATTTTTACTGGGGAGATGCAGTTTATTCAACAAGTGCTGGAGTTGACCCACGAGGTGGGTCTTTAGTCCTCTTGAAGACAGCAAGAGACTCAGCCATTACGGACATCGATGGAAGTTCATTCCACCACCTGGTGCCAGGAGGAAGAAGGGTCGAAGCTTGTCGTCCTTTAATCTACGTGGAGGCTCCAGGTTCAGGCCAAGCTCGTATCTCGAAGGGTTGCGAGGGGACAGGAACGTGGTTGATCAGAGCTCTTAAGTTAAGATGGCGCTGTTCCCATCTTGGCTTTGTAGGTGAGCGTCAAGGTTTTGTATCTGATTGCGGGCAGCTACGGGAGCAATGAAGTGGAGCGCAGCAAGTGGGGGTGATGTGAGGAAACTGGGAAGATTGAAAACCAGACGGAGCCGCGCATTCGAATCAGTTGAAGGGGTCGATGCACGCACTGGAAGACCAGCCAGAAGAGCTTGAGTAAGTAGTCTAGTTGTTATAACAAGAGACTGGACAAGCACTTGGGGTGGCTTCTCTGGAAAGGAAGGGTCGGATTCTCTGTATTGTAGGAAGGTAACATGCATGACTGGGTCAGTTTGGAATATGAGCAGAGGCTCAGTTGGTTATCAAAGATCACTCAGGTTTCTGAGTCTTCTACCCTCCCCCTTCTTACCACCAGAAGGTGTGATGGAGGAGTTCACCTGAGATGGCAAGATCTGATAAGGGGACCCTTATGAGGAATTGAAAAGCAGCAGCTCTGTTTTGTGTGGTTTAGCTTCAAATGAGAGCTGACATCCACTATGAGAGCTCTCCAGACATGCTGAAGATATGTGTTGAGACCTGCACATCTGAATGGATCAAAAGAGAAAATGAGCTGAGTATCATCAGCATAAACAGTGTAGGAGAAGCCAGAGAGGTTATGACTTCACCAAGAGACCGAGATGTAGAGAGAGAAAGAAGAGGGGTCCCACAAAATGAGCCTTGTTGGAATCCAGTTGTAAGAGCACGTGGTGCAGATATAGAGCTCTCCATGATACATGATAAGATTCGTACCCCCAGGTAAGATGTAAGCCACTTGCCAAGCAGAGCCGTGATCCAAGGACCGGAGGAGGACAGAACAGAAAGGAGAATCTTATGGTCAAACGTCTCAAAGGCGACGAAAAAAAGGTCAAGGAAGATCAGAAACCGATGAATGAAGGTCTGGATGGCTTCTAGCAGATTTTAAAAAAAAAGCTATTTTGTCTTTATAATAGGGCTTCTACTTTATATTAATTTTTAGAATGACATAAATTCCCTTGCTTTTTTAAATTTGACTGGCTGAAACTTCAAAAACTAGTAAAATCTACAATTCGACCACTATTTGGCAGTCTGATTAAGCATGACACAGTAGAGAAAGTACTTTTAAAACCAGGAGTAGGACAGAGGACAGGCTATGTCTGCGTTCTTAGCCCTTCTTGATGAAGACAAGTCAATTTCGATTTTGCCATTCACCGGGTAAGTTGGCAAATATGTTTTCTTTGTACAGTTTTGCACAGCAAATAAATCTCTGTCTCATTTCCCTTTACGAAATTCTACTTTGTGATATACTGATTTACTACATACAATATACATACAGTATATACAGCCACCATTACTTTCCTATATTACTAATAGGGCTGTGCTAAAAATAAATAAATAAAATTAAATAAAATAAAAACCATACAGCAATATATGGCTATATTTATTGTCATGACATTCTACAATATATTTAGATTTTCAGCTCAATATCAATGTTTTTTTTGGAAGGAAGCAAAAACATTTTAAATGGGGTTTAAACAACCTCCGCTCCTGTCGCAGTACAGTGTTTGAACTCAATTTGTCTGCTGAATTATCATGTAATGTGAGGTAAGCAGAAGGCTTTTAAATCGGTTTTGTAGGCTTACTCTACTGTCTTCAGGAGTACACAGAATACATATTTATGCAAATTATATTCCAATTAAATATATCTATGAGAGAGTCACCAAAAATCCCTCTGTGGCTTTAAAAAAAAATGTATGGGTGCTTGTTTGTGCGTTTGGCTCTGCAAATCTCGCTAGATTTAGTCCCTTTCTGTACGTTGCCTTGCAAAACTGCATATTCAAGCAACGTGATGATCTTTTTAAACATTCTTCCAGTTGATTGTTTTTAGGATTGACCCTTCCCGGCTTATTTTCGCCATGTATGCAATCCAAACAGCCCCCTCAAGAGCTGTCACATGCCGAAAAAGGACATGGTTGTATCAAAATGGTCACTGTCCCCTTAGTAGGTGGGGGACTCATCAGTAAATGTGGTACTTAGGGGACCTTATTTAGATAGACTAAGTAGCACTCAAAACACAACCGGAAACCTTATAATGCTTCCTTCACATCAGTTAAACAACCTTTTAAAAACATGTCTCTTAACACTCTTCGAGTGGCCAAACCTTTCACACTGAACTGAAATTATGAAGGATAGTTAGTAAAAGAACCGTGTATGGGTTGACCGGCACCAGATTGGTTATGAGACTGAAGCTTGATTACCGATAGAGCCGACCATGCTGGATTGAAACGGCCAAATCCATTATATACAGATATGTTGTATTTAATGAAGGTTTTTACTACTGTAAGGTACTTCCTCCCCACAAAATTACACAAAAATTAGGACTACAGGGAAACCAGTTGGCGAATTGTAAAACCAGTTTTATGTTGCAATCTGCAACGCATATTATTAAAAACAGAGGCTTAAGAAAAGGACGTGCATTTTTATGGCTGAAGGTATTTTTGCTCCAGTACGACATAGCCGAATTCAGTGGGGAAATCATGCATCTGAGTATGCATCCATAATCTGGTTTTATCGTCTGATCTCACTGTTATAAACCCAACTGTGTTCTTTTTCTAATCTGACCGAGACTTTCCCGCTGTTAACAGACTGTTTCTAGGCTGGGTGTCATGATATGCTACTGGGCTAGATAAGAGCTTACCCAGCATGTGGGCTGTTTTCGGCGATGTGTAGTTCTACTCAGTATGGAGGTATATGAAAAACTGCATTATCATATGGGAATTTAGACCGGTTTACTGGTTGATCCGGTATACCACTAGCACTATTTACTTATACTGGTATTAATATTTTTTTTTAATACTTCAAAGCCACTGCATTGCTTTTTTGTCAGTTTTTTTTTTTTTTTTTTTAATGGTAACCATTTAGGGTCAATTATGCTGAAATCTTTATCTCTCTAGCATAATGTCTCAGGTTTCCTCAAGAATTTGTATGTACTTGGCAGCAATCATTTTTCCTTCCACACTGACCTTGGCCAGTCCATGCCTGAAGAGAAATATCCCCAGAATATAATGTTTTCGCCACCAGGTTCACAGGAAGGGGTATGGGGTATTAAGGGTAGTGTTGCTGTGTTTTGGGTGGGATGCTTGGAATATAGTCCAAAATTCATCTTGTCTCATCTGATCATAAAACCAAATGGCATCAGAAGCAAGCACAAAGAGAATCAGCGCCAGTAGTACTTTTTCAGAAGGGCATTCTTTCTTGCCATCCTGCCATACAGTCCTGCTGAGTAAAGCTTGCGCAATTGATGTCACATGCACAGACCGACCAATCTCAGCCTGAAAGACTTGTAAGTACTTCAAAGTTGCCACTGGCCTCTTGGCAGCTTCTCTGATCAATATCCTCCTTTCTCAGTCGTCAGCCTCAGGGACGTCCAAATTTGGGCAAAGGTGTTACTGGTACCATGCACTTCTTAATAATGTTCTGAACTCTATTCTGAGGGAGAGTTAAAGTCTCAGAAATCTTTTTGTATGCTTTTCCTAACTTTCCCTCCTGCCTTACTACAACTTTATCCCCCAGATCTTTTGAAAGTGCCTTTCCAAAAATGGGGAATTCTGTGTTATTATTGGAGTTTTGGAGTCCTTAAGGAAAAAAAGGTTTGATTCTATAATAATCAAAACCACTACAATTGATTTGAGGTCAAGCAGTCTTGTGAGTAATCTGGAAAGCAATTGGTTATGCCTGGACAGATTTATAATGCATACTCCAATGGAGCTCATCCAAATCAGGTATTTTACTAATTATATATTAATAACCGATTAGATTAGTGTTATTTCACTTAGTGCTCATGTTGTGATTTCAGTAATGTTATACAGGTGGAAAAAAAGTTTAATTTTCAGTGTGTAATGTGACAAGAGGTAAGTATTTCGACAGGCCTTGAACTCGTTTAACTTAAACTCGTTCTGAAAAATGACACATTGTTATAAGAAATATGCCTGATTTGCTAACTGTGGACACGCAGTTCATTTCATCTGAACGTGACATTTGATTAAACTCAATTTTCAAATACATGTCTGTTATTATTGTATTTTGTTGAGGTTCTGTAAGACTGAAAAGAGGAACGGGGAGCACAGGGTTAGCAGCGACTGTATAGTGAACCTAGTGTTCGGCTCTTACAAGACAGTTCTTAAGGTGATTTGGTTGCTGCTGTTGTTGTTCAAACACAGATAGAAACACTGTAGGGAGAGTTGTAGCCATGGAAAGAGATTTGATAAGAGATTTTGATAGAGCTACTTCAAACCCTATGTAGCCTACTACTTTATGGCTAAGCTGTTGCTAATCCTTTCCACTTCATAATAACAGCATCTACAGTTCACCAGGGCACTCGCAGAAATCTGATGAAATCAGCCGCTGGAAAGGTTGAAAGTGGAAACTTGCGGGATTCTTGAGTACTGATCATTCTACTACCTCACACAAACAATATATCAGGTATGTGCCACATAACTTCCAGTCGGATATCTGTTCACATACAGTGGGGCAAAAAAGTATTTAGTCAGCCACTGATAATGCAAGTTCTCCGACTTCGAAAGATGAGAGACGTCTGTAATTTTCACCATAGGTACACTTCAACTATGAGAGACAAAATGAGAAAAAAAAAATGCAGGAAATCACATTGTAGGATTTTTTTAAAGAATTTAATTTAAATCATGGTGGAAAAAAATAAAGTATTTGGTAACCCACAAACAAGCAAAGATGTCTGGCTATCACAGACCTGTAACTTATGTCACTCTTCTGGTCCTCCAACGTTACCTGTATTAATGGGGCACCTGTTGACCTATTTGACCTGTCCACACCTCATCAGACTCCAAACTCAACCATGGCCAAAACCAAAGGAGCTGTCGAAGGACACCAGGAAGAAAATTGTAGACCTGCACCAGGCTGGGAAGAGGGAATCTACAATAGGCAAGCAGGTTGGTGTGAATAAATCAATTGTGGGAGCAACTGTAAGAAAATAGAAGACATACAAGACCATTGATAATCTCCCTCGATCTGGGGCTCCACACAAGATCTCATCCTGTGGGGTCAAAATGATCACGAGAACGGTGAGCAAAAATCCCAGAACACAGGGATGTGATGAATGACATGCAGAGAGTTGGGACCAAAGTAACAAAGGCTACCATCAGTAACACACTACGCCAAGAGGGATTCAGATCCTGCAGTGCCAAGCGTGTTGAGTTCAACCACCATGTTTACATGTTCTTACATTGGTAGCCATAGAAGTAACAGATCTTTGCACTTAAAATGAAAAAATCAAAGCAAACAAATAGATGTTGCCATTGTAAGGAGGGATTGAGCGAGTAACTGTGCTGCAATGCACCTCGAGATCAAGATAACATTTTGTCTAATCAGCAATCCATCAGCAATTCATGAACGTCTTAAGTGGCTTCAGGGAATACTTCAGGTCAGAAACACACACACACACACACACACACACACACACACACACACACACACACACACGTCTCACTGTCCTGGTGGGCACTTTCCATTGACATAATGAGTATTGTAGCTAATTAATGATACACCTACACTTAACCTAACCTTAACCTCAATAACCTAAGGGAGAACTTTTGTTGCAGTTTTGGCTCGCACAGTGGCTCAGTTCCTAGCACTATCACCTCAGAATGATTGATAAGGTCCTGGGTTCAATCCCAGGTGGAGCGGTCTGGGTCCTCCCCATGTCCACATGGGTTTTCTCCCACAGTCCAAAGACATGCATGCTAGGTTATTTGGAGTCTCAAAAGTGCGCCTAGTGTCTGTGTACATGAGTGCGTGTACTCTACGATGGATTGGCGCCCTGTCTAGGGTTGTTCCCGCCTTGTGCCCTCTGCTGCTGGCTAGGCACTGGCTTTCCCGCAACCCTGACCAGGATTAAGCAGTTAAAAAAACGAATGAATGAATGAAAGTTGCAGTTTCTCTCAAATCATGCACGCATGCACACCTGTAAAGAAAGGGACCAAAAAGGGATTTAAGTAATTGAACTAACTGCTTATTGTTAGTTACTTGTTGCTCTGTACACGGTGCTCTACAGCAGCATGTGGAGTCTCCTGGAAAAAAAGGGAGTACATCATTACAGGCATTTCTCCAGATATGATGCAGCTAATTATTGATTACGCATACACACATTCTCTGTGCATTACCAAGAGGACGTGGAGGAGCTACTGGTGGCGGCAGATGATGTCGGTTATTGATTTAGTAGAAAAGTGCTGCAGCTTCCTCCAGAATAAGCTGGTTATTGAGAACAGCATTAGACTTCAGATATTCTCTGACCTGTACAGATGTGAATGTCTGAAGCAGTAAGATGAGCACTTCATGGTGTGCCACTTCCAGGATATGGTAGCGGAATCTGCAAAGTTCCTGCAGTGCTCACTCCATCAGCTCATTTGCCTCACGAACAAGGACAAGATGAATGTGAAGCATGAAGGGGCCACATCTTACCTTACCGCCCAGTGTGTGGTCTTACTCACTAACTCACCTGACAGAGGATTAATAAGATAGTTCAGACAAAAATGTACACTGGATAAACCAGATGGATGTTTTTGGCACCAGAATTACAAGGCTTCAGGTGCGGACGGGTTAAGGTGTAAAGGTTTCTAATGACTTCATGTTTCTGTTTGCCGGTGCGACTGTGTCTGATGACACCTGACTATTTGATGAATAGCATAAGGATGAATGAGGTGGTGATGGGAAACCAGAAGTGTAACTCCATCCTCCTCAGTGCTCTGGAGGCGATGTATAATCTTAGCAAGAGCAGACAGTCTGGCACTGTCCACATCGACCCACTAACACACCCACACCTGCCCCAGGTCATCCTGTTGGCCACTGGAGCCTGGAATGGTGGAAGTGCAATCAACAGCATTGAGGCATACTATGTGCAGGTGGACCAATGAGTAAAGATGACAATGAATGAGGAGAGACTGCCAGCCAGTCATGATGCAGTCTTTCTAAATGGCACTGTGGAATGCATCAGCAGATTGGATGGGGTCTCATGTTTGAGAGCCGGCGGGTAGTTTGTCCTTCTCATCACTACCTGGGATGAGGTACAAAGACAAAACGACCTACTAACATCATTTTTTAATAATCCGTTTAATGACAATCCAATTAACATCAGTTCACTTTAATGACATCCCGATGTTGTGGCTATAAGCAGGTGGTTACCTCAATGGCCAATCAGCATTGTGAATCCATGAACAGAGGCAGGAGTTTAAGAACCCAAGTCTGTCTGTATGTGTGACTACCTTACCGTGTGATCGTTTGCTCGTTAGCTCACGTTGCACTATAGACTGTTCCAACTTGGTTGATGTGCTTAGAGACTTTTGTGCAAGAAACTCATGTTTGTCTGTTTGACTTTCCACTACTTATTTGTAGCAAGCTGTAAATTGTGTCTGTAAGTGTATATACCTGTCCTAACGTAAGTAGTAGAGGTGTAATGATGCATCATGGCACGATGCTCTGACACGCGAATGCAAAAATGGGACCATGTCCACCATCAGGTGGGACAGTAAGATGTCCATTGTCTGGTGGGTGAAGCTACAGTAAGATAGGTTAAGATAATGCCTTTATTGTCATTATATATTACATAATGAAATTTTGAATGAAATTAGAATCTACACACAGACAGATTAAAGCAGTCAAACACAAACATTGGATTAGTATTGCAGTGAGAAAATAAAAATAAATATTGACTATAAGAAATATTGTACAGAAGTATCGCACTAATGGAATAGGGCATTTTGTTTACAATTTTAAACCTTTAAACATTTCTAGTAATTTCTTCTAATTGCAAGCGACTAAAGTTTTATTGTTAAAAAACTTACAGTGCTGCTTGAAAGTTTGTGAACTCTTTAGAATTTTCTATATTTTTCCATAAATATGACCTAAAACATCATCAGACCTTCACACAAGTCCTAAAAGTAGATAAAGAGAACCCAGTTAAACAAATGAGACACAAAATATTATACTTGGTCATTTATTTATTGAGGAAAATGATCCAATATTACATATTAGTGAGTGGCAAAAAGTATTTGAACCTTTGCTGTCAGTATCTGGTGTGACCCCCCTGTGCAGCAATAACTGCACTAAACGTTTCCTGTAACTTTTGATCAATCCTGCACACCAGCTTGAAGGAATTTTAGCCCATTCCTCCATACAGAACAGCTCAGCTCTGGGATGTTGGTGGGTTTCCTCACATTAGCTGCTCGCTTCAGGACCTTCCACAACATTTCCATTGGATTTAAGGTCAGGGACTTGACGTGGGCCATTCCAAAAAAACATTGAATTTTATTTTTCTTTAACCATTCTTTGGTAGAACGACTTGGTGTGCTTAGGGTCGTTGTCTTGCTGCATGATCCACCTTCTCTTGAGATTCAGTTCATGGGACAGATGGTCCTGACATTTTCATTTAGAATTCTTGATAAAAATTCAGAAGGGGGGGGGGGGGGGGGGGGGGGGGGGGGGGGGGGGGGGGGGGGGGGGGGGGGGGGGGGGGGGGGGGGAGGGGGGGGGGGGGGGGGGGGGGGGGGGGCGGGGGGGGGGGGGGGGAAGAATTCATTGTTCCATCAGTGATGGCAAGTTGTCCTGCCGAGATGCAGCAAAACAGGCCCAAACCATGATCCTACCACCACCAGTTTCACAGATGGGATAAGGTTCTTATGCTGGAATGCAGTGTTTTCCTTTCTCCAAACATAACGTTTTTCTTTTAAACCAAAAAGTTCTATTTTGGTCTCATCCGTCCATAAAACATTCTTCCAATAGCCTTCTGACTCGTCCACATGATCTTTAGCAAACTGTAGACGAGTAGCAATGTTCTTTTTGGATAGCAGTGGTTTTCTCCTCGCAACCCTGCCATGCACACCATTGTTGTTCAGTGTTCTTCTGATGGTGGACTCATGAACATTAACATTAGCCAATGTGAGAAAGACTTTCAGTTGCTTAGAAGTTACCCTGGGATCCTTTGTGACCTCGCCAACTATTACACGCCTTGCTCTTGGAGTGATCTTTGTTGGTCGACTACTCCTGGGGAGGGTAACAATGGTCTGTATTTTCCTCTATTTGTACACAATCTGTCTGACTGTGGATTGGTGGAGTCCAAACTCTTTAGAGATGGTTTTATAACCTTTTCCAGGATGATGATCATCATAGACCCCTGCTACTCTTTTTCTGAGCTCCTCAGAAATCTCCTTTGTTCGTGCCATGATGCACTTCCACAAACATGCCGTGAAGAGCAGACTTACACCTGAGCCCACTTACACCTGATTATCATGCCATTGATTAAAAAAAACCTGACTCGAAATTCACCGCTAATCCTAGAGGTTCACATACTCTTGCCACTCACTAATATGTAATACTGGATCATTTTCCTAAATTAATAAATGATCAAGTATAATATTTTGTCTCATTTGTTTAACTGGGTTCTCTTTATCTACTTTTAGGCCAAATCTGATAACATTTTAGGTCATATTTATGCAGAAATATAGAAAATTCTAAAGGGTTCACAAACTTTCAAGCACTACTATATACAAGAAAATGTCCATTGTTTATCCAAGAAGTTGAATCTGTTCATCTGGACATAGATTCCGTTGGAGAAACGTTTCGTCACTCATCTAAGTGACTTCTTCAGTCTCCTAAATTAATAAATGAGTTAATAGATGAGTGACGAAACGTTTCTCCAACGGAATCTATGTAAAGGTGAACAGATTCAACTTCTTGGATTTTCTTACCTGGATCATTGAGCATGCATCAAGATGTCCATTGTTTACTTTACAGAAATAAAAAAAAGTCTTTTGTCAAATGTAAAACCAATAATTATGAGAAAATCATGAACTCAGTATCGTGATTGGAATCGTGCATGAAGTGTTCAAGCAGTTTCGGTACGATGCATTGTATGTATGTGTGCCTGTGTGTTTTGCAGGTGTTGCCTATGAACTTCTGCTGGGTTAGCCTCAGTGTGTGTGTGTGTGTGTGTGTGTGTGTGTGTGTGCTGAAGGGTCGTATCTGTGTGATGGGAGAACATAATGGTGACAATTACCATAACACTGCAGAGCACCACGATCTGGAATCTGATCAGGGGACCATAACAGCACACAAACATGAATGAAGAAACGACGCCACACTGCACGGCAAACACAGATTCATACATATAGCACACGCATCCACAAATGAAAGATGAAGTCCCCTAAACTAAAACTAGTCCTGAAAGAGGTTGTGGGCACTGAGCAAGCCAAAAAGAAAAAGCAGAATCAAGCAAGAAATAAATAATGATGGAAGCAAACAAGCAGGAAACAAGAAGAAGGAACTAAGAAACCGCAGTTGAAAGGCTGAAAGAAAGAAGGGAGGTAAGGGACAAGAAAGCAAACTAAAAAAGTAAGAAAACAAACAAGGCAGAAATAAGAAAGAAGAAAGAAGGCATGAAAAAGGATGAAGTAAGAAGCGGGAAGAGGTGAAGGAAGTAAGAAAAGAATGAATGTAGGAAGTAAGCAAGAAAGAAAAATGAAAGAAAACAAGCAAGCAAAAGGAAAGAATATAAGAAGCAAGGAGAAAATAAGACGGGAGAAAAGAAAGAAAGCCAAAAAAAGGAAGGAAGTCTGGGGGAAAAAAAGTGAAGGGTTACATTTGACCCCAAATTCTGGTTCATTTGACTAGTATGATTGCTCTGTATGGTAAGCTAAGCCATCCTCAAAGCCCATTGGAAGAGGGGGGCTCAGGCTCGGCTCAGTTGACCTTGGGCACAGCACTTGTAGTGTGATCGCTAACCATACCCGAGCACGGACACGGACGTCAGCTGCCTCCATAAAAATCTCCTCATATATGCAGCACAAGTAGCTGTGTTGCATAATAATAAATAATAATGTCGCTCTAGGCTTGCTCGATTTGGGATTGGGCTTAGACACTAGCAGATAACAGAAAATTGTAAAGCTGCTTTGAGTCAATGCTCCACTGTAAAAAGTGCTATAGAAACAAATCTGACTTTGACTGTAAGTATATAAAACAATTCCTCAATCTAACGGAACAGATATTGATCCACTTCTTTGCATTTACCTTTAGACCTATACATGTTCCTCGAGGTGCTGCAGCATCCTCAGCATGTCTTCTTTGTGTCTTCATAAACCTGGTGTTGTGCTGGATTTGATGGCTCTAACTGACTGCGCAGTGCTATGGTGTTTAATCCTCTCACCAACACATGCAGAGACACTGCTAACATGTCAATGCGGCACAGCAAGGTCAGCATTGAGGTTACTCTCACAAACACAAAAAAACATGTAGTGTATTGTCTATCTGCAGAAATGCCTTTTGCGTAATCCTTTTGTGTTCATGTACTGAACGGCCTATTGTTGTGGTTGGTAGCTTCATCGGTTCCATGGAGACAAATCATGTGGAATACTGTAATAAGAACTCGGATGAATGGTATATCCAAATCATTTTTACAGGTAGAAAGAAAATGTAGAAAGAAATGTCTCTTATCGTTTCATTTCTGTTGTGTCCTTGTCCATTTCCCTCTGAGAGCATCCTTTTGGTGTGCTCAAGGTCCATCTAGATTCTAACTGGCCAGCCAATGAATCATGTCGGTTAATGCCATTTTGAGATCATCGGCTTCGACATTTAAGTTCAGCAATTTTGCTTCTCATTGATTAGTTTGTTTTAGAAGTAAAACACTTATATCAATATTATACAATGCATCAGCCACTGGTCACCCTGGCCAAAAACAGCCATGAAACAGACATAGGCGAGATAGGTTTAGACTGTATATGTATATAGGCCCCATAAGAGCTCTCTTCAAATAGACACAGGTAATCATGTGCCTATGTGACACCCGACCCAGCTGGAAGGCACCCTGGGACTCGAGCATCTCTGCTGTTGTGGGCTGGTAAATTGCTCATGCACCACAGGAGTGTCAAGCACAAATGTATGCAGCTTCCTAGCTTTCTGTGGTCACGCTTGCAAGGTGTGGTGCCTGTCTCAGAAAACAGAGTATGAGAGAGAGTCCACTAAGAGAGCTGGACTTCAGAAAAGAAAGGGACCACTGGTCTGACTTCCTCTCTCTCAGACACAGCCGATCATTCCTGTTTGTGATGCCTGACTCAGTTGGAAGATGCTGCTGGGACTCGAATGTGGGTGGTGGGCTATCAGGTTGCTTCTGTATCACCTAAGTGCCATAGAGAAATATATCATATGACATTTTTTCCATGCAGGGGTGGTGTTAAGCCTTTTTCATCAAGAAAATCAGCAAAACAACTTTCTGGACAGACAGGAGATGGTGAGGCTGGGCTTCAGAACCACCATGAACTCTACAGGATGTGTGCCAAGTCTTTTCCTGTACACCCATGATTGTGTTGTCAAACAATTCCAACATTGTCATGAAATTTGTCATTCATGGTCTCCAGTCATCGCAGTGTACAGAGTTCGACTCCCTGTCACAGGCCTGATTTTACACAGAACTTAGCTGGTGTTAAATAAGGCTATACACTTTTTACTGGAAAGTCATTCACGCTGCAGGTGAGCAATTTGTTTAAACAGCGCGTTCTTATTTTCACAGATGGCAAAACATTCAGGAACTTTAAAACAATGATATCCACATTACTGGGCGAGACTGGGGTAATAAAGTGAAAACATCAGTTCCACTGCAAGAAATGTTTATGCTATTAAAAAGTCATAATAACAAGTACAAGAAATTGTCTATTTGCATTTTGCATTTATTAAGTCTTGAATGTAGGACTGAGTGTTCCTTTTGAATTGTGTTATCAGCTGAGGGCAAGTTTTCAGCCATTTGTACTGAGAATAAGAGGAAAAAGAATAAAACACATTTTAATCCAGAGCTTTAATGGGAGATTGTCACTGTATGACCAAAAGGAAGAAAAAGTCACATCACAGAACTTTTTCAATTATGGATCTTTCAATTAGATGTCCATAGAGTCTTCATGCAACACGATTCATTTGAATCTAAATTACTCTGCATGCAGTATCCTAGTTTTGGCAAGAAACTGATTTGAAAGTTGTGGTCCAAGCCTAGCATCTCCGCAGGAAAACAGAGCTCATCAAAGCCCCAGTCAGAAACGCCTCATGAGTACCACCTGCAGTGAGCTATCCCTGAGCTTAATATTAACGCCTTCAAAGCGGAACATCAAACTAAAAGCCCACATGTTGTTTATTTAGATTAATTGCTTTCAGAAGTCATTGTTATTTTCATCGACCGAGACGCATTCAGATAAATCGTTCTCCAGGATATGCAGCATCAATAACACAGACATGTATAAACACTTAATTTGACATTACCTTGCACCGCGGTCGTAGCGATTTACAAGACAGCATGACTTGAAAAGACAAAGGAAATAATTGGGGAGACTTTTACCCCCTGTGGTCCACAGCATTAATAACATCATTCAAGTATATAGTGTGGCCAAAGATTTTAGGGCACACCTAAATGCCAACAATTTTTTCTTAAATAAGGTACATGAACAAGGGTATAATTTAATACTGAGGAAGGGGCATGGTTTATTCAAACAAATACAATTACAGCATCCAGTTTTACATCGGGGGATCTGCGGTGATAACCCTGTGAAACAGAAAAGAACCTCTATAAAAACTTTGATTTTATGATAAACAATTGTGTGACTAACTAGGGTACTTCTGTCCAAGATAGAATTATCTCTACGGCCAATAATTAGCAGATGCAACCAAGCATTTTTTTTATTATTTTACATGTTTGAGTGTATGTTAGTGCATGTGATCTACTTGAGGGTTTATATCACATTTTGCTGGTCCCCATGAGGATTGCGCTTTTATATACTGTAGGTTTGTAGGTTATTCTACTGTACATAGAATATTAAAACATAATTTTTTGTATATAGTGAAGGCCTTGATTCAATAGGCCATATCAGTGAAGCTAAAAGCAGACAAAGGTGAGTAAGCTAGAATGGAGACAGTATAAAATTACGTTCTGTTTGCCCCCTGAGTGCAACTATATCACACAGGCTACTTGCTGAATGCCGTGTTCAGCTCTAAGTGGATGGCCAGCCTGCACTAAAGCGTCACACTGTTTGTCCATAGGGGCACTTGGGATTACTAATTAAAATTGGCTGGGGAGTGTTATCCATATTTAAGTCTGAACTGGACATGGCAGAGCTGGAGGATGGTGTGTCTGGATGTTGTGGATTTCAGATGCTGACACTGAGGCAGCAAGACTTTGCTCGGTATTGGTAAATGTTCTGGGCTTGACAGTGGACTCAGCGGGCACTGGGTCTGAGGCTGATTGTTTTTTAATAAACCACCTTTCCATGCCTACAGAAGTTGGATAAATAAAACTAATTGTTTTAGCCTTCTGTAAAACCAGTTTATACCCAACATTGAACTTCAGTGACAATGCAGCAACAAATCAGTTAGCCTGTAGCTATCTTGGAGTTGGCTAGCTAGCTAGCTGGCTAATCAACAAGCCAGAAGCCACCATGGCAAACACGCAAATTTAACTTTGAAACTATAAAAGACTACAAATACTAATTAGAGAAGAGAATGAACACGTATTAAAGGTATTAATAGGTTTAATTGGATTACTGAGAGCAGCAAGCTACAACCTACAACAGGTTTTGCAGTTGTCGGTGCTCCATGTGAAGATGTGTTGAGGTTTGGTGATAATGTAAAGGCAGAACACCCGACTAAGCACACACACCTTTAAAATGTCCAACAGGAAAGCAGTACATTATGTCATGACCAATGGCAAAATTACAGAGAACTATGACTGCTCAGTGACTAACTATGATTTTTTTCAGAGCAGACGTTTGACCCCCTCCTGTATTCTAGTATGTAGTCCTATTATTACACATCAGTATTATTACAATGTTTCAGTATGTGTTGGTGCTACACTGATCCTAGACTTGGTGAATTGCCTATCATGACACAGGTGACACAGGTCTTTGACCAGACATTACTATAGTCACAGTGTAAAATAAATGGTAAACTGGTAAAATAATGTGAAATAAAAGGCATTTCCACAAGAAAAAAACTGTGTGCAAATGATACGTAAATGCGTCAGAGTTAACGCTGAAAACATGATCGGAACGCTACCATCTACACAGCGTCTGAAGAATAAACTGTTACACGTGTCCCTGCCTCCCAGTCATTAAATCTAATTAATTGTTCAAATACATGACACTATCCAGAACAAGTACACATCAACAATCACACACACTGTAGCAACGCAGATTTTCTTGTATACGTTTTTAAATTTGTCCCTTGCAATTAAAATCATTTTAAAAACTAGAAATCTAAATAACTAAGTCCTATATTAAATTGTAATGAGACTTAATGAGACCCTGTTATCATGCTCAGTTTGTCAAATAGCCCTGTGTCTGTCAAATAATCTGCTGAATAGTCCTCCTAGAAGAGTGGAGGCTATTAGAGAAATACATAGACACCAGTTATTTCTAAACGCCCAGTTTTGGATGAAATGTCAGAAAAGAGGGTGTCCAAAAACTTTTGGCTATATACACTGTCTTTATCCTGAAAGGATGCTCGGGACGAGGCAAAGCACCAACAGAAAAACAAACGTAGTCTGCTCTGTATTCTTCAGTTACTTTGTCATACTGGTGACTAGAGACTCTCAGAATCTGTGAGGGCCAACAAGGGTCCTGCTTAATGAGGCTTCACCTAAACGGAGTAATGAGCCCCACCTGGGCTCTTTAGTGTGCAGGATGGATGAGTTCACCTTTTCCTGCAGCACAAAGTGCTACTGACCCAAACAAAAGTGTAGTTCTGTCCTCGGACCAATTTTTCCACAATGCTTGGATGCCAGAAGTAACTTGTTTGTGTATTTCCAATAGCCATCTGCAGGTTTTAGAGGATAAGCACCTGTTGCTGTAATATCATTACTGAGCTAAACTGATTTACATGATCTGTTATTCACTGACTTGTTTAATCGTTTTCTCACCTGGGCTTCTTGCTGATTGAAATGCTAATTATTGAGATATCAGCCTGAGAATGATTAATTGAGGAATATATTAGGTCAAACATTGTGCATTTATAACATCACCGGCACTCTCATGAAAATCAACGTAAATTGTTCGTTAATTGAAGTTTAGTGAAGGGCTCTTGTGTAATTGTGGCTCATCACTGTTTACGTGACTCACTGACTCCACATCGATATGTAAATTGGACTGGTAGCGTACAGTATTAAGTGACAGGTGTGTACGCACGGGTGGGAAGGAACAAGAATCTCACAAGGATCTCACAAGGTCCGACTTATGGCTGTCAATCAAAAGTTGAGCTAATGAATACTATGATCAAACGTTCACAGCAAGTCCTGTGCTGTAATCTCTACTTTGAGAGCGAAAAAGCATAAATGTCAGAGTTTATTTCATAACGCATCTGTCATTTCTGCTCCGACTCTCAAATGTCTCGTCCAAACATGCGTTTTTCTTCATCATGGTGCTGTGTGTGTCACTTTCCGTGATGCGTCCCTGCAGGGACATGTGGTGTTCCTGGGGGTTGATAAACTCTCGCTCAGCATTGGGAAAGCAATGGAGGCTGACACGTTCAATGAGGATGGATTTGTTTGTCGAGCCTTTCTTTACAATGACAGATGTGTGTCAATCTGACCTCCGACTCCCATCATCCAATGCTGGTCTCTGTAGAACTTGTAGTACAGCTCACACAATATGTTCCTTAAGGCAATGCGTCTAAACACTTACATTGTTATGACGGATTAGTAGTTTAATCTTGAACAGGTCTCAATGTGCAATGTTAATTTTGAAGAAACTGGTGTGTTTAACTATCTTACCAGTCATGTGCTCCATTTGGACTACAGACCATTTACATTTTTTGTGCAAGTTACATGTTTGTGTGTATGACTTTGTCGTTTTAGAGGCCGCCCTTATTCAGAGCAACTTACAGCTGATACATTATTACAATCCAAGAAATTGTGGAGTAAGGGTCTTGCTCAAGAACCCAACAGTGGCAGCTTGGAAGAGGTGGGATTTGAAGCCTGTACCTTAACTACTAGGCCACCACAGTCTCTCGAGTTTCTGCTACTTATCTGTAACAAGCTGTAAATGGCGTTCGTAAGTGTATGTGCGTGTCCTATTGCAAGTAGTACTAATTTGTTTGTTCTGCCACTACCTGTATATTCTCTCTAACCTATAACTATAAACTGGTTCACATTCACCCATTGAGACTCTGTTTCTTCTGGCTGATCTTCCATGTTGTTCGTAACACTGTACATCAGTGCATTTTCGGGTTCCGTCAAACAAAAGTATCAGGTCCATCATACCATCCTCTCAGGTCTTACAACTTTCCCCTACATAGGGTTGTAAGAGTACATTACTGTGTTTTCCATAATTATGTTGAATTTCCAGAAATTAAAAAGGTTTAGAATGTGTATAAGAGTTTAGGGTTCGGGCGCAGTGGCATTAGAGCTTCAGTATAGCGCAGCATTATAATACACTAGCCCACCACCACAGGGATCCAGGTTCGAGTCTTGGCAAGGTCGGGCATCACATGCAGACAAAGTTGGCTGTGTCTGAGGGATAATCCCCCTGGTGTTGCAACAGCAAACCCTACCCAGTCCTGGGATGAATTGGCATCCCACTGGCGTGCACCTGCACCCTGTGTTGTCTGAGGTTAGGTGCTGGAGCCCTGCAGCCCTGACCAGGAAAAAGTGGGGTTAAAACATGAAAATTTGAACTACCTATGAATCTTGTATTCAGAGGCGTGGACATGAATCTATCTAAGCCTCAATCCTTCTGCCCTCAGGCTGTGTATGCCTATTTGGCCAGCCTGCATAATCACACTCAGTCTGGATTCCTGCAACACAGGGTGCATGCACATTGACATGACACCGGTCTAGTGCAGGGCAATGCACATTCAATGCCAGACATAAACAGGGAGAATATGCCAAATGGACATTAACCAGAAGCAAGGATCAAATGTGGATCTACAGCTGTACAGCTCTACAGCTGACACATATACTAAGATGTGTTACAATGCATTAAACATTACTGTCTACAAGACCTTTATAGCACGCTTTATAAAGTCCGGTTTTATAGTGTTATGCATGTAACAGTAACTGAAACCAATCTCGACTGATGACGTGGGGATGGAATAAGAGCTGAGGAAACAAATTAAGGGTGAAAAGCAGTCTGAAACAGATAGGTCTTTAACTGTTTTGTAAAAATAGAAAGAGAAGAGCAAGTGCGCAGACCTGTTTAGTTAACCTGAGAGATTGCAGTACCTGCACTTGCACTGCAAAGACAAAAGTTTGTGGACACCCCTTCTAACTACGGAGCTCTAGTATTTCAGCAACACTCACTTGTAGCACTTTCATAATATACAGCATACATTTCTGGATTCTCCATAGACAAACTGGCAGTAGAATGGGTTGTACTGAATAGCAATATTACATCATATCTAATTTAGCAGTTTATTTCAATTATTATATTTTTAATATGATCTCTCTGTTAATATTTATTCAGCTTCTGTTTATTTAAACTATTACTATAAATGTATTAATTAGGTAACCATTTAATTCTTACATATACTGTATCACCTAAACCGCCCAAGAAGGATGGGTCCCTTTGAGTCTTGGTCCTCCCAAGGTTTCTTCCTTATAACACTTAGGGAGTTTTTCCTTGCCAAATGTCACCCTAGGTTTGCTCAAGTTGGGATTGGGCTTAGGAAAAAGAAGATAACAGAAAACTGTAAAGCTGCTTTGAGACCATGCTCGATTGTAAAAATCGCTATAGAAATAAATCTGTCTGAAAACCTCACCCAGTAACTCTCAATACAACATATTTATAGGTTTCTGCTTCCAACAGGTCAGTTCATCAGCTTTCTACCCTGCTGTCCTTAAACAACTTTTTAAAAAAACTTTGACTGAGAACTTAGCTGGCCTTCACAGAATCTCCATCAGACACCTTGAAAATGCACTGGAATGCCAAAAGTGAGCCAGGGCTTATTGTATAACGTCAGAAACCGACCTCACAGTCATGTTCCAAAATCTAGTTCAAAGCCTGTTTAAAAGAACAAAGACGATTGTAGCAGCAAATGTGGGGGTAAACTCCATACTGATATCCATGCGTTGCATTTCATTTTTTGGGTGTCCACAAACTTTTGTCTATATACTGTATATTAAACTAACTAACTAACTAACTACAGACTTGCCTGTATTTTAATTACCATTTCTTATGGTTAGTGATACAGGGGCTACGGTACTTATCCCCAGAGAACACAGGGCACAGGTGTAAGCATGCCCTGAACAGTATGACAGTCCATTGCAGGGCTGAGTCTACTGCAACACTGGATCATCCCTTAACTGACCTGCACTCCCTCAGATGTGCATGGGATGCACGACTCAACCAGAAGCCACCGCCAGGACTTGAACCTGGGTCCCTGAGGCGGCAGACAAGCATATTAGACCGCTGTGACACCCAAGAGCTACTTGCCCATTTTCTTTATTATACTTGCCTCTCTCCATTTTGTCATCTCCTGTTTACTGGTCAGCATTGCAGGGTCTATTCTTAAAAAACATCCATGCTGACCAATTAGGCTCGGTCCCTTGTTGTTGCTGTTTGTTTATTAAACATCGCAGCAGCATCAGTGGACACTCACAACAAGGTTACATTGATAGTCAGACACATTCACATTGGGCCAACTTGGAGCAACCGATTAACCTCACATACGTCTTCGGCACCTGAATCAAACCCACGTGGACGTCGAGGTTGGGTCCCTTCTGAGTCTTGCTCTTTTCAAGGTTTCGCCTGTCCACCGCTGCCCTAATCTTGCTCACTATGGCTGTGGTTTGACATTTGTAAAGCTGCTTTGGTCTATTGTAGAGGTGTTACATAAATAAAGTTGACGTGGATTACTTGTAAGCTATTGCCACAGCTGCTGTGAAGCCCTGTTAGTATTATACTAGATTAATAACATGTTACAAATAAGTTTAAAATGATGTGAGTGGAATGTAGGAATAATATTCATTGTGTAAAATGTCACTATGGCTTATATTTGCTTATGAATATGGCATTAAGCAGCACATGTTTTTTTATTTGACAGTAGACAAGCCAAAAGGCTACAAAATAAAAATAGAATAAGCACACTTTTCAAAACCACACATGCACAGAGAGAGAGAGAGAGAGAGAGAGAGAGAGAGAGAGAGAGAGAGAGAGATCTCTATAGTGGTATGTGTGCTGTAGTGCATCTGGGCATGGCAAGTTGATGATAAAGCTCAACCTTAAAGCTCCACAGGTAAACAGGACCATGATGTATGAGCTCCATCTCAGATACTTATGACTTCTTCCCACATCATGATAAATTACTCCCTCGCGATCCACTGACAAGTGCAGTGCTGTCAGATGTGACAGTGAAAAGGCTAGGTAAGGGGAAGGAAAACAAGAAAAAATATGATCTCGATGTAAAACATAAGGCAATAAAAATAGTATCCACTCAATGGCGTGGACATACAGCCCTTCTTCCATAGCTGCATAGTGCTTACTTAATGGGAAAAAACATTTATATGACAGTAAGATTATGGTGAAATATGGTGAAAATGTGCATCAATGTATAGTTCATTATTTTATGTTCTGTATAAATAGTGTTTCCATTTCTGAGTAGAACAATTATCTGGAACAATTGCACTGTTTCCGATACTCAAGCGGTTGATTCCAGTAAACAACTCATCACTGTGGACAGCATGGTGCCTCGGCGGTGAGCAATGCTGTGTTGCCTCACAGCACCAGAGACCTGGATTTGAGTGCTGGCCCTGCCACTGCCTGTGTGGAGTTTGCATGTTCTCTCCATGTCTGTGTGGGTTTCCTTTCACATTTGATGATAATGTTTAATCCATTCATGTTGGAATGAAGGTAACCAGAAACAGAAAAAGTTGTTCGCAAGAAAGGTGATTGCTGAGTAAACTCGTGAGTAGTTTGTTTAAATAAAGATCCACACTTCCACATTAAAAAAAGAAAATATTTATGACCAGTCCAGTCTAGTCAAAGATGGCTGTCTCAATCATCTCCCGATCGAATATCTCATTGCTGTACCACATTCTTGAAACTCAAACCTCGTGGTGAACAGCGCAGCCCAAAGTGCTTAATCTGCTTTGAAGCTGCAGACAAAAACAGATACTCATTAATGCCCAAGCGTCTCCGAAAGTCTATGCAACAAACAAGCATGCACCTAAAAGATTCAATACATCAGACCCAGCGCGTCTTAGATTTTATATACAATATTCACAGTTTATTATGACAGAATAGATAGATGTGTTATTAGAAACACAGCTTTGTCTTTAGGCAACGTAATTAAAGGAACATAACTGTCGCTGTGCCACACCTACAGTGGGGCAAAAAAGTATTTAGTCAGCCACTGATTGTGCAAGTTCTCCTACTTAGAAAGATGAGAGAGGTCTGTAATTTTCATCATATGTACACTTCAACTATGAGAGACAAAATGAGAAGAAAAAAAATCCAGGAAATCACACAACTGTAGGATTTTTTTAAAGAATTTAATTGTAAATCCATGGTGGAAAAACAGTATTTGGTCACCCACAAACAAGCAAGATTTCTGGCTCTCACAGACCTGTAACTTCTTCTTTAAGAAGCTCTTTTGTCCTCCACTCATTACCTGTATTAATGGCACCTGTTTGACCTCGTTATCTGTATTAAAGACACCTGTCCACAGCCTCAAACAGTCAGACATGGCCAAGACGAAAGAGCTGTTGAAGGACACCAGGAAGAAAATTGTAGACCTGCAGCAGGCTGGGAAGAGTGAATCTACAATAGGCAAGCAGGTTGGTGTGAATAAATCAACTGTGGGAGCAATTGTAAGAAAATCTCCCTCGATCTGGGGCCCCACGCAAGATCTCATCCCGTGGGTCAAAATGATCATGAGAACGGTGAGCAAAAATCCCAGAACTACACGGTCAGTGTTGCCCAGCGACAGCCCCAAAATATCACTGCTCTACAGGGGATCTGCATGGAGGAATGGGCCAAAATATCAGCTACAGTGTGTGCAAACCTAGTGAAGACTTACAGGAAACGTTTGACCTATGTCATTGCCAACAAAGGTTATGCTACAAAGTATTGAGTTGAACTTTTGTTATTGACCAAATACTTATTTTCCACCATGATATACAATTAAATTTTTAAAAATCCTACAATGTGATTTCCTGGATTTTTTTCTCATTTTGTCTCTCATAGATGAAGTGTACCTATGATGAAAATTACAGACCTCTCTCATCTTTCTAAGTAGGAGAACTTGCACAATCAGTGGCTGACTAAATACTTTTTTGCCCCACTGTATACTATTGCTAGGCGATAAAATGAAGTGATCATATATGTGCTTCCCACTGCCGTCTGATGTAGCTGCTACATGTATTATCACTATGGCTGACCAGTCAGTTAGTATGCATACACTACAAGCAGGTTGACACCCAAAAACTTGCATCCAAACCATGGTATGAGATTTTCCCTCAACATTTGCTGCTACAACAGCCTTTGTTCTTCTAAAAGGGCTTGACACTATAGTTTGGAATATGACTGTGAGGTCGGCATCTGATGTTAGACAAGAAGCCCTGGCTCACTTTTGGCATTCCAGTGCATTTTCAAGGTGTCTGATGGAGTTCAGCTCCAGTTTCTGTGCCAAGTCCTCAATCAAAGTTGGCAATTTTCTATGGACTTTGCTTAAGGACAGTGGGGCAGAAAGTTGACTGACTTGTTGGAAATGAAAACACATAAATGTTTCATATTGAGAGCCACTGGGCCATCAGTATAACCCATTGTACTGCCACTGTTTGTCTATGGAGAATCCAGAAATGTATGCATTACATTATAATGTGTTACAAGCGAGGGTTGCTGATATAGCAAAGCTCAATAATAAGAAGGCGTGTCCACAAACTTTTGTCTTTATAATGTATTTGCGTGCATGTCTACACCCATGTGTGTCAGTACATCCAAAATGTCAGAGAAAAAAAATTTCTGATCTTAATCTTGTAATTTACCACTGACCAATCTAAAAGTTTAGGTGACATACTGATAAAAGGGAACTGTACAGTGTAACCAGAGGCACTAAGCTGTTCAGAACAGCATATGCAGGTGCTATATTACACTACGCCCTCAGTGTGAAATGAGAGCCTATGAAACACCATCTGTTATAGTGAGAGTTAGTGGTTTAAAGAGAGTTACTACATTAAAGAAGGATTACTAATCACAGACCTGCGAGAGGGTGCTGGGCACCCAAGGCTCACTGATACATGAGGGCGAGCAAAGTCTATCCCATCTGGTCTGAACTGACAGCATGGCTGCTATGGAACAAGTCACAAACATTTTTTAATGGTGGTTATGGAAGAAATGTGTCACAACACACAGTGCATCACAACCTGCTCAGTATGCGGCTCTGTAGCACAGACCTGTCAGGGTGCCAAGCATGTTAACCCCTGTCCACTGTCAAAAGTGCTTGCAATGGGCACAAGAATGATAGAACTGGACCTTGGAGACCTGGGAAAAGTTGCTTGACCTGACGAGTCCACGTATATGGTCAGGTATGTGTGCACCGTTTAGCTGGGGAAGTGATCATCTCAGGGTGCTCTGTGGAATGTAGACAAGCCAGGATAAGGAGTGTGATGGTGTGGACAAAGTTCTCCTGGAAAACTCTGGGTCTGGACATTCAAGTGACTGGAGGATCATTTGGTCACAATGTTTGGCTCGCTGGTGTGTGGATGAAGTATATATAGAGGTATGTGCTGAATAATGGCCATTCGCTTTAAAGGCCAAGGTCTTAAACTATAATACATTTTAATCGGATATAAACATCTGTCTTAACTCATTTTTAACGCATGTTGTGGTTCAAAACAGAAAGGAAACTGTAGAGTGCAACAACCAGAACAGGACCACAACACCTTACATACAAGTGAATCTAGCTGGTAATTAGGTGCGCTCACACATGCTTGCACAGACACAAACACAATCATGCATACGTGTGGAGGTAGTCGGACATGTAAACAAGACACTCGGGGGCAACCGTGCCCTGGCACAACGTGACACTCTTCATAATAACCACAGTGAGGTCAGATCTGGAAGAGAGCTGGTTGTCACGATGCTAGTGCTGATGCCGTGTTTTACATTTCACCAAACATTTTGTCTTTTAGCTCATTTCCATGAGTGTCTACTATTTCAGGGACGGCAAAGTGTAAACATAACAAGAAAAGAGAAATCTGAAGAGTCTGAGTAAAAGAATGTCCATTATCCCTTCATTTCCCTCTTGAACGGTGAAGTTCATGTTCAGCATTATTTTGCCAAATAAATTGCATACCTTGGAGCACAAACATGGAAGGATTACTGAAGCAGGAACCAATCCTAACACTGTCACCGCGTAACTACAACGTGACATATTAATCTCGAACAATGAGAGGCATTGACTAAGCACCGTGGCAGCCTTTAAATCAACTTGCTGTACGGCAGTCTTTTCATGTGGAGAAACTCGACGCTATTCTCCTCCCATTGGTGAGTTTGATATTAATGATGCAAACAAAAGTGATTAAACTTTGAGGCCTGAGCGGGTGGGCGGCTTTCCATCTCAGGTTTCATGCGAATGCGTTTTGGGAGTTGTGAGGAGGGTTGGATGAAACAGGCCTCAGGATGACAAAGCGCGAGATGAGAGGAGAGAAACGGCGCATGCGAGTCACACCACAGGATTCATTACAAAAGCAATGCTATTTTTTCGTCCGGATCTAGCACGGTTCAAGCAGCCATCACTCAGCATAATCCTACCAAAAGTCAACAGTCCGTTATTACTTCCATAAAATGTGCATGATGGAATAGCACCAGAAATTGAATTTTTCCAAAACTACGCTTCACTGTCTGTAAATATTTAACAGTCCTTTTTTCTTGAACCACTTGAGCTGAATTACTCAACAGGCAGAGGCTGGATCTTTCTTTGGTATTATTCTGGTAATTGCTGTTCTCATAGGGATGATCATACAGCCTCTTTCTCCAAATGAGTCAAATTAGGACTTTTTTTTTTTTTTTAAATCCCAGCTGGGCTACAGCCATCATTAGATATAATTACCCATCCCAGAGACCGAATGTATTATTCGGCAACACACAACTCACAAAAACACACACTGTCAGTGAATCTCACGGTTAGAAGACTATGACAAGCTTGGTATTTTGGGGGAAAATGCTTAATGTACTGATTAATCTCATTATGCGCTCAGCACTTGTGCTTCTCAACGCTCAGTGGTTCAGACAGTTCAGTGTGATATGTACAGACCTAAGAACTTGATAATTGGTATAAACTTTTTAAATGGCACAATTTTTAGTTTTAGTTTAGTTTGCATAAAACTGAACACTCATGGTTATGACTAGGGGTCAAACTGACTAATCTTGTCTAATCTGATAACTGAAATGTAAAGTGACCACCTGCCACCCTCAGATGTGCATGAGCATGAATAGTTAGGTCTAGGGATGTGTGCTACTGACCAAAAATTACCTCGATATTTTCTTGGATTTTGTCTAGAATGATAATTAGAAGATACAGTACTTTGGCAGTGAATATCTTGGGTCTAAAGTAGGGCTGCAACAACAAATAATCGATTATTAAAAGTGTCTACAACGAATTTCATTATCGATTCGTTGTGTCACATGATTCATGTGTCCCCCGCCTTGTCACATCTGCTTACGTTACGTGCAGCACGTCAACTCTGGAAAAAAATACGAGCAATTGAACGGAGCGAGGCGGAGCCAGCGCGGATGCGGAATCTTCAAAATAAGTTAGCGTTAAGAATTAAATAAATTCTACAAATGAAACATGACCGACGCAGAGAAGAAAGTTCGGCTTAAGTCCTCAAAAGTGTAGGAACATGTGTAACATGCAAGCTTGCAAAAGCGATCTGACCGGTGCTGATACAGCCCTCGAAACGAAACGAAAACATGTTTGCAGTCACCGATGAGGATGATCGGAGCTCAGCAACAGCGTAAGTCACCACAATATCCCAAGTTTGTTCCGTTTTGAAGTGAGGAAACGTAACGGCGCACTCACACTATGCGAACCGGAATAACACGGTTGATGCTGGTTAGCTGGATAATGACAGTGATGGAGTTAAGAGACAGATATCCTATATTGGCCAGGCTAGCCAAGTCCTATTTATGCATTCCTGCTACTTCAACACTGTCTGAGAGTTTATTTTCTGCGGCAGGAAATATAGTCTCTAAAAAGAGAGCCAGCTTTAGCCAGGAGCATGTTGACATGCTAACATTTTTGGCTTGCAATGCAAAGTTCCTAAAGAAAGAGCATGAATGAGTTGTATGTAGTGTTTGCATCAGAGATACACTTATTTTTCTTTATTATTTAATTTGTTATTTGAATTTATTAATAAATTAAATTTATTATTATTCGTTTATTGTATGCACTTATTTGCTCTGTTATTTAATGTTATATTTCTGAATAAAGACATGGAAAGTTTTTTTGTTTGTTTTTTTAACCCAATTCATCGATTAATTGGAAAAATAATCGCCCGATTAATCGAATATTAAAATAATCATTAGTTGCAGCCCTAGTCTAAAGTATTCAAAAGTTGTTTTCACCCATTTCTCTATCAGGTGGCAGCATTTATCTTTTGCCGTAGTTAGTTTGGAGATGGTGAAATAAGTTGAGCTGTCTTTAACAACAATCAATTTCCAACTGCGAGGCTGCCGGTGTCTGTATTTTGTCTCCTGGCAAAGTTTGTTCACTCATGTTTTAACTTTAGTTAAACATTGGGTACACTACACGACTTTTAAAGTCACAGCAGACTAAAAACAGACTGGGTATCTCACACTTCCTGACTGAGTTTCGCTGATATTTAAGGCAAAAAATGTCCATAGCACACTGAACGACTAGGATTCACACACTACACGACTTCAACCTGCTGAACAAAATGTTATATATGGTCATCAGACTTTTGCACAGTACTTCAAATCAGTGTACTCTGCCCAGATTAGGTTTACTGGGGACCCAGCCCTAGAGCCAGGCCTGGGAGTGGTGTCCGTGCCACCCACGTAAGCCAGTTGGGCTCAGTGTGAAATTGCAGCGAGTTAATCGGTTTGCTCATCTCCTGCAAGGCGAAGGGTGGAGGACCTGTGTAATGCCAGATGGAAGGCTAGTATGACATGGAAAGTTTTGCAATATTCCTAATGATGTATTATGTACAATACCTAAACCTTTTTATACCTACCCATTATGCCGTATAAAACGACTGCTATAAAGTTGACAGATAGCCTCCTAACCATAAATGAACTTTAATGTTAATATATAATACTGTATCTGTAGGCTATCCAGTTGCTGAAGTTACAAGACAGGGTAGTATGACATGAGTAATAAACAAAGAAGCAATAAATATCAATTATGCTTTGATGACTGTTTCCCTTTAGAAACACGAAATCACAGCAGTGATAAAGAAAGCCATAATGGGAAAGTCTAGAATAACCTAATCACCTTAAAATAGGAAGCAGGGACTGGGAGTTTAATGAGAAGAGTTTGAAATGATATGCATTCGTTAATATGCAATGTCTGGAGGCCGATTCCAGTTTGGATTTTAATGTGGGACCAGTCTGAATGAGTTCAGTGAGGATATGCTTTTAGATCCGTATTTCCCAGTAGAAACATTAGCTTTCTATTAGCAACACAACAACAGAGCCACTGGTAAAGCAAGGCATTATGGGGAAGATTTTAAATCACCTAATCGAGAAGAAAATGGGTCTTGTGAGAAGGTACAGTATTTATATTTTAAAGAAAGATTCTGTTTGTGTAATGCAGCGAGTACGATAGTCAAAGTGCGCACAGTGCGTACTGATACAACAGACAGTGTTGTGTGTATAATCATACTGTCTGCCCTTCTTTGTTGAAAGAGTTACATAACACTGCAGGATATTTGAAGTGAGAAAATGATCTGAAGAAAGGGGAGGATCACAGTTCTATAGAGATTTTCGTTTTCCCTCCTCTAACCCAGCAAATGTAGCTCTTGAAGTTCTCCGTAATGGGCTGAGCAGTTAAACCATGTTTCAAATGAGGTAGAATAAAAAGCTGCAGTGCTCTAGCCTTTCAGAGCTCGAGTCTGGCACTGGAATAGAAAACATTTAGTCATTTGGCATATGCCCTTCTCCAGAGCGACTTGCAACTGATACTGATTTAGGAGTTACAATCCAAGCACCTGTGACATAACAAGAGCCCAACAGTGACCTGGTTACATTATCATCCCATTTTATAATTTTAGATCTAGGGACAGAGTAAATGTCGTAAAGATTTTTTTTTATCACTGTTGTTTAAGAAGGTATATTTGAAATAGACATTGTCTTATTCCAAAGATTCACACATACAGTGGGGCAAAAAAGTATTTAGTCAGCCGCTGATTGTCAAGTTCTCCTACTTAGAAAGATGAGAGAGGTACACTTCAACTATGAGAGACAAAATGAGAAAAAAATCCAGGAAATCACATTGTAGGATTTTTTAAGAATTTAGTTGTAAATTGTGGTGGAAAATAAGTATTTGGTCGATAACAAAAGTTCAACTCAATACTTTGTAACATAACCTTTGTTGGCAATGACAGAGGTCAAACATTTCCTGTAAGTTTTCACCAGGTTTGCACACACTGTAGCTGGTATTCTGGCCCATTCCTTCATGCAGATCTCCTCTAGAGCAGTGATGTTTTGGGGCAGCACAGACTTTCAACTCCCTCCACAAATTTTCTATGGGGTTGAGGTCTGGAGACTGGCTAGGCCACTCCAGGGCCTTGAAATGCTTTTTAAGAAGCCACTCCTTCGTTGCCCCAACAGTGTGTTTGGGATCACTGTCATGCTGGAAAACCCAGCCATGTTCCATCTTCCATCAGCTCTTTGGTCTTGGCCATGGCTGAGTTTGGAGTCTGACTGTTTGAGGCTGTGGACAGGTGTCTTTTATAAAGATAACGAGGTCAAACAGGTGCCATTAATACAGGTAACGAGTGGAGGACAGAAGAGCTTCTTAAAGAAGTTGTTACAGGTCTGTGAGAGCCAGAAATCTTGCTTGTTTGTGGGTGATCAAATACTTATTTTCCACCATGATTTACAAATAAATTCTTTCAAAATCCTACAATGTGATTTTCTGGATTTTTTTCTCATTTTGTCTCTCATAGTTGAAGTGTACCTATGACGAAAATTACAGACCTCTCTCATCTTTCTAAGTAGGAGAACTTGCACAATCAGTGGCTGACTAAATACTTTTTTGCCCCACTGTATATTGCACAGAAAAACAAAAAACATAATTCTTTTTCATAAAAAGTAGTTTGCTGGTGCAGGGCTGAGGGATGCCACTGCACCACCCAACTGCACTACTACTACTACTACTACTACTACTACTACAACAACAACAGCTAGCACAAATAATAATAATACAGTGGTACCTCGGTTCTAGACCACCTAAGAAATCGTCAAATTCGATTCTCAACGCATTTTGATTCACGATTCAGTACACAGTGATACAGTTTCAAATTCACACCAGCCCTCACTCAGTGAAGATCCCTGCTGTGTTTATCGTGTTTGTATTTATATCTACAGTACTGTATTCCTTGTGCAAGTAAGTCTCTCTGAGTCCCAAAAAAAAAGAGTTCATAAGAGCCAACCAAAAGCAAAACAGGAATTGAATGCTCCAGAACACAGGTTGCAGTTAGCTTTGTAGCTTTGCTAGCCCCGGAGCTCATCAATAGAGTAAGTGTTGCTTTAACTTTTCACTTTCAATCCATTACACACTAAATTACATGACATTTTCAACACTTTAATATAAATTTATTTTTTTTGTTAATGATTTTGGCCAACTCTCAGTTTATATCAGTGTTTTAAACAGTAACTTACTTATCATTACTTCATATATACAACCCCAAATCATAAAAAGTTGGGACAGTATGGAAAATGCAAATAAAATATATGCAGTGTTGTTTACATTTCCTTTTACTTTTACTTCATTGCAGACATCCTGAGATGAACCTGAGATATTTCAGGGGGGTTTTTTTGGTCAGATTCATTTAATTTGTTACAAATCAGCCATTCTTGCATTTCAGTCCTGTAACACATTCTAAAAAAAGTTGGGACAATGACAACTTTTTCTGATTTGGGGTTTGTTCAGTATAGATCGAACACCAAACACTCAAACATGTAACTTATGATGGATTTGTTGGAACATATTCCCATCCTAAATCAGGGAGCACCTGTACAATACGACTCCATTAATGCAATAATGTCTTATACAGGGTGGTTTTTCTGGGGGTCTGGAACTGGAACGGATTCTGTGCTGTTGCCATCTCCCAGTCCAATCTGAAATTACTCTACTACATATACTACTGCACATTATTTACACAAAGGCTGAACTAATTCAATGGTGGCATAAGCACTGAAAAAGTGAGGCTTCAATTTAATTCATTTCAATGGTATTTTTTTTGTATATTAACACACTCGCTCGCTCTTACAGCGCCAACTGTCAGGAGTGAGTGGAATGCGGAACGTCATTACACGTTTGGTATCTTTCCAGGCATTTCTTACACTTTAAATGAGAATTCCTGCATAACATCTGCAGATATTTCCTTGGTTACTGTGTGCAGGGTCATGACCCGAGAGGAGTTTGCTACCAGCAGCTCCAAACTCTGACATGTATTAAAGTTTAACATACCAATATGGTGTAAAAGTGGAATGCAGGGTTAGTGTAGAGGAGTGCCATTTGGTTGTGGGGAACAATGTTGGGCATTAAAATGCATTGCATCAGCCTCTCGCATGAACACTGATATCGTATTGTTCATAAAGACCACTGTTCGGCTAATGAGCTAGAGGACATTTTAGAAGGCTGGTTCACATGGTGCTTCATCATGGATCTGAATAACTAATCTTGGTGTTAAAATTTAAGATGGTTTTGATTATACTGTTATTTGTATCACTGGATGCAGAATTAAAGTGCACTTGTTATTAAATGGACTTGTCCCGAAAAAACTAAACAGAAAATCTGATGAGAATGAGAACGAGGATGCTCAGCTGGAGTCTGCTGTGGCTGAACCTGCTGCAGTCTGGGAACCAGCTATATTTCCCCTTCATATACTGGTCCTTCTCAAAAAATTAGCATATTGTGATAACGTTAATTCTTTTCCGTTATGTAATGATAAAAATTAAACTTTCATATATTTTAGATTCATTGCACACCAACTGAAATATTTCAAGTCTTCTATTGTTTTAATACTGATGATTTTGGCATACAGCTCATGAAAACATAGAATTCCTATCTCACAAAATTAGCATATTTCATCTGACCAATAAAAGAAAAGTGTGTTTAATACAAAAAAAGTCAACCTTCAGATTATTATGTTCATTTATGCACTCAATACTTGGTCAGGAATCCTTTTGCAGAAATGACTGCTTCAATGCGGTGTGGCATGGAGGCAATCAGCCTGTGGCACTGCTGAGGTGTTATGGAGGCCCAGGATACTTCGATAGCGGCCTTAAGCTTCTCAGTGTTAAGGTCTTGCGCTTCAACTTTCTACTCACAAATATCCCAATTCTCTATCGGGTTCAGGTCAGGAGAGTTTGGCAGGCCAATTGAGCACATAATACCATGGTCAGTAAACCATTTACCAGTGGTTTTGGCACTGTGAGCAGGTGCCAGGTCGTGCTGAAAAATGAACTCTTCATCTCCATAAAGCTCTTCAGCAGATGGAAGCATGAAGTGCTCCAAAATCTCCTGATAGCTAGATGCATTGACCCTGCCCTTGATAAAACACAGTGGACAAACATCAGCACCTGACATGGCACCCCAGACCATCACTGACTGTGGGTACTTGACACTGGACTTCAGACATTTTGGCATTTCCTTCTCCCCAGTCTTCCTCCAGACTCTGGCACCTTTCCGAATGACATGCAAAATTTGCTTGCATCCAAAAAAAGTACTTTGGACCACTGAGCAACAGTCCAGTGCTGCTTCTCTGTAGCAAAGGTCAGGCGCTTCTGCCGCCGTTTCTGGTTCAAAAGTGGCTTGACCTGGGGAATGCGGCACCTGTAGCCCATTTCCTGCACACGCCTGTGCACGGTGGCTCTGGAATCGGCCCTTCTCCACAATCCTCCTCCAGGGTCCGGTCACCCCTCTTCTTGTTGGACTGTGGGTAGCCTAGCGGTTAAGGTACTGGACTCTGGACCAGAAAATGGTCCAGGGTTCAAATCCCACATCTTGTGCCTAAGCTACACGTTTGGTGGGTCGTTGAGCAAGTCCCTTAAAACCACAATTGCGTTGATTGTAAGACTGTACCTTTTGCAGGTGTTTAGAGTTAATTCGTTGATTCAGATGATTAGGTTAATAGCTCATTTAGAGAACCTTTTCATGATATGCTAATTTTGTGAGTTGGTGTGCAATGAATCTAAAATATATGAAAGTTTAATTTTTATCATTATATTACGGAAAAGAATTAACTTTATCACAATATGCTAATTTTTTGAGAAGGACCAGTAGTATAGGAAGTAGAATGATTTTAGATTTCATCCAAACATTGGTGACATTGGCTTGTGCATCTGCAACTTATTAAAGCTTCAGACATAGACGTGGTGACTCTGCCCACATTGCTCTGACAACTAGTGAGTGGCGATACCACAAATCTTTTCAATCGATACCAAGTAATATCAAGGCTAATATCGCAACACCGATGCCAATTACTTCTTACAATTCATTCTAAATTAATTCTGAGGGTTTAAACAAGATATCATCTTATGTGAGAGTTAAGGCAAAGTCAGTCTATCACTTATTCAGTGCTTAGGTTTTCCACAGTTAGTTAAAGTCAATGGTCAGATTAGCCAGCAGCACCTTACAGATCTGTGCATAACGCTGGTCTAACATTCAGCCTCATACCCTTAATCATGTGCACATGGCATGTTATTGACAAATGAGCCATATTAAATCTTACTTTAGGGTTTTTGTTCATTTGTTTTTAATAAAAACAAGACTAGGGTCATTTGTTCTGGGGATGCTTATTAATTAACGCACAAAACACATTTCAGTGACATTCTCTATTTTCCTCTCTATTAAAAATACTTAATTTAAGGGAAGCAAATACAGACAGAATAATTGGTAATCTTATCTCAGTGGTCACTGAAGACCCCACATTTGGCAAAGATTTGAAGTCTAACTTTAAGCTAACTGGCTAACCACACTAAGCTGTGTTACTGATGGTAGCCTTTGTTACTTTGGTCCCAGCTCTCTGCAGGTCATTCATCAGGTCCCTCCGTGTAGTTCTGGGATATTTCTCCCCCCAGATCGAGGGAGTATGTCTTCCATTGTCTTACAATTGCTCCCACAGTTGATTTATTCACACTAACCTGCTTGCCTATTGTAGATTCACTCTTCTCAGCCTGCTGCAAGTCTACAATTTTCTTCCTGGTGTCCTTTGACAGCTCTTTGGTCTTGGCCATGGTTGAGTTTGGAGTCTGACTGTTTGAGGCTGTGGATAGGTGTCTTTTATACAGATAATGAGGTCAAACAGGTGTCATTAATACAGGTAACGAGTGGAGGACAGAAGAGCTTCTTAAAGAAGTTGTTACAGGTCTGTGAGAGCCAGAAATGTTGCTTGTTTGTGGGTGACCAAATACTTATTTTCCACCATGATTTAAAATTAAATTCTTTAAAAATCCTACAATGTGATTTCCTGGATTTTTTTCCCTCCTTTTGGCTCCCATAGTTGAAGTGTACCTATGATGAAAATTACAGACCTCTCTCATCTTTCTACATAGGAGAACCTGCACAATCAGTGGCTGACTACTTTTTTGCTCCTGTACTAATGCACATTATTTACACAAAGGCTGAACTAATTCTATGGTGGCACTCCGGATACCGAAACGTATGTGCACAAGCACTGAAAAAGTGAGGGTTCAGTTTAACTCATTTCAATAGTATTTTTCTTTTATATTAACACACTAAGCTTTTCAGAAACCCCCATTTTCCCCAAATGAAACAGTTCCTGCATTTAGTACAATGATTAAAGGAACGGAATTTTATACTAGTACCTGGATATGACCTGCCTCTCTAAAAAGCTTCTGTCAGGGAACACTCTTGCAGTTGGAGTATCTGTCCGCATTTCCCTCTACTCTGAACTATTCTCCTGCAGAATCTCATGCTGTGTGTCTGACTTTCAGATGTTTAACAGGTTTGTGGTATTGCAGCAGTATTTTGACAGTAACTTGTCATTATTGTTTATTTGAGTAAAAAAAAAGCATACTTCTTCCAAAGCTTATTCTACAGCAATGTGTGACTGCCATGGATTTTCAGCATGCTTGTTTGCAAAGGGGCAGACGAAGCCAGACAGAGGGAGTAATTCATATCCTGCAACATTACTAATGGAAAAATGCCCCCCTTAGCTCTAATACACATTACAACAAATATATACAGTACTGTGCAACTCTTCGGCAGTCTACATTTTCCAGTTTATATTATGCGGTTTATTTACTTAAGTTTTAGTGGTCACTGCACTTTATAGTTCTACAATTACAGACTGTAGTCCGTCTGTTTCTCTACATACTCTGTTAGTCTCCTCTACTCTGTTCTCTAATGGTCAGGACCCACACAGATCAGGTCCAATTTGGGTGATGGATCATTCTCAGCACTGCAGTGACACTGATGTGGTGGTGGTGGTGTGTTAGTGTGTTGCATTGATATGAGTGGATCAGACAACAGTGCTGCTGGAGTTTTAAACACCTCAGTAAAAATAGTCCACCACCCTTAAATGTCCAGCCACCATCATCCTGTAGGCACCTGTGAGAGCTGATGAAAGATTAAAGGATGAGGAACAGATGAGCTACAGTACTGTGTCAGACTTTACATCTACAAGGTGGAGCAATAAGGTGAATATCTTTAATAAAGAGGACAGGGAGTGAACAGTGGTTTAAAACTCCAGCAGCACTGCTGTGTCTGATCCAATCGTACCGGCTCAACGCACACAAACACACCTCAACCACATCAGTGTCACTGCAGTGCTGAGAACATCCTGTGGGTGTCCTGATCATTAGAAAGCAGAGTAAAGGGGACGAACAAAGACTGAATAGAAACAGATGGACTACAGTCTGTAATTATAAAAGTGCAGTGACCATTAAAACTTAAAGAAATGGCAGTATATAAACTAAAAAACGTAAAATGCCCAAGACTTTTGCACAGTGCTGTAAACTAACACATGATACAGATATTGTTATAGCATTGATTGTTTAAAAAAATAGTGAGGATCGAAAGTATTGATCCACCCATCCATATCGTCACATATCATATAGCAGCAGTGAAGAAAGCTAGAGAACCATATCAAGAGACGAACAATTCCTAAAAAGTCACTAAATTTGTTCCTAGGCTTTTTTTTCATATTTAGAAAAAATATGTGATATATAAGTGGCTGAAGCGGTCTAAGAAAATAATTACACATTAAGTTGGCCACACTGAACTGAGGATAGTATGAAGAACACTGTATGAAAAACAGCCAGACACAGTAGAGGTGGGGCTGACATGGAGGTGGATTCTGTTTTCATAGGGCCAAATAATAGGGGAAAAAGCCTGTTAAAGTCTGTTAAAAGTATAGCAAACTAAGAACGATGTTGATAAAGTGAGTGTGATGTAGATAATGATGTATCTGACAGCGATAAAGACTCTGGGTGATCTGTTTATTCACAAGATAGAAATGTACCCACGGTGTACAAGGCTAAAGAAATTATTCCATTTCTGCAAATTACTAAAAGGTCAAAGGGATGTACAAGTTAAAGTATTTCAAAAGACACATACTGGTTAATTTCATGATGAAGAAAGAGGCATTAAGAACCTAGAGCATTTTCGCCTACAGGAAATCTTGACTAAGCTTCGAAAAGAAAATGAAGGTGAAAATGACTTATTTTGTATTGGGTTGGTTTTTATTATCAGCAATTCTTCCCTTAATTACTTTTTAATGAGTGGATTGTACGCAAGTGGGGCGAAGACAGTGGAAAAAAAGGGAAAAGCTCTTTGAATTAGTAAAGTAGAAAAATATTAGCATCCTTATTTTGCAAGAAACACTGTGATATTAGTGCTGACTGGGAAATGGAATGGAATGGGCTTACCATTTTAAGTCATAATACTCCTGTTAGCAGTGAGGGTTGCTCCAATTTTTAAACAAAACCTTAATCCATACATAAATCTATCAAAGGGGATTTTAAAATAGGAGCTTGCTTGGGAATGGAGAGGATGGTGGTTAACATCAGTGAGCACTATAATGGCAAGCAACAGTACAGGTAATCACTGTTTAAAGACCTTAAAGACATTACCCTAGTCAAATAGTCTTTTTATGCTACTGTAATGTAAATATGAAGGACATTTTCACATGAAGACCTCGGATGTTAAAGCGAATGGACGTTGATCAGATGGTCATTAAACATGCATACCTGTGCAATAGAACTTATAATTCTGGGTGAAGAAACTTTCACAGAGAGCAAAGACAGCATACATGGACTCATTTTAGAGATGTACTGAAAAGACAATCATTTGTATAGTTTTAAGCATCATTTGAATGTTTCTTTATATGCACATTTGAAGTTGGTTTCTCCTGCGATATGAAAAAGTAACGCAAAACCTCAGAGTGCATATTGGCATTTTTACATGGCCTGTTACAG